>JAMPIV010001757.1:0-324639 GCA_024509875.1 Oreohelix idahoensis | reverse complement strand
ATAGTGCTTCAATGATATCTATGATTTTGGTATCAAAATTGAATTTTCTCATTATTTGCCATAAGCCTTCATGCCAGACTCGATCGAAGGCTTTTGTGAAATCGATGAAGTTATGGTATAAATCGTGTTGATGCTGGAGATGTTTTTCGATCAGTAATCTAATATTGAAGATTTGTTCTGAGGTACATCTTTTTGGCCTAAAGCCAGCCTGTTCCTCGGACAAGATTTCTTCTGATTTCTGTTTTATTCTGTTCAAAAGTATCCTTAACATCACTTTACTTGGATGACTAATAAGGATAATGGTTCTGTAGTTCTTGCACATTTTTAGATTTCCGTTCTTTGGAAGTGGTATTACTAATGACTGCGTCCACTCTTATGGCCATTTTTGTGTACTCCATATCTTCTTGCAAAATGTTGTCATGATTTTTACTATATCTGGTCCTCCATATTTCAAGAACTCTGCTGGGATATTATCCACAAACGATGACTTCCCTCCTTTCAACGAACATGTAGCCTCTTCCACTTCCCGTAATATTGCTGCATTTCCGAGTTCCCCGTTTTCGCACTTAATGTTGTTTAAGATGCTATAGTCAGTGTCGAGTTTACAGTTATATAATTCTTTACAATATTCTGTCCACCTTCTCATTACAACTGTGTTTTCATTGAGCAGAGCCACATTGCTATCTTCTATGACGGCTACCCTGGGCTGTTGGGCTTTTGATAGTCTTCTTAATGTATGAAAAGCTGCCTTGATGCTACCTTTTATTTGCCCCGTATTAATGGACTCGCATTGATCAGACTGTTTCATTTTCTTTCTGATATTTTTATTCACCATTCTGTTTTGCCATGCTGCTTCAGGAACCTCTTTCTTAACCTTCTTAACATACCCTCTTAGGAAAGATGAAAAGCACAGAACATACTCGGTTTGGTGATGGAAGAGCTGCACGGCAAACTAATGGTAAAGTTATACCCTTGTCGAGCGTTCCCGTTCTTCATTCTATCTTTCTTCCGAGGTCTGTGTGTAAATTTGAATAGTCCACTGTTGGCCGCTATATAGGTTGAGTGCGGGCGTATCGGAGAGCAAGGCGACGTTTCAGTTTGCAGACTGTGTATTTTTTGCAGACTCGAGCGAGAGTACGTTAGCTGGGTACCGAAATCTTCTTCATACTTCTCAAACATGTTATTCATGACTTTTATTTAAATCTCCGTTTACTTTCCATAACTTCTGCTTTCTTTTACATAAAGTTCTCCATAATTGGTTCCGATTTCGATTTATATCAATTTTTTAAAGGCACAGGAGTCTTGATCGTGCTGGCACTTTTACCTTCAGTTATCTCCAAACGTAATAAACACAGCAACTATTCCCCTGGAATGAATACAGCTGGTTTTATTCATAAAAAAACGAAATCAGTGTCATTACTTTCTGTCTCTCCATTTCCTTGTAAAACACACGAATCCATTTTTGTCAAACACACTTTCCTTTTCTCTTGCAGAACGCCATTGCAAAACCGGTTTCGTCCACGTGCGAGCTTCGCGGCTTTTGATTAGTGATACCGCTAAAGTGACTTACCGATACCGATGAGTTTGTATTCATCATTACAAAGCGTCTATTGTTGATCCATACTTATACGCCACACAGGCTAAATATAGAGATACGTTGCTAAACGATTCTGTATTACAGGCCACGCCTACACAGAGCTATTCCTAAATATGTTAAGTAGGTATAATCAGTCTTGCAATATAGCAGTAGATCCTGCTTGATTGTAATCCACCACTTGATAAGATTAGTGTTATGTTTCAAAGGTATGTGTGTTCAAGTCTACATCATCGCCACATAGGCTAGTAATAAATATGTGTTACTACTGTCACGTCTAGAATATTGAGTGCGTGTGTTGGTTTAGTCGTTTACACCACAGGTACGTACACAAGAGTCATGGATGGCCGTAAACGACTGGTGACATTTAATACTGGTTTATTCACGTCAGAACACATTGATATAAAATGCAAATAGTCAGGATACAGTTCACAGCATAACACGAAATATATCTTAACACATAAGGACTGCGCCCTCGGCAGTTACTATGAGATCAGCGCTATAAAATATCATCAATAATTCAGCGCTGTCTCTTCCTCAACAACTATCCTCTCACAGGAAACAATGGCCTATATATATATATATAAATGGCCTTTAAGGACTGCACACTGCAGTTATCAAAATGGCCTACACAAAATCATGGCCTCATAAACATTTTCACAATAATCCAGACTGCAGTTTTATAATACGCTGTACCCACAGCGAAAAATCCGTCGACATTTTAACATCAGCACTGTACAGGCATTTCACACTTCCCAAAAACCCAGGCCTGACCTACCCGGTCAAGCGCCCAGAACACTCTCCCCAAAAATAACACACTCGTTCCGCTCAAAAGCAGTCACGAGACTTCCTCACGGTCAACACAACTCAGTCAATCAATCATCTGCGGGCTAGCCGCGAGCTATTCTCACTCCGCTCAAAACATTACCGAATAAATATATCTCACACTTGAGATGATCAGCGTTTTTCCACGCCTTCTGTAATCTATATCTCGAAACTACCACGAGATACTTTCAAAACAATTCAATAGCCAACGAGCAAACAAGTGCTCCAACTCAGAATCTATCTTGACTACTAATGTACTCAGATTTACGTCCCTTACACCAGTTCTGTTTTTAACCTCTTACCTCACCCCCGGAGAAAAAAAATAATTCTATCATTTTTTTGACAAATACATCCCCCCAAAAAGTTAAGAGGACAATGAATCTCTAACATATGCGTATAAGAATTACCTTAAGTTAAGTCAAAATACGACATCTACAAAATATAAGCATTAAGTGAAATGTAAAAATGAAATATCCAATGTAATCAATTAAACATACTAAAAAAAATGCATTACAAAACCGAGTTAAGTGAATACAGGATAATTAAATAGGAAACAACCGATAGTAAAAGAAAAGACAATATCAAGCAAAAGAAAAATGATCCGTAATAAAGGTAAGTATGAAATCCGAATATGAGGAAAAACAATAATATCATATTCAAACAATTTCTTATATGTAAAATAACTACAAATATCACAAGTAGTTACACTATATTAAGTTATCCCATGAACTGACAATACAAAGAATGAAAGTATAAGAAGCGAAAGAAGAAGTATATAAGAAGGATGCGAAACGCACACAACGCACGGAATGTAAACAAAATATGAAACCATACTGAAAAGACAACAGAAAAGAAAGAATAGAATGAAGAATAATCAACAAAAACAGATGGAAAGTAAAAGGTATGAATATAGAGAAAGTTGGTAAAATATATACCAATAACTATTTAGAACAAACAACGTATTTCAAAATAGATACAAACATGATCGAAAAGCACAAAATAAAATAACAAAGTATACCTATACTAATAGCATAAAAAATAGTTTATAACTAAACAAAACTTAATCAGTAATTTAACCAAGTAATAAAAGTTATACATAACTAACAATAAATTATCGACACCACACAAACAAGTAATAGCATAACTATATATCTAAGTTCGACCAACGCACAATCAAGCGCTAATACAACATAACATCCAAAAACCCCAAAAAAAAAACTTTCTTTAAAGAACTAAAATTACTCTACATATCAAATATAGCGCATAGTCAAGCGCTAGGCACACACAAAAACCAAAAAATTACATTGTCCGGAACAAAAAATATTTTCCAAAAAATACAATACAAAAATATTTCGGAACGCTAAGTTACATAAAAATAGTATTTTAGTTTAATTAAGTCAAATCTATAATTAACAAAATAACAAAGAAACTAACTTTAGCAAAATGAGAAACATATAACAATTCCTGTATCTAAGCAAACACTAAACAACACGTGTAAGTTTTTCAAAAAATACGTCCCAGAAAAACACATAGAAAAACACACTATTAACAACATACAAGTTTGCAAATATATGAAAACAACGTAATATATGTTAATCAAATGATTAAATCAGATCTCAAGATTCCTCAATCAAATAACAATATCAGCAAACGCTGTTAATTTTCTCTATACAGTTCAATTTAAACTTTTAAATATTTCCGGCTGACAATCACGTTCAGCTTAGCTATAGTGTTATTTAGTTATAAATTTATATCTATCTCCACTTGATATACTAAAAGTAACTATTGTAACATTACAAATAATGAGTATGTGCATAGGGCTGGCAAACTCATCATGTACAAAATTATCTTAACTATCACATCTGCAAAACAAAACACAAAAAAACTTCAAGTTCTACACAAGAGTATAAAAGTCAATGATTATATGGTGTAAATAGGCATAGGTTTGTAACCAGTAAGGTTAAATATAAACCTGCTCATTGCATTCATCAATAGTAAACGACACGTCACTACCATCTAACACACTACACATTATCCAAAACACAATAGTATAAAAAAGCATTGAAATGAACTAATGCATAATTAAAATAGTCATACATATCAAGAAAAACTATTGACATCAAATGATGCATAAAATGATAATCATAATATAACAACCTATAATGATCTATACAATAGAATACAATAACATCGACTGTCCTAACAAACAAACCAAAAAAAAAGAATCAAACTCAAAAAATCTCCATAGGTCTTGCCGACATCTCATAAACACTAGGGGTAACACGTCCAATGCATAGTTAGCACGCTGATATGTTCTGCTTGAACAGGTACTCGGGCACAATGTTGACCTACATTCTTGCCGCTACCGTAAACAGGAGCGCTGACCCTTATCGAGAATTCGACTCTGTTCAAAAAATACAAACGAAAATTTCCATTTTATTGAATGGTAAAATTTACTCAGAACAACGGAGAGGTTAAATAAACAATTACCTCGCAATGTGGTTTGTGTAGAAATCTGGTCACTTCACGATGTCATCGACTCTTCCTTTATGTTCACAACAACGTGATGCTCTTTCAAAATCAGAAACATAACAAGCAGTAGTATTTGTGACATCATTATCATTGCTACTTTGCTTAATAACAATGATTCTAGGCTCATGTCGAGCAAAATTAGCATAATTGCACTTATTATTTGTTGTTTGATCAAAATATTTATCATCATTTAATCTTTGTTTGAGACCGTTATTATGTCCATAATCCCAATCAGACCTGTTGTGCTTAACATTTCTAGTTCGAACAAAAAATCTGTCAGAAAAATTATTGCACGATTGAAAACCTTTCTTGTATTTGTCTGTACCATTATTTTCAAAATTCTCAGAATTAAAATGTTGAGATACATTAACTTGTCTCTTATCTCTCTGAGAAGGAAAATTATTATCATATGAATTCCCTTGGTACTTTCTAACCTTAGAAACATCTCTCCGACCAAAACTCTTTCCATTCTTTTCTTTGACAATATGCTTGTTTGCAGTATCATCCGCAGATCTATAAGTATCTTTATCGTTACGCATATAATGGGTTTTATCCTTGGAACCACTACTTATAACTTTATCCCTTGTTATCATCTTATGAGAACTTTCAAAATTAGTTACTCGTTTAATCCTTAGGCTTTTATCAGGACTGACTGTTACATTATCATTCTCTCTATTACCTTGCCGCCAAGAATCGTTGCCATTGCAAGCAGAATCAAAAGATCTTCGAAAGTTATATTTTCCCCGAAAAGATATTTGTCTATCACATTTAACTTTTTTATCAGCAAATATTGTATGAGGCTGGATCTTTACTTTTCCAACTTGTTGGCAAACAACCTTCTGTTTAGTATTGTCAACATTGACAGTAGACCATATCTTGTTGTTCAAAATAACATCGAGTAGACCCTCTACTCTTTTTGTACTTTCTGCAATTTCAACATTTTTTTGTGAAATGTCTTCACTTAATTTCCTATTTAATTTGTCAAATGTTAAAACTTTACTTCTCTCCTCTGTTAACAATCTCTCAATCTTAATCATCTCCTCTCTCTCAGTCGTTAACTCTTCTAATTTGTCTTTGCCGGATCTATATCATGATCCATGGTGATTCAATCACTCAGTCAACTATATATCTATATCAGTATAATTATTAATATCGCAAGTTTATGTCCCAAGAAGTTCTGACAATTACTCTTCTATTTCACACAGTTAAGTATATATACCAGAAATTGCAATTATTTATTAATTTTGTATCCCCAATTCCTCTTCAAAGAACCTTTATAACATCATATTCATATGAGTGAAGTCATCATATATCACACAACCATCAATACCTATGCATTAAATCCTAATAAAGTTGTCAGTATATACCCAGATAACAACAACAACAGTTATCAACAGAATAAGCATAGGAAGGCTCGCTGACATAGTAAAGGCGACACAGTTCACACAACAACGAAAACCACTTATCTTGAATGAAAACAATCCCGTTCCTTTCCGCAAACACCCTGGATATCACAAAGTTCAATGGTAAAACAATCGACCACAGAAAGGCATTGGAACTTGACACCTTGATTCCGCTCAGGTCCTCGATTCAGCACGCTACGTGCTAGCACACCGCACAGGAAAACAGGAAATGGGTCACCGTCTGTCAATTTCGTTGAAAGGAGGTACACCGCTCGTTCATACTGCCTGACGTTTACTGGAACTGGTACTCTAGGACTGGAAAAGGTAACATTGCCACTCTTGTACTGCGGCACACTTGTAGAAGGATTGACCTTATTTGGGTATCCGCCACTATATACTTGAACTTGTATACAGACGCCACTGTATATCATGACATCTCATAATCTTGAGTAATAAATTCCTTTAACTGCGAATGTCACTTGAGTTAACAGTTCCCAGTTTAACTGATACTGAATAGTTTTCCTTGGGACCCCTGATACCGCTCTCAAATGTGATGTCTGTCTCTTCTATACTAACGCCACTCAGGCTACAAGCTAAAATTGTGAATTAATATCACGCGAATTTCGCGGGCGTCAGATCCTATAAAACTAGCACACCACTGTTGCACCCCACATTGGCCACCACTGATACCGCTAAAGTGGCTTACCGATCCCGATAAGTTTGTTGTCATCATTACAAAGCGTCTATTGTTGATCCATACTTATACGCCACACATGCTAAATATAGATATACGTTGCTAACGGATTCTGTATTACAGGCCACGCCCACACAGAGCTATTCCTAAATATGTTAAGTAGGTATAATCAGTCTAGGCTAGTAATAAATATGTGTTACTACTGTCACGTCTAGAATATTGAGTGCGTGTGTTGGTTTAGTCGTTTACACCACAGGTACGTACACATGAGTCATGGATGGCCGTAAACGACTGGTGACATTTAATACTGGTTTATTCACGTCACAACACATTGATATAAAATGCACATAGTCAGGATACAGTTCACAGCATAACACGAAATATATCTTAACACATAAGGACTGTGCACTCGGCAGTTACTATGAGATCAGCGCTATAAAGTATCATCAATAATTCAGCGCTATCTCTTCCTCAACAACTATCCTCTCACAGGAAACAATGGCCTATATATATATATATATATTCATCAGCGCTTTAAAGTATCATCAATAACGATCCTCTCACGGGAGATCATGGCTTTTATATAATTCATCAACAACTATCCTCTCACAGGAAATAATGGCCTATATATATATTCATCAGCGCTTTAAAGTATCATCAATAACGATCCTCTCACAGGAGATCATGGCCTTTAAGGACTGCACACTGCAGTTATCAAAATGGCCTACACAAAATCTTCAGCTACTATCCTCTCACAGGAAATAATGGCCTTTAAGGACTGCACACTGCAGTTATCAAAATGGCCTACACAAAATCTTGGCCTTATAAACATTTTCACAATAATCCAAACTGCAGTTTTATACTACGCTGTACCCACAGCGAAAAATCCGTCAACTTTTTAACTTCAGCACTGTACAGGCATTTCACACTTCCCAAAAACACAGGCCTGACCTACCCGGTCAAACGCCCAGAACACTCTCCCCAAAAATAACACTCTCGTTCCGCTCAAAAGCAGTCACGAGACTTCCTCACGGTCAACACAACTCAGTCAATCAATCATCTGCAGGCTAGCCGCGAGCTATTCTCACTCCGCTCAAAACATTACAGAATAAATATATCTCACACTTGAGATGATCAGCGTTTTTCCACGCCTTCTGTAATCTATATCTCGAAACTACCACGAGATACTTTCAAAACAATTCAATAGCCAACGAGCAAACAAGTGCTCCAACTCAGAATCTATCTTGACTACTAATATACTCAGATTTACGCCCCTTACACCAGTTCTGTTCTTAACAATTAGCTCCCAATATTTCCTTTTATTCCATCATAACAGGACATTGTGTTTACATAACGCTACACACCCCCTCGCTGTCCATGCTGTGACCTAGACCAGCTGACATGTAAACAAATATCGCAGTTATTCCTCGTCCGTCTCTCGTTCCATTATGGTGGGATGTCTACTGTAAAAATTAGCACCCATATTCAGTTTTTTTAGGAATGTAATTTCAGCCAAAAAAGCTAATGGCTAGGGATCGCATTGAACAATAAAATGCTTCTCATACAAATATGTCTGAAATTTCTGGATAGACCACACTAACCCTAAACCTTCCTTCTCAACTGTCGAGTAATTTGGCTCTGCTGAATTTAGTTTCCTAGTAGCATAATCTACTGTCAAAGGTTCTTCCTGCTGTGCCTTTGACTTTGCAATACGGTTGTTCCGATCCCTTTGTTACTAGCACCGTCCTTAATATAAATTCCTGAGTGATATTGGGTAATGTGAGGATTGGTTTGCTTGTTAGTTTTAGCTTTAACTCAGCGTAAGCTTCCTCACAATCGGCATTCCATTGAATCTTATCTGGTTGTTCTTTCTTAGTCAGGTTTGTAAAAGATGCACACGAAGAGTTAAAGTTGTGAATATATTTTTGATAAGATCCACAAAAGGGCACTATAGACCTTACTTCTTTCTTTGTCTGGGGTCTTGGTGCCTTCTTTAACTTCTCTACATTCTTGGAGTCAGGTGACATGTGACCTCTAGAAATAGCGTGACCTAGGAATTCTAATATATAGCACTTGGTTGGACGTGCAGTTAATCCAGTGTGTCTAAGTCTGTCAAACGAAATGGGTAGTGTTGTTATATGTTCTTCTAATGTGTGTGTAGCAACAAGAATGTCATCAATGAAGTTAGTGATTGATTGATTTTTTAGAGGTTTCATTAGTTTCCTCATCATTCGGGAAAACACGCTTGGAGCGTTTTTTCAGACCGAATTGCAGTACGTTGAACCCATAATGCCATTCTGATGTACTGGATGCCAACATTGGTATAATGTCTGGTTTCACTGGTATTTGGTAGTATCCCTTGCTGAGATCTACGCAGTGAAAATAACAATTGGTTTGTGTCAGGTAATGGTCCCACCTGAGATTCCGTGACAATATTTAGCTTCCTATAATCTTTACACAATCTATGCTCTCCACTAGGCTTTCTTAATAGCACTGCACTTGCGCTATAGGGAGATTCTGACTTTGAGATGATCTTCTCCTCCAACAAGTAGTAAATCTTTTCCTTTAAAGTTTGTGCTTTCGCATAAGGTATAGAGTATGTTTTTATACATATAGGTGTAGGGTCAGTAACCTTCATGTCTTACTCTAGCAGATTTGTACAACGTGGCTTATCTGTGAGCACATGTTCATGGGTTTCTAACACCTTCTGATCTTGCTTCATCTGCTCAGGAGCCAAACGATCACTAATGTTTACTTGCTCATAACTCTTTGTAGCTTGTACTGGATATTCCATAGAGGTGAGAGGTTCGTCTTTTATCTCTGTTGCTATGGATAGGGTCATTTGCAACTTCCAAAGATTCCCTGTCATAGTACTTTTTAAGAAGATTGTCATGGTACACCTTTTTCTTTCCTTTCTTACCAATCTTGTAATTTGTTCTGGAGAGTTTTTTTCCAGAATCACATATGGTCCCTGCTAACCAATGTGCATTTTATTATTGCTACTGGGCAAGTACTTTCTCCCCTACCACAAGTTCCCTATCCTCTGCTGTTGTGTTGTTATATCAACAATTTTTCTTCTGGTTTCTTCCTGTTTTCTTTGGATGCCTACGTCCGCACCAATGCGTCCTTAGGCCCTGTAACTGGTCTACCCTAAGTGTTGACGTTACCTGGTTACAATCTGAGCAGGATTTCACATACCGATCTATGTCTTCAGTGATACCAGGCCATTAATATTGCCATAATATCCTTTGACTAGTGACACCCTTTCCTCTTTGACCACTACCTAGAATAGCATGCACTCGCTCCATAACCTCCTCCCGGTATGATTTTGACACTACAAGCTTTTGGCAATGTGCCAAAGCAACACTTCAGTGTGCTGTCTGCTGCTTGAACCCTTTTCATCTCAGTCGGACGTGCAATTTGGGATTTGAACTGAAAATTATAAGTATAATCTAGAGAAATGGGAGTCACAGATCTGACTTCATCCCCGCGTCAAGCTAGAAATTCACCAGAGCCAGAGAGATACATTGGACTAAGGATTCCACAATTATAAGTGACAGATCGAAGTATTTGGGCAACTTTAAAACTTAAAAGTAAACCCGCATTTTTAAATACGAATACTGGAAACTTAAAGAACTTTAAAGGACCAAGACAGAGTATTTTGGCAACTTTGAAACTTAAAAGTAAACCCTCAGTTTTAAATACGAAGACTGGAGACCTAAAGAATCTGATCACCCATCATAAGAAGAATACTAAAATTTCCAGATCAAGTGATTCGAAAGCATCTAATCTAAGGTGTTGTGTCCATTCTAAGGTGTGCCAGAAGATTGTGTTCCCGAACGTTACTTTGGGGTAAGTGTAAACATTTTTTTTACAAATGTGAATTTGACATGTTTTACTTGCTAAGTGGTAACAAATGAGGCTGGCAACCTCAACATATGAAAATAGTATATTAATAAACCACTACATCAAGCGCTGGTGATTGTTTCGTGCTAATCGTACAGAAAACCCACAGCAGAGGTGATCCCAGACTCTGACTGGAGCAGTGATGAATAATGATAACAGCACATGTCCCTCAAGTATATCGTATCATTTTTTGAGATATATGTACCTCGTTAATGTTAATTCAGACACGCCATTGCCCTCATGCTGTCCAAACACATATTTTCCCAGTGTAATGCGCAGAAAAATATTGGTGATTTATAATCATCTTCCCTGAGTTACGCTGAGTAAACACAAGAGTTTAATTATTCAGATAGAGTACCATTGCAGGGTGAACAGCAAGAAAATGCGCCTGTTAATTTCCAACCCAGTGTACTTAGCAGAGGCACTTTTTATTTTTATTTTCTCTAAAGTTCGTAGAACCAAGCTATCAGACTATTCGTGGAACGAAGCTGCAAGACAAAAGTTTTTGATATTACTATAGTGCGTTTCAAAAAGATCGGTCGACGATTGACTTCAAATATCTCCATATTCCTTGCACTAATAAACATGATTTTTAGCATGTGGTCTTATATATTTTCCTTGTCCCAAAGATTTTAAAAAATTCAATGTTGCAGGTAGTGTTCTTTTCTTGCAACGGCTAATTCCTTTGATCTGTTTTAACGAAATAATTATTTTGTCCTGGAAGAAAATACTTACTTACTTACTTACTTAGTCGTTCCCCTTCTACCGTGAGGTGTAGAGGTTTGGAAGAGAGAGCGCCAGACCATTCTATCAGCTGTCTCCTTCCTGGCCTGGTTCCATTCTAGTCCTCGGTCCTTCAAAGATTGTCTAATGTTGTCCTCCCAGCGGACTCTGGGTCGTCCTGGAGGTCTGGATCCCTGGCTCTTTGTTTCCCATGCTTGTCGTGGTAGCCGATCTTCTCCCATTCTGCAGACATAGCCAAACAATCTTAGTTGGGACTGTTCTATTTGGGTCTGCAGCGGATGGGAATTTAGGCCTTGACGGATCGTCTGGTTGTGGACCATGTCTCTTCTTGTTACTTCAACCACTTTCCTCAGATACCTCATTTCTGAGGTTTGGATCTGGCTTTTGTGGGTTGTAGTCATTGCCCACGACTCGCATCCATATGTCAAGACTGGGACATAGGTGGAGCGGTATACAGCCATCTTCGTTTTTTTACCAACCTCTTTCTTGCAGAGGAATCCACGATTTATGGCCTGAAAAAGTCTCCCAGCCGCTGCTTTCCGAGTGGCCAACTCTTCTTTGATGCCTCCCTTTCGGTCTATAATAGCTCCGAGATATTTAAAGTGGTCGACCTGCTCCAGGACCTGTTCTCCCAACTTAATCTGATGTTTTCTTTCTTCTCGTGATATCACCATGGATTTTGTTTTAGAGCTGCTTATGACCATCCCTCTCTTCTCCAGCTCTTCCTTCCAGACTTGCAGGTTGGATTGGAGATGTGCCTCTGATTTAGCAATCAGGGCAACATCATCAGCAAATGCCAGCTCCGAAATATAGACCTGTCTCATCTTCCAGTAACCCACTGAATACTTTCTTGTTCTCTCCTTACATGCCTTGATGACATCGTCCATAAGGAGTATGAAGAGGTAAGGTGATAGGATATCACCTTGCCTTACACCAGTGGTGGTCCTGAACTCTTCTGACTTATGGTTTGCTGTCCTCACATAATTTCTGCAAGACTTGTAGAAGCTCTGTATAGCATGAATCAGAGGTGCTGGAATATTCTTCCTTGCCAAACAGTCCCAAAGTTTGCTCCAGGGGACCCTGTCAAACGCCTTTTCCAGATCTATGAAACAAAGATGGATCTCACTCTTATACTCAAGGGCCTTTTCACTCAGCTGTCTGAGTGTGAAGATTAGGTCTTGAGTACTTCGGTTTGCTCGGAATCCGCACTGGACCTCATCCAATTGTGGCTCAGCTAGGCGTCGGAGTCTCTGCTCTAGGATTCTAGAGTAGATTTTACCAGGGACACTGAGAAAGGATATGCCTCTATGGTTTCCACATTGTCGATTGTCACCCTTTTTGAAAATTGGTGTTATGATGGCAATCTCCCAATCCTTTGGTATGGTCTTGTTGCACCATGCTGCCTGTAGGACCTTTAAGAGTAATAGGTCGCCTGATGCTCCCATGTACTTAACCATTTCTGGTGTTATACCATCATGCCCTGCTGCTTTGCCCATCTTGATTTTCTCTAGTGCTGCCCTCAGTTCTTCCATCTTTATGTCATCTTCACCATCATTGGTTTCCTCTTCTGTGTCAGTCGTTATCATTTCTGATGCTTCATCATGCTCACCATCCAGGAGTTCTGAGAAATATTCTTTCCATCTTTCCATTACTTCCTTCGGGGCAGTAAGCAATTTGCCTTGCTTGTCCTTTATAAATTTGAGAGGGCATTGTTTTTCTTTCCTCATGTTCTTTAGGGTCTTATAGAACAATTTCTGGTTTTCGTGTGCATCTTTTTCTAGCTTTTCTCCAAATTCTTCCCAGGACTTCTGTTTTGCTGCTAGCACTTTGTTCTTTGCTTCTGTTCTGAGTGTCACATATTCTCTATATTTTTTCCATTTGTCCTGTTGTGTTTTTAGCTCCTAAGTATTGTTTCCATGCCATTTTCTTCTCTCTTATTTTCTCTTTGACTTCCTCTGTCCACCAAGGTGTCCTCTTTCTCTGGTTCCCAAGTCGGACTTCACCGCATGCTTCTGCAGCAGCTGTCTTTATGATATCCTTGAATTTATTCCAGAGGGTTTCCAAGTCATCAGGTCGCTCTTCTGTGTTGCTCACTGCTGTAGCAAAAAGCCCCTGATATCTGGTCTTAATTTCTGGCTCTCTCAGCTTGTAGGTCCTAATGCTCATTTCTCCTGCTCGTTTACTTGGTTTCTTGCGTGATGTTGGGCAGTTCCTAGGCTGAGCAACTCTTTCAGTTGTTCGTTTGATTGTTAGCAGGTAGTGATCACTTCCAATCTCTGGCCCCCTCCAGACTCTTGCATCTCGGACATATCTGAATGAGCTTCTCCGAACAATGGCGTAGTCGATCACTGACTTCTCATTCTTGGTTGCTTCACATCTAGTGTATGCATGTATGCGCTTATGGGGGAACTTTGTGTTTGTAATGATCAGATTCTGCTCACTGCAGAATCTAAGGAGTCGCTTTCCATTGTCATTGAGAGTATCTTCTCCATATCTTCCGATAACTCCACCCCATCTAGCATGGTCATTTCCAACTCTGGCATTAAAATCTCCGAGCATAATAACTTCATCTAGGCAGTCATCCACTGTCCTTTGAAGCAGCTCGAAGAATTCCTCCTTGACCTCTGCTCTCTCATCCTCATTTGGCCCATACACTATGACCAGGTTGACTATGGTTTCTCCTTCTTTTAGTTTTACAACCATAATGCGCTCCGAGACAAAGTTCCATCCCTTGATACTATCTTTTTGATTTTGGGCCACAATGCAGCCCACGCCCCCTTTAGCTCTTTCAGATATGGGTACACCACTGTAGAGCAACGTGTTGCCATCGAGATTCATGACTCCTTGTCCTTTTTTCTTCGTTTCCGTTATAGCCAGGATTTCTAGTTTTGCTTTCCTCATCTCTTCCACCAGCTCGTCTTCCTTCCCATTTATACTTCTTGTGTTCCAAGTTCCATAAGTCGTAGTCCGTAGTCCGTTCCAGTTCGTCGCCTTTAGAATCAGTCCGGTTTTCTCTCTTGTAGTTCGCGTAATCATGATTTAAAGCAAACAGGTGATTGGCCTGTTGTGCCTTTGCATGGTGGAGGGGCTGCCTCCTTACGGCCTCCATGCAGGCCGCCCTCCTCCTTTTTCATCCGGGCTTGGGACCGGCATTGGCGGAGTTTGGAAGAAAATAATTTACCGTAAATGACGGAAGTTGCATATTTTCGGCATAGGCGTCTATACAATTCGAATGTTAGATGGGTTTGTTAACTGATTACTACGTGAGATAATTTTTTATTTCTTCGAAATATTAGAGAGAATAATAACCCCTATTCGTTGTAAATGTTACATTTTATACTAAAACGTGAATGGATGCTTGAAGAGGTGAAAGTACTGTGTATGTTAAAAATAGTAGTGAAATCGTGAAGATGAAAAGGAAATGAATTGGTTTACATATACACATAGATGGAGGAGAAAATATATAAAACATATAAGGTATTTACACACTTATTCTGAGTCAGATGAGTCTAACATATTGATGACTATTCTCGGCTGAACGAACGACAGTCCATCTTTTTTCCAATAGTCATTTTCCTCTTTTAAGACATGGTCTTCACATTTACACCAATAATCTTTGTCTATCTGCGAGAGGGCGGCATATATTAGTTCTTTCATATTGCATAGTTTGAAAGTTTTATTTTCAGCTACCACCTGTCCTTTAACTTTTGCCCAGACGAGTTCAATTGGGTTTAAATGTGAATGATAAGGTGGCAGTTGTCGTAGATTTGTGATAGGTGATTAAGACTTAGTTTGGTCCCTTCTGAATAGACATAGAAATAAGTGATAGCTCAGTAGGAGGTGAAAAAATAGAAAATAGATTTTACGAGTGAGGTGAAGGAAATATAATAGATTCTGTCTCTGACACTCGAGAAGCTTCTCTCAGTCAGCCTATCATCTACAACAGAGTTAGATTAGTCAGACAAATCTAATATAATATATATTAATATATATATATACCTCCTATACACACACACATAAGTGATTACAATAGACACACAGACGTGAACCTATGACAATGAAAATATAGATCATTGGGAACGAACTGACCGCCACACTGATTTAGTTTAATTGTGAAGTTTAATTATCAAAATAAACTTCCATCACAACATATAAAATTACATTTAAGCATATACAAATAGTCATAAAGTCAATGAATTGCTACAAGAAAGATAGACCCATTGGTATGATCTTTTCCCCTGATGTATAGCCCACAGTCCTATTAGAAGAAACGTGATAGCCACAAAGAGTCACGGATACATATGATTTAGTCTAAGATTTCCCTTTAAAGGTATGAACAGACTTGAATACTCTGATCTATCCTAAGGAAAAATATTGTTAGCAACAAAACAAACTTGCATAAAGAAAGTTAAGACAGCAAAATGGGTGCCAAAATACAACAATAAAGGAATCACTCAGTCCTGCATTCACTCTATTCAGTCAGCCGTGATCACGTGCCTTTCATCCGTACTCA
This sequence comes from Oreohelix idahoensis, assembly GCA_024509875.1. Lineage (NCBI taxonomy): Eukaryota > Metazoa > Mollusca > Gastropoda > Stylommatophora > Oreohelicidae > Oreohelix > Oreohelix idahoensis. Next base: position 308,428 of record JAMPIV010001757.1, on the reverse strand, counting down.
CAGCTTTGGTAGCAAATTCTGGAAACACAATTTTTAGGACATGCACATTCAGACTCTCCAACAGTAGACTTGGCCAAGAGAACCCCAGTTCCAAAAAGACGGGTTGAATTCAATGCTTCAGGGAACGTTTTCTTGGTTATACGTATTTTAGGATATCTGGTTCTGTCACATTACAATTGTCCAGGCACGAACGTTAACAGCGAGCACAGTGTCAATAGCTTAGGTTTCTAGTAATTAGGAATGTCAGGTAACTGCCTTCTCTCAGTATATGACCTTATTTGGTCGCACCACCGCCAGTCAAAACTTCGTCGGAATGTTACTGATATTAATACTTTGCTTGCCACAAGGGCTGAGGTGTACTTGAGGTTTTTTTTCTGGAAGAATTAAATCTGGCGCGATAGGCGCGATAGGCCCGATACTTTATTTAAATCTTAAAGTTTATGGAATGGGTACTCTTTCGTTCTGGATGCCAATACAATGCCAGACAGGTTTTACTTGATACACCCACGTCTTTAAGAATAAAATGTTTATGTTTTTCACAGATACTAATCAGTACACACCGCTGGTAGACTTGGGTCACCCCAGTTTTCACTGAATAAAGAAAACAACATATAAAATACTTATACATACTATGTACTCGGTTATAACTTACATTATAAACTGCCAGCGAAGAGCTGGTCTTATCATTTAAATCTCCCGTGAAATAAGTTATATAAATAAAATCAATCATCATGAATTAGAAATACATACGTATTTCGTCAATACTCAATGATGAATCAGTGCAGTTATAAGTTAGTTTAAAATATTCTTGACTGATTCCTAGTAGTTTAATTAAATTCATTAATAGCCAAATGAGGTTAAGCTAGAACTTATAATTTATTCTGCTTTCCACTGAAACACGTCACTAGAGAATAATACAGACTTATAAATTATTTACTCTGCACAAAAGAAACTAGTGAAAAATAATAAGTGATTTAACACTTAATCACTCGCAAAATACTAGATTATATTTACCTCAACACAGAACTACTAAGAACTAAATCCACTTCGACCAACTAAATGCCATCTTCTATCAACAGAGATTCTTAGGAATCGAACGTAGGTTGTTCTAGTCTTGACTGCGAAGTTACTGAGTGAAATGAAATCTAAAACTCCGGTTAAGATATATGAAATAGACACAAGATCCCACATTATTTCAAACCCCCAGTCTTAAACACATATGACCATGCTGTTGAATCAACTTGTCTATATGGAATATCTTGGTCATTTGTGATTTCTTAACAAGGGACATATATTCAGGTTTCAGAAAACCCTCGTTAAATGGAATGTCTTCTTTTCTGAGCCAAATCTTCCTAGCATCTTTTGTACTTGAAGATGTCGGGATTTTGTCTTCTTCTGCCACAGCGTTGTGGTATGAAGCGTTGTCCATTATCAGACAGGATGGTTTGTCTAGGGACGGAAGACGAATATTTTCAATCCACTCTCTAAATATGTTACCGTTCATCTCGGTATGATAGTCCCGGTTGTCCGTATAATTGGAAGTGAAAATAAGTTCAGCATTTTTCACTAGCCCATTATGTCTGCTGCCTGCATGTGCCATTATTAGACTTTGTCCTTTTCCACTGGGTACACATCTTTTAATCGTTCCATCTGATAACTGCCATTCCTTTTCACTTGTGTGGTGTGCATTGATCCAAGGTTCATCCACATACACAATATCATAATCTTGATTACGCATTTCCCGTACTTCACGTAAATATTTACTTCTCATAGATACTAAGTGCGGCTTCTCGCAGATGACGTTTCTTCCACTAGCGTATTTCCTAAACGTAAAGCCAATGCTTCTAACAGTTCTCCATAATGTTGAATTCGACTCATCAATGTCATTGTGTGTTCTCAGCCGAATTTTCAGTTTTCTTAGTGTCTTAGTTTCTTTGGAATTGAACATTCTACAAATCTCTCTTCTAATCACATCCCTGTCAAAACTATCTACTACCTCCTTTCTTCCTTGCGTCCTGGTATTGATTGAACTGAAAATTCCATTAGCTTTGAGTAATTGATGAAATGAGCGTTTACTTAAACCCAAAGCGTGAATAGTTCTCTTTTCAGGATTTGAGAGACTCCGATACAGTTTACCATGCTTAGCTTCTCTGCAGAAATATTTATACATCTTCACTGCCATTGTATGCAGTGTAAGGAACTTGACTTTCATACCCCTTGTATTACAGACCTAAAATACCGCATGATACGCCTTTGCACTGAAATACACAATCAGTAGAACGGTAACTGAACGCACCGGAAGGATCAATGTAATGTTCAAAACAGTGCGATAGTGAGCTGAAACACTGGGAAAGTGACGTGAAATGCATTCAAGATGTTAAATCGAAATAGCGCACAAATATGAAGGGGTAAGCCCTCTCAATAACCGGTTGGACTAGGAGGTGGCCGATTTTGTATACTTTAAATAAAGAAAATTTAAAACCATAAGTTTGTTAACGAGGGAAAAAAATGTTCCCCTCGGGACATAGCGATTATTAGGTCATATGCAAAGTTGCAACAATTACGATCAAGTGGTTGCAGAGATATTGAATATTTAAACTGTGGAAAACATTGTAAAACGCACTATAGTTTTGAGTTCAAAGCAGGGAATCAACACTAGCCGCCTACATTAGACAAGTTGTGTTAACGAAGTGCCCAAATCACAGAAGAATTGACGAAACCACGGCTGCAGGACTCACGTATACCAAATTAAGTTCTTGTAAAAGGAATCAGCAAAAGGACAATTTTTAAAAAAAATTCTCAAACCAAGTCTCCGTGAGGAAAATTTTATTCAAACCTAAAGTTCACCATCATTCCATCGCTATTTTAACCTGTTAAAACTAATTGATTATTAAATTTGTTACGTGTCATTTTAAAACAAAACAATCATAGTTGATTCAGTTATTATAGGTGTGAAAGCAAATGTATGAGAAAGACGCTTTAATGTATATACAGCTAGACATATATTTACATCTACAGAGCAACTACTTATACTAGAATTCCGCTGGATTTACACCAGCTGGGGGCTTGAACGGGCTGAAACCATTGCTTAATTCTTCACAAAAGGCGATGGATCTGATAAAAGTTAATAGAGCTCTGCCCTATGCAGTAAGGTTCTTGACTTCTGAAAACATCTTGTGGACACTCCATTGAGATAGAAGCATCATTATACTTCTATCTATAATTCTGCCAAGAGTAATCTTGTGCGAAGGTATACACCTTTAAAGACCCATATTAGATAGTCTTGAGTGTTGGCCACTGGTGGACCATTGTTGCAGAGCTAAGGGGAGGCAATCCGTGACAGTACTTGTTTCTCTCAAAGGACAATGAATTCGAGTTCACTATGAGTATTTTTGACCAACACAAAATGCTGCCAGAATTAATATTGTGTTATACACAGTAATTTTTTTTTTTTTTTTTTTTTTTTTTTTTTTTTTTTTGCGTACGCCCGCTAATACTCGAGGCGAAATCTCAGGTTATTACTATGTCTAACCTGACATTGATTTTACGTGAGTATCCCTTTTTACTTGTACAGAGACAGGTGTCCCTCGCCATTCAGGCAAATACTCTCCGATTTCGGAGGTACCCATTGCAGCTGGGTCGGCTCAGGAGCCGCCAATCCCTGGTCGACAACACTCCTTCAAATGTCCTCGCCAGGTCTCGAGTTAATCCAGTCCAATTCCCGGTCGACGAAAAATCCTCAAATGCCGTCGCCCGGGTTTGATCCTGAATCACCCGGTCGCCAGAGCGGTGTTGTAACCACTACGCTAGCGCGGCTCCTTACACAGTAATAAAAGTCCAATTAAGTTCCACGATCCTGACTGTAAATCCATGCATTAACTTCCTCCCGCTACAACTAATGGCTTTTAATGCAAACAGACACGTCCGTTGTTGATACTCCTGTAAAGGTTAATAATCCTTTTCCCAGCCTTATCCCCCTCAAGCACTTTACAACAATAATTGTTGATTTGAGTCTGTTATGTTCTTTGAACTGCCAAGTATCTCTTCACTCTCCTTTGTCTAACTGCATACCCTACACGCCTGCCTCCACCCAAAATATGATCCTTCATTTTTTTAGATGTCCATGTGACATGAAATGACCTCCTGTACTGTAAAATCTCGAAGCTTGTAGCATGTGGTTTAGTTAGAGATTAATAAAAAAAAATAGAGACAGATGACGTAGGAAAACAAAATGAAGTGTGAAGCCGGAGACCAAGCTGGAATATGAAAATTTCACTGACCTTGACATTGACCACCCACAAAAAAAAGTACTACCACTATACGATTATGAATTAAATGGCCGATGAAATAGAACATGTGACAATGCTACAGAACCAGGGCAGATACTTTCTTAAAATAAACTAAGGCCCGAAGTGAAACATGTCATATATGTTTACAGCAGCTGTTTTTTTTAACAATGTTTAGTTGATTATGAGATGGCAAGTACTTTCGACGGCCTCAGGTTTGCTGCCTGTTGTGACTACATGTGGACGGCGTTGTCTTGTATTTGTAACCTCAAAGACGTGGGATTCTACTAGGTCTTACATGAAATACAATTCACTCACAAATAAGCGCTTAGATAATGTTTTGTAACTAGAACTGACTCAATGCCCTCCAAGTTAAGCAAACATCATGCTGACTATGTGCTCTATAGATCATAAAACCAACAAACAAGACCAGTTAAACAGGCACCAAATACTACATATTTTAAATACTACGTCCAATGCTGCCCAGAGCATCGAAATATTGTACGCCATGCTCTAAACATTATGGCAACTGTGCACTCCATGCACTCCAGTTTATAGTAAAACTGCACCTTACAGGCTCCATTATTAGCAATGTAACCTGCCCGTGTCATAGAAGACGACTGAGGAAGTTCGGAGATTGGACTGGCTACTCGATGCCTTTGAAATGTAAAGTTAGACAAAACAATAAATAAATAACATTATTGAAAACAGCATAACCAAGTTCACGCAAAAAGTTCAATCGTGCATGCAGTTTGGTAGTCATGTAGAGATAGCTGAAGCAACAGGAGGTAATATCAAAATAAGATCACACCTAACAACATCAACTTTTATTGCACAGAGAAATATACGGAAATCAAAAGTAGTCCGACATTAAAAAGTTCGAATCGACAACTCACAAGCTAGCAAGCAAATTATGTCAATGGGCATCATCATCATCATAATCTGCCGTCTCCACAGTGCAGATAAGTTGAGGTAATCTCTGACGTCTTCTGTCTCCTGTCGTGATAGTACAATCTGATAGACTCCTTCCTGCCATCGCTTGATGTTCTTCCCGTCTATAACGTTGTCTGTCTCTTGCATCTTAATCTTCGACCCTTCCTGAATTTAATAGTCATCAGCAAGATGTTCTTTTTTTTAATTTGGCCAAAATATTTTAGCTAACACTGGCAATCATAGTATTTGGTACAGCATTGGACCTTAAGAAAAATTCTACTTTTATCCTCACTCACCTATATCAGTTATAGTTACTGTCCTCTGCTAATGAACAGTCTACTGTATTGCAGATCCAGTAAGTTGACTTTCTTCCAGATATGATCATTTACTTTTTTAGATGCACTGGTTTTGTAACATTGGCCTCTACAACAATATATTGGTCGTCTTCCATTGAGCCCTTGGCTTTATTTATCTACTGTTCCTGATCCACTTTTGCGTGATACATTAATTATCCTACTGCTCCGTTTAAACCATAATAGCTGTCGTAAATCCTTCATGTCTAGCTTCACCTGTTCAAAGGAGCTCCATGTTGCTCCTACCCTTTGCATACCTATCTAACTATTGTTCCTTTCTTGATGTGTTTTTGTTGTCCCTCCCTTTCAGTAACCCTGGTGTGTTCAGACCAGAGACGAAATACACACACACACACACACACACACACACACACACACACACACACATATATATATATATATATATATATATATATATATATATATATATATATATATATATATATATATATATATATATATAAGATAACTGATTGTTACGAGTGAGTTAAGTAAGAATCTGCCTGAGACGAAATCCAAGTCTGTGTGGTGTCATAGATAAGACAAAGGTCTGAGAAATGTCTGTGATGATAGAAGAGAAATGGTGTTGATGGTGGATAGTGTGACGTATAGTTATCGAGGGTGAGAACCTATACTCACTGCACCCTCGCCACTCAGTGACCTTTCGTTCAACTACTGTCACCCTGCCTCTTGCTCTGCTAGGAGATAAGGTTTATTACACCACAGTGTATCCACATACAACAGTACGAGTACAAGTTAACGAGTACAGGTACAGATAGGAATGGAAATCTGATCCGTTAAAAAATTATCTATTTTATTAACAACAGTAAAAAAACAATGGTAAAATAAGCATGAAATCTATCACCACATCAAAGTAAACCTCAATACGATGCAGGTATCAATATGCGAGACACAAACAAAGAGAAGGTTAGTTTGAAATATTTGGATCACTCAGAAAAAAACCCAAGGAGGCTCCACACTCCGACAATTATGGGGTGAGGATTAAACTAATAATCCTTTGCAGGAAATCCTGAAATAGAGAGTCCTACCTACACAAACTAATCCCATTGACTTGTCCCTTTCAGTGACACTGCTAATAATTGTCACTAACTGCTGCGGTCCACCGTGTTCTTAAAATCTACCCTCCTCCTCTATAAATTTGAGTGCACTCTCCCCGAGTTCTTCTTTGTTTTCACGCATGCGTTGATGCTCCAGTGGGATCACTGTTAGACGTTGGAGATATGCTAACCTTCTCTTTTACAGGGAAATGGCGGACTTAATACGTGTAATAAATGCTTCTTCTTCTTCTTCCGTCCTTAGCCACCGACCGTCAAAGCAGTCAGTGGCCATTACGCCTTGTGGCGTCTTAGGGCAACAGCAGATAGGTTTTCTTTGCCATTGTTTCCCATCACGCCTATTGGCCTGTTGTTTCCGTAATCGAAGTGACTGGCAAACGGGTGATCAGCCCGTTGGTTGTAAAAAATGCACCCGGCTGTAAATCCAGGTACTCGAGAGGTGCGATGGAAACACTCACGATACAATAGATGCAGACTAATAAATCTACGTTCTGAATTGGCCCACTACTAATGTAACAGCCCTAATTAATAGTGGACGACTTAGCTCCATGGGAAAAAACTGGTGTTAATGGAGCAGGCGCTCTTATTACTTGGTCGTGGGCGAATTATTTTTATTTTTCAAGCAAGGGCAATCACAAATGGGCCCGTAATAGGGTGATGATAATAAGCACTACTATAGTTGGTGTGCAACCCAGCTGTACATGGGTTGATGACTTATCCGGCCGTTATACGAAGGGAAAGTCAGGCTGAGGCTCAGTTGTCTACCGGAGATGACAGGGGTTTGCTGCAACGAAAGCATAATCAAACCCTATGATCAACTCGCTAAATTAAATCATAAACATTACAACACGGCACAACAGGTAAACAGGGTCAAATAGGTACCAATAAACATACAACTATCCCAGCTCCCCCTTTCAGCTGGTCAGTTTTGACCTGGTGGTTTGCAGTTTCTTCTTACTCTCCTCTGCTCACCGTCCGATCAGCAGACATCAAACAATAAGTGCAGGGCCGGCTTATCGGAGCTTTTGTGTAATAATACGAAGACCGGTTTCCCGCGACTAACGCTGGGAATCGTTTTAGGCATGTATACACGGCTCTCCCCCCCCCCTCTTTCGTGGCGAGATGTGACCTTAATATCAGTCAGGTCGGCTAACCCGCCGACAGATACCCAATTCGCCGACCAGTCTAAACTAGTTCGATACATTTAATAATTACATACAGCAAATGTCAACAACAGCGATTTGCTCTCAGAAAGCATTATAAATGAAGTAAGAATAATCAATTAATGTACAAGTGCTTACTTAAATTCAAGATACATGTTGGGATTAATTTATATTTACACAAATCCCGGCTTGAGGCCAAAATATTTCGATTGCTTAAGTCAACCTTTTTTGTGTGGTGCCTAGAGTCTTCTCTTATTTGTCGATTAGTCTTGAATTCTTTCCAACTGATGTTCATGAGTTTTCTAAGACATTTGTTCTCGAATGTATTCAGCTTGTTCTCCAATGATTTTGTTATTTTCCAACTCTCACAGCCGTATGTTAACACTGAGATAACATTTGAATTAAACAGACGAAGCTTGGTATGTATATTTAATGATCGTAATTTCCAAATGTTAGATAATCTATTGAAGGCGCTAGCTGCCAAAGCAATTCTAGTATGGATTTCTCTTGTTGTGTCACCATCCTGAGTCATTTTACTGCCTAAATAATTGAAACTTTCAACTTTCTGTAGTTTTTCCCCGTTCAAGATGATATCAAAGGTCTCGTTAGAAAAGTTCATAGCTTTAGTTTTAGAGGCATTTATTTGGAGACCAATTTTAACCGAGAGATGACACAAATTATTTATTGCTTCTTGGGATTGTCTTGGTGTTGAACTTAAGAATGCTACATCATCTGCGAAATCCAGGTCCCCCAGGAATTTTCCATTTGTCCATTTTATACCCAATTTTTCATTGTGGGTATAGTTTCTCATAACCCAATCAATAGCTATTCCAAAAAGTAGTGGTGACATAATACAGCCTTGTTTCACCCCTGTTTCTACTGTAAACCATTCTGTATTCCCTTTATTTGTTCTAACACAACATCTTGCATTGTCATATAGCGCTTTGATTATATTCACATATTTTGTTGGAAAACCATAGATTGTAAGTATCTTCCACAATGATGGGCGGTGTAGACTATCAAAGGCTTTTTTTTTGAAAATCGACGAAGGTGATAATAAGTGGCGATTGCCTTTCCACTGATTCTTCTATAATTGTTCTTAGTGTGAATATTTGATCAATACATGATCGTTTCGGCCTGAAACCCGCTTGTTCTTCTCTGATCGTTTCGTCAGCATGCAATTTAAGTCTTTCTAACATCATGCAACATAATAATTTTCCAGGTACTGATAATAGAGATATACCACGCCAGTTATTACAGTCTGATAGATCACCTTTCTTCGGTAACTTTACAATAATACTGTCTTTCCATTGTTGTGGTGGTTGTTCTTCTCTCCATACTTCATTTATAATATCTAAAATTCTCAAGAGGTTGTTGTCATTAACTGCTTTAATCATTTCCCCTGAAATTTCGTCAACTCCAGCAGCTTTAAAATTTTTTAATCTTTTAACGGCTTGTTTGATCTCGTCCAGCGTGAATTCATCGCAAGTTATTGGCAAGGTGGTTGTGGATGTTTCATTATTAAAATCAGGTGTTACTGTTGGTGGTGGTCTGTTTAGCACCTCCATGAAGTGCTCAGCCCATCTCTTCATTTGTTCTTTTTCTGTTGGTATTGAATTCCCTAATTTACCTTTAACAGGTGTTTCCATAGCAGTAGGCTGGTGACATAGTTGTTTTGTAATTTGATAAAGGCACCTACTATTACCAGTTCTTGCAGCATTTTCAGCTTCTACGGCCAGTTCATTGATGAAATGTCTTTTATCTCTTCGAGTTTTTGTCTTCACTTCTTTATTTAACAAGTTATAAGTTAGTTTGCAAGATTCAACTGCATTATGTGTACTTGCCGCTAGTAGTTTAAGTTTTGCTGTTTTCCTTTCTTGTATTTTATCCCAAGTATCTTCTCTCATCCATTTTTTCTTTTTATGTACTAGGTATCCGGTGGTCGCTACAGCTGCTTCTGTCATTGCTGTTCTCAGTTGTTCCCATTTAGTATCGATTGTCTTGGTGGTGATATCGTTGTCAATTTTGCCTAAAGCATCGAAATAGTTGTTCATTTTGACATTATATTCCTTCTTTATATCATTTGATTGCAGTCTGTGTACATCTATTCTTCTATTTTTATTCGGTTGGTATAACTTCTTCAGTTTAATTCTCATTTTAGCTATGCAGAGGTTATGATCGCTTCCGATCTCTGCACCTCTGTATGCTCTGACGTCTTGAACTGATGAGCGAAATTTAGCGCTTATGCAGAAGTGATCTATCTGGTTCTTAGTTCTGCCATCAGGTGAATTCCATGTTATCTTGTGGATATTCTTATGTGGAAAGATGGTGTCTGCCACAACGAGGTTTGATATTTCACAAAGTTCTAGAAGTCTTTCGCCATTTTGATTCATACAGCCTATGCCATGAGTACCGAGATATCTTTGTACTCCATTGTTGTTGTCACCTACTTGGCGTTAAAATCACCCATGACTGCTATTATGTCATGCTTGGGTATTGTGTTGATGGTACTTAGAAGTGCTTCATAGAAGTCATCTTTTGTGGTATCAAGAGCGTCGTTAGTTGGTGCATAACATTGTACAATTGAGAGCTTGAAAAATCGTGTCTGAAATCTAGCTAATATTAGCCTCTCATTGATAGGTACCCAGCTGATAAGCGATGCTGCTGCTTTCTGTGTCATTAGGATGGCTACTCCCTCTGTGTGACGATTATCATTACTACCAGAGTATATAATTTGCTTTTTTTCTTCTGAAATATATTTTATGCCCTTCCCCGTCCATCTACACTCGCTGACACCCAATATATATATATATATATATAAATAAAAATAAATAAAAAAAAATAAAAAAATAAAAAAAATAAAAAAATAAAAAAATAAAAAAATAAAATAATATTAATTAGTTCATTATAAAAAAAATTATATAAATATATATATCTTATTAGTGCATTAAAAGGAAAACCCGGCTTCCTTCTTTATTTAGATATATATATATATTCTATTTATATATATATATATATTATATATATATATATATATATATATATATATATATATATATATATTTATATATACTGTTCAAAAAAAAGAAACGCATAGCTATATGAGGGCGCGTTTTTATGAGTTTGTAAGTAAAATTTGGTGCGAGGGTATATAAAAACCAGGCTCAAATGTTCTTTACAGTGTCACAGGCACGTGTTGACCTGAATTGCGTTCGTTTTTGTAATCGTTACAACGCAGTGGTCAATAGTGTATATGACGCAATTTTTGACCACAGCTCATGTTGCGCGCACGTGAAAGCAACAACATTTGGGGTGAACACTATTCACTGACTACGCAACTGAAACCCTATAAAAGGATAACGCTACACACACACAAAAATTCAGTTAATTTTCAAGCAGACATTTTATGCCGTCTCTATCGATAAATTTAAGGAACACTGCTATTGGCCGTTTGCACGCAGGCGAAAGTCAAAGTCAGGTTGCCAGGCATTAAACGTGCATCAGAGTACCATCAGTCACTTTGGCACCGGTTTTTATGCATCCATGCCCAGAAGATGCCAGTCGCTGATCGATGCAAGAGGAGGCCACACACCATACTAACGGGAAAGCCCATACGCCAAAAAAACTCTTCGTGACCAGATGCAAAACAACTGTCAATTGATTGGTTGAACCCTAAGGTATTCTTTTTGTTTGTGCATTTTGAACAATTAACTCATTAAATTAAAAAAGTTATTGAATGTCAAAAATTATGGCTATGTGTGTGCCTTCAGTAGCTATTGCGTTTCTCTTTTTTGGAAAGTGTAGACAGATTAACTGAAGTTTAAAACAAATGTTGGGAAAGGTTACGACTAAGTATCCACAAGATTGGGATAGAATATTACCCGCTATTCTCTTCGCCTATAGAGAAATTCCTAACGAAAATACGGAGTTTGCGCCATTTGAATTATTCTGTTCAAAACAAGAAACGCATAGCTACTGAAGGCACACACATAGCCACAATTTTGTCATTCAATAACTTTTTAAATTTAATGAGTTAATTGTTCAAATTGCACAAAAGAATACCTTAGGGTTCAACCAATCAATTGACAGTTGTTTTGCATCTGGGTCACGAGAGTTTTTGGCGTACGGGCTTTCCCGTTAGTATGGTGTGTGGCCTCCACTTGCATCGATCAGTGACTGGCATCTTCTGGGCATGGATGCGTGGAACCGGTGCCAAAGTTGACTGATGGTACTCTGATGCACGTTTAGATGCCTGGCAACCTGACTTTGACTTTCGCCTGCGTGCAAACGGCCAATAGCAATGTTCCTTAAATTTATCGATAGAGACGCCATAAATGTCTGCTTGAAAATTAACTGAATTTTTTGTGTGTAGCGTTATCCTTTTATAGGGTTTCAGTTGCGTAGTCAGTGAATAATGTTCACACCAAATGTTGTTGCTTTCACGCGCGCGCAACATGAGCTGTGGTCAAAAATTGCGTCATATACACTATTGACCACTGCGTTGTAACGATTACAAAAACGAACGCAATTCAGGTCAACACGTGCATGTGACACTGTAAAGAACATTTGAGGCTGGTTTTTATATACTCTAGCACCAAATTTTACTTACAAACTCATAAAAACGCGCCCTCGGATAGCTATGCGTTTCTTTTTTTGAACAGTATATATATATATATATATATATATATATATATATATATATATATATATATATATATATATAAAGAGGAAGCCGGGTTTTCCTTTTAATGAACTATATCAGACATCAAGTCACACAACCATTTGGCTCTTATAGCTAATAGCAACATACAATCATAATTCCCTTCTCAAAAAGGAAACTGGCTATAACTTCAGATTTCGGGTTGAATGATTGCTGTAATTTACCACATTACTAAACCCTGGATGAAGGCGTACTCTGAAATTTTACAAATCCCAAGCACAAATTTACACTAATTACCAAGTACTAAACAGGATTTCACGTATTTGATAATATCAGTATTCATTCCTGGCCACCAACAGTGAGTCTGTATTCGCTGATTTGTGGCGTTCTGTCCCATATGTCCGCTAAAGGGAAGAGAGTGCCACATTTCTAAGATTTGGCCTCTGTACTGTTTCGGTACTAGGAGCTGGTTATAATCTTGTTCAGGCTTGCCTGTTCTACGATAAAGTACGCCATCCTTAGAAAAATGTGTCGTGGTGTCTAGGGTCCTTAGCCATGGGCAGTTTCCTAAAGCAGTGCTCTAAAGTAGGGTCCTTTTGTTGCGACTCTTTTAGTTACTTAGATAACAAATTTGGCGCAGGCTCCCGTTCCTTCTTGGTTTGCCCTCTTGTGGTTACTGCTGCCACAATTGGATCTTCCGGTTTCCCAATAAACGCATATCTATCGTCAAGTATAACAGTGTAGATCGGGTCATCCATAACAGCCGCTTTGATCACACCTGAGACAAACTCAGAGTGGATCTCCACCAATGCCATGGGAAGAGTTGTTGGTGCATCACTCTTAAAAACCCCACATAGTTCGATGGTTTCTTCTGTCTCTTGACCAGGCTTGACCAAGTGTCTGGCAACAATGCAATCAAAAGAAAGCCCTGTGTGATACAGTATGATTACTCCATAGTTTAATTGATACAGGCTGCTATTCATCCAGTCTGTTGCATACTGTTTGTTCATGTGTATTCACCACTGCAGAGGTAACAGTTTCTTCATTGCATTCGCTATATAGGCTGTTATCCATGTGTGTACTGCTGTGCTGTTACCGTGCCTGACATGTTTGGAAGGTGTATAGAAAAAGTCACTCACACCACGAGAGCTCACGTACGAGTCATGGAGGGTTAAACGCCTTGTGACAGTTAATGAACAGTTTAATTACACCACAACACGGTCACGATAACGTAGACGAAGTACAGCATGTTACACAGGTCATAATAGCATACCAAAAAGGATCCACATCATATAATAATAATAATAATCCATCAAGACAGACTGCTGGCAATCGCAGTACTAGTAAATACATCAATAATCCATCTAGAAGACTGCTGGCAATCGCAGTACTAGTAAATACATCAATAATCCATCTAGAAGACTGCTGGCAATCGCAGTACTAGTAATTATAGGCCTCAAGTATATGACGTCTCAGCGCTTAATTCATCCACAAGACTGCTGACAATCGCAGTGCTAATAATTATAGGTCTCCAATATATGACATCTCAACACTATTTAATTCATCCATAAGACTGCTGACACTCGCAGTGCTAATAGTTATAGGCCTCCACTATATGACGTCTCAACACTATTTAATTCATCCATAAGACTGCTGACACCCACAGTACTAATAATTATAGGCCTCCAATATATGACGTCTCAGCACTCTTTAATTCATCCATAAGACTGCTGACACTCGCAGTGCTAATAGTTATAGGCCTCCAATATATGACGTCTCATCACTATTTAATTCATCCATAAGACTGCTGACACTCGCAGTGCTAATAGTTATAGGCCTCCAATATATGACGTCTCAACACTATTTAATTCATCCATAAGACTGGCCTGTATACTCCAAGGCCTAAGGAAAATCTCCTTAAATACCGTACATCTTATCTGCAGATAACCACACATAATCCATAGGCAAAAATGCCTGTACACTGGTACACATCGAAAAACACTTCACATCTTCTCAGTGCACTCGCTCGGTACACACTCTGACACCAAAAAACATTCTCTCTCAGCATACCCCAGCCAATCACATCCGTGGGGCTTCCCGAGAACTCTCGCTCACATGGTCAAATATAGCTTAGAAAATTCATCTCACGTGGAACTCTGCCACCGTGAAAAACGTGCTGAATCTCGAAGATTCGAATATGATACACTCATATATTTTTTAAAATAAATTAACAGCTAGACAACAGCTGTTTAAGTGATAACCACTATAATCTATTGTACATCCGAGACTCATAACGATTACTGCCCTTGCTTAGATTTAGACCTAACAGTTTACACCACCCCCCGGGGAAAACATGATAACATCATTTTTTTGAAAAGATTTACCATATATCGTCCAAAAAATATCGTCATTATGAGTAAAGCAGAAAACAAAGCATACAAAATAATCAGCTAAGTCTACAGAGATAATCTGCTTTTTCAAAACCATACAGCATAGAATTAACCCAACAATATACATGATTCAAGTATCAGTATAGTAGGATGAATAAGAATACAAATAGTATCAAGTGACATATAAATGCAACATGAAAGTATAACCAACATGTGAACCGCTACCGAAAAGTCAGTAGAAAAAATGGAATAAAATGAGGAATAATCAGGAAAGACAAAAGAAAAAACATAGATATGTCTGCAGAGAACGATGAATTAATACATCGTAATAACCATTTGATCAAAAACGTATTATATAAATACATATAATCATGACAAGAAAGTATAGGACACAAAGACAATGTATGTGTATATCTAACAACCACAAAAGAAAGCTGTAGATAAACGAAGCATAATCTAACCTTAACCCCGTTATCCAACTTATTCATAAGTAACAATGAACCATCAGACATTATACACAAAAAAATAATACCGTTATAAATAAACTCCAACTAACGCACCATGAAGCGTTAAGTAAAAAACAAATCATTACTACCTCTAGCGCACAGTTAAGCGCAGGGCACCGAAAAAAATTTTCAATCTTAGAAAACATTTCCCAAAAATAAAAAACAAAAATATTTCATAACGCTAAGTTAAATAAAAATGGTATTTTAACTTTTTTTTTTAGTTTAACCTAATATTAACATACCAAAATGTAATTAGCTTAACAAAAATGTGTGACATACAAAATTCTTATACTTAAGCAGACACAAAATCAAAACAATCTGCTGGAAAATGATGCATGTCTAAATTGCAAGAAAAAAATACAATCAAATTATTTTAAATTCACAGGTATTATTTTCTCGAAAAAAATCAGAAATCAATGTTTCAGAATATGTTCTCAACTTCCAATACAAAATTAACTCGGATATAATCAAACTACGTTTCCAAAATTATTTTTCACAAAATAATGGTTACTACATAATGTCTTAGAATGTGCTAATACATAAACTAAACATGACATCCAAACACAAAAAAGAATTTTAAATTTAGTGAGTACAGAGACTGTCTGAAGACGACTACTGTACTATGCCTAGCTAATGAGGTTGTGCATAGGGCTGACAAACTCATCATGCATATAAAACAGTCCTAATAATCACCGCTGCTAAAACACATCAATGTTTGATGTATCAGCTCTCGTAGCTCGAAGCTCAGCACGGAGCATAAAGGTCAACCATAAATTGACTAAATGAGCATAGTCTTCTGACTAGCGTGCGTAAATACTATAGTCCACTGCTTTCATCAAAAAGTTACAAAGACAAGTTACTCGCAAATTATATCATACACCCTACTGCAATCATAATACATACAATATTCGTCATAACACAATAGTGTAAGAATAGTATGAAAATAATTGTTGCATCATCAAAACATCGTCGTACAAAAAATAAATATATGCATAAAATAGTGCATAAAAAATGAGGTTACACACTATCTAATAGAAGTTATATGGTATCTTAATACAATTATATATAATATCCTATATTTATTTAATACAATAATATCTATATCCTAAACAAGTTGAACAGGCAATAATTCCAGCTGTGTTGAATAGTCTCATAAACTTGGTACGATAACCGCATAAAATTCAAAGTCAACTTGCTGTCCGGCTTTACTTGGTTAATGCCATGGATACAAGGTGGCATACCTTATACTCTCTGTTAATATAACACTGGAACATTGACTTTCATTGCAAAGCTGTCGCTGTGAAAATATACAAATGAAAAAATCTATTTTAATTCACAGTAAGATTTAACGATGTAAAACGAAAATTAACGTTACCTTTACCTAAAACTGTGGCCTGTGTAAACCTGTGGCCCTTTCATCACGATCAACAAGCCTTCCCTTGACACGTGTAAACACCATAGAAGGCTTATGGGGCAGAACATGATCGTAGCTCAAGGTCATTGCTATTGGATGCTGAAAAAAAATGTCTACCCTCCTGACAGCGAGATACACTCTCAAAACCACAAGCAGAACAAGCAGTTGAATTAGAGACACTATTTCTATTATTATTACCTTGTTTATCAATAACTTTAGGCCTTTGTTGAGAAAAGTTAACAAAGTTGCCATTATTATTCCTCTTTGGATAAAAATATCTGCCAGATTGTTTTTGTTGTTTTCTAGAAAAACTATTATCGTAAGATTTATAATCTTTCATGTAATCATTTCTGCCATACTTTTCAAAATCTTCAGAACCAAAATATTTAGATTTGTTAAACTGTCTCTGGTTTCTTGGAGAAGACAGATTACAATTTTCTGAACTCCCTTGGTAATGTTTAAAATTAGTATTATCTCTCCAGTCAAGATTGTTTTTCTTCTTTTCTGTGGCAGCATGCTTAACATCTGAATCAGTAATAGGGATAATAAAATCCTTATGGCTACTAACATATTGAGTATTACCTTGGGCACTAGTCCTACTAGTCTCGTCCCTTATTATGTTTTTATTAGGCTTTCCAACTTTAGATAAAAGGTTAGTTTTTTGAACATTGACATGAAATTTATCCTTGTCTTTACTGTGATGTACAGAATCAAGTATCACAGTAGAATTAACCCCGTTGGCCTGTCGCCAGGAATTATTAATATTACCAGCATAGTCACCAGTACGATGAAAATTATATCTGCCACGCAAGGATATTCGCTCACTACGTTTGATGTTAGTTTTGGCATCGAGTGCCTGTTGCTGACTCGACGCTTTTAAGACGTGTTGATAACCGTCTTTGGGTCTAACTTTGTCAACATTGACAGTAGACAGCATTTTTCTACCTAAAATTATATCAACCAAACCGTCCACTCTTTCCCTTAATTCCGTAATTTCAATATTTTTAAGTGAAATCTGTTCACTTTGTTTCTTAATTACGTCATCGAATGTCAAAACTCTACATCTCTCCTCCGTCAGTGATTTCTCAATTTTAGCCAATTTATCCTTCTCCATTATTAACTCTTCCAATCTCTTCTTCTCTTCTTTTTGTGCTAAATTGGCTGCTGAAGCTGGTGCAACTGTATCGGCAACAGCAGCAAACTTTAATGGGTCCTTTAAGAACTCCTTGGTCCTTTCTGCTTCCTTGAATGTGTAGTCCGTTTCAACAGCAATAGCCAACAGACGTTTGAACCCGTTGATCAATGAATGTGGGGCAGAGGAGGCTGTTGGATAGCCACTACACTTTTCCCTATTTGTTGTCCATATGAAGCGCCTCGGTCTTACTCTTCTGGCCATTCCCAAGCTTATTAACCTTCTCGGGAGATGCCAAATACTTTTCTCTAAGTCGACGACCGAAAATCGCATTGTCATCCAATAAATCACAACGTGTTTCCTTACATAAGTTTTCACATTTTGTTGCCTGAATTCTCAATTTCTCATGTATCTCCTTCTTTTCTTTCAGTTGGCAACTGAGAATATCATTATCATCTAACAAATTATGAAGCATTTCTATGTAAGTCTTCTCACGAACATTGCTCTCAACCTTCAACTTGTCATTCATCTCTTTCTCTTTTTGAAGTTCCTGCGTGAGATTAATAGTTTTGCCTTGCTCGACCTACAACTCAGCTTCTAAGTATTTAATCCTGCACAATGCCGAATTTAATGCTTCTTGCCCTCTTTCAAGATCCAAGTTTGATTTATATAAATCACTTTCAAATTTAGTAACTGTTGCGTGTAATTTACTCTCTTTAGCAACACTTTCTAAAATCGTTGCCCTTTCCTGTAGCGCACTTTGTTTAATGCCTTCTATCTGCTCTTCATCCCTTAACTCCTCTTTCTGTTCATCAGAAGTATGGTTGTGGATTATTTTGAACATGCTTTGCACTATATGTCCGTGTTCAAGCTCAATATACTGTCGCAAAAACTCACGAAGGTGCCATAGCAAATTCACCAAATCCTTGGCCATCACAAATTGCAAACAAACTTAAAGTTATGTTCAGCAAATAACTCCAGGGATGTTGACACATTAATAAAAAAATCATCCATTATCCATTCTCCAAGTCGTGCACCTCTCAATCCCTTACCATCTCTACCTACCACCAATGCAGACTCCAACATAGGCCTTATATCTGTAGGGTACGTATCACGATCCATGGTGATTCACTCACCAAGTTCACTGTATATATATATTCACCAGTTATAATTACCACAAGTTTATGTCCCTAAAAATTCGGACAATTACCTCTTTCAGTTGACCAAGCCAAATATCCTTTCCAGCAATTGCTAATCAGTTAACCACCGTATACCATAGTAGCATAAGTTCATGTGCATAGAACCTTTGTAACATATACCAATATGAGGGATACCTTTATATCAATTTGAGTGATGTCAATATTATGTGAAATCGCCTTAAACACTTATGCACTAAAGTCTTACAATAAGTTACCAACAACTAACATATTATATAGACAATAGGAATCACGGTTATAAAGACAAGGTACTACAGAACAAACGATAACGTTCGAAGAGGTCAACTGAACATTAAAACCGTACTAAAGCAAAAAATTTTACATAGCATGTAATGATAACCGCGAATAATGACAAGACAATACCCAACACCGAATATAAACGAAAATGTGTATAAAAACTAAAAGATAGGAAATAGAGAAAGACGCTCACAAACAAATTAATCAATAAACTAAAAAACAGAGAAAAATACTACGAGAACAACAATGAAACGTTACTTCACAACTATACACTTACTTGTCTCAAGAGACAACTAGTAACCTAAACTTCGGTAAGGTTTGTAATCTTAAACCGGAATTGTCATAGAATTGACACTTACTAACCAAATCCTAAAGAATGCTTATGAAGCCCTGGGTAAACTGGGATATAATCTTCATAAGTAGACATGAAACATAGAATATTTAACATGAAATACTCATTACAACAAATAGTACACAATATATATAGGAAGACTTGTTGACACAAGATAAAATGGCCCAGTTTCCACAACATAAACCACTTATCTTCAATAAAGGAAAATACGCCCGTCCAAAAGGCTGAACATCACAAAGTCTGCTAAGGAAAACAGTTCATGTAATTGCGCCACCAAAATACTGGCACAGTTCACTTGAAAACTTCAATTCAAAAAGCAGAACTGAACCATGAAGCATATCCTGGCAATGGAAATGTTAGATATGTTATAGTCCTCTATGTAGATGGGTATTAATAATCTGCACTCCATCAGATATGTTACAGCTTAGTTATGTTAACGTCTCTTTTGGGGTAAGTCTTATATAGTAGGTATCACACCATGTAAGTTTGAAAACCACCTCTATTGCACCCGTAGTTGATAATGATGATGGATTCTTAAATGCACCACACAGCGTAGAAGAGAGTCATATAACGCAGATGACGTGGGCATCACGCCCGAAAGTTTTGGCCACGACTGTTGCCGCTAAGATTATTGATGTCCGCCACTGTAACAATCAGTATTTGTTGCAAAACGATGTTGCATCCACTGTTGCAAACGAAGTGTACTATTGCTAACCATAGAGTAGTCGAATACCAGGATTGCTATACATTAAATATCACGCCACACAGGCTACTAGTTATAAATGTCGTGAGTTCGATCCAACTTGAACTGGAAACCACCAACTGATACAGTTGGTGATACACACATTGTTACTCCAGATGATAAAGGCTGCAATTCATCCAGTCTGTTGCCTACTGTTTGTTCATTGCATACGCTATATAGGCTAATTATCCATGTGTGTACTACTGTGCTGTTACCGTATATGATATGTGAAGGGTGTGTAGAAACAGTCACTCACACCACGATAGCTCACGTACGAGTCATGGAGGGTTGAACGCCTTGTGACAGTTAATGAACAGTTTAATTACACCACAACACGGTCACGATAACGTAGACGAAGTACAGCATGTTACACAGGTCATAATAGCATACCAAAAAGAGGATCCACATCATATAACAATAATAATCCATCAAGAATGACTACTGGCAAACGCAGTACCAATAGTTATAGGCCTCAAATAACATTATGCCTCAGCGCTATATAATCCATCCAGAAGACTGCTGACCATCGCAGTACTACTAGTTATAGGCCTCAAATATATGACGTCTCAACAATATATAATTCATCCATAGGACTGCTGACACTCACAGTACTAATGGTTATAGGCCTCCAATATATGACGTCTCAATACTATTTAATTCATCCATATGACTGCTGACACTCACAGTACTAATGGTTATAGGCCTCCAATATATGACGTCTCAACACTATTTAGTTCATCCATCAGACTACTGACACTCACAGTACTAATGGTTATAGGCCTCCAATATATGACGTCTCAACACTATTTAATTCACCCATAAGACTGCTGACACTCACAGTACTAATGGTTATAGGCCTCCAATATATGACATCTCAACACTATTTAGTTCATCCATCAGACTGCTGACACTCACAGTACTAATGGTTATAGACCTCCAATATATGACGTCTCAGCGCAGTTTAATCCATCTAGAAGACTGCTGGCAATCGCAGTACTAGTAAATAATAGGCCTCCCATACATGATGTCTCAGCGCTATAATAACAGCTTCCTAACAGCTTCACTAAAATCGCTATACTGCAGTTAATCATAATAGGGCCTGTCCAAATCTTGGCCTCATAATATAAGTCGACATATCAAGCACTGTACAGGCTTCCCTCGAAAAAACTGGGCTTTCTCCAGTCACGCCCAGGACACAGACTCTTCAAAAAAATGTACATAATTTCTAAACACTGGCCTGTATACTCCAAGGCCTAAGGAACATCTCCTTAAATACAGTACATCTTATCTAAACACTGGCCTGTACACTGGTACACATTGAAAAACACTTCACATCTCCTCAGTGCACTTGCTTGGCACACACTAACTCCCAAAACATTCTCTCCCAGAACAAACCAGCTAATCACAAATGCCTGGGGCTAACTTCCCGAGAACTCTCGCTCATCGCTCGAAAATTAGCTTAGAAAATTCATCTCACGTGGAACTCAGCCACATGAGAAACGTGCTGCATCTCTAAGATTCGAATGCGATACACTCATATATTTTTTTTAATAAATTAACAGCTAGACAACAGCTGTTCAAGTGGGATGACCATTATAATCTATTGTACATCCCATACATATAATGATTACTGCCCTTGCTTAGATTTGGACCTAACAACCCTTCAGACATAACTATGAGAATGTGCCCCTGAGGTGAAGGCCATAAGCTACTTATTTTCCCGGTGTTCCTTTCGGCGTGTTATCTCTTTTGCTTGATATGAGAGCTTCTTTTCGCCCAGTTTGTGGTGGCGCCATAGATAGCATTGCCCTTGATGCGATCGGCAGCTTCATCCTCCCAAGTTGCTAGATTTATGTCCAGTGCCCTCATGTCTCTCTTGTACACATCTTTGAATCTCAGCTGCGGTCGCCCAACTGTTCTTTTGCGATCTTCCAGTTGTCCGTAGAAGATATCTGTCTGGATGCGACCATCTTTCATGCGACGGACATGGCCCAGCCAGGGTAGTCTGCGCTGTCTAAGCAGTGTATACATGCTTTAAAGGCCAGAACGTGACAACACCTCGACATTTGTCAATTTGAGGAGTGAGGTTTTCTGGTATTGAATGAATAAACAGATGACTTGAAATGATGTTGCTTGACTACAGGATAAAATGGGACTGTTTTGAAATACTGTTAACTAAACAGATGCACAGATAAGTAAGCTAAA
Source organism: Oreohelix idahoensis (assembly GCA_024509875.1). Taxonomy (NCBI): domain Eukaryota; kingdom Metazoa; phylum Mollusca; class Gastropoda; order Stylommatophora; family Oreohelicidae; genus Oreohelix; species Oreohelix idahoensis. The sequence goes on along the minus strand of JAMPIV010001757.1, from coordinate 285,762 downwards.
CACAGTTTCTGCTGATGTGTGGGGGTGGGTGGGGAGGGGTGGGGGGTCTGTGAGGAGGCTAGAAAAGAAATGGAGTACTGCTCTCATAGACATATTGTTAGCGACGACTAATACAGGGTGATCGAGAAGTCTATCCCGCAGAGGGTTCAGTGCTTGAATACTATGAATCAAGGGAAACAATCCAAATGAATACAATTATTATAAAAATGTCGTAATTTACAACTCTACATTTCTTTATTATAAATAGCAATTTAAATTATTTAAACAGATACTAATGCTTTATGCGAAAATAAAAATAAAAATACTACTTTTATGTAGTAGTAAAGTAAATCTAATTAAAGTCAATTAAAATAATTCTGTTTGCTGTATCATAAAATGTTACATTCATATTATTAAAGCACTGAACCCACTGCGGAGAGACATCTTGATCACCCTGTATGTGTTGGTGTTAAGGGCCTGGCAGTCATATTATTAAAGCACTGAACCCACTGCGGAGAGACATCTTGATCACCCTGTATGTGGTTGTGTTAAGGGACTGGCAGTCATATTATTAAAGCACTGAACCCACTGCGGAGAGACATCTTGATCACCCTGTATGTGGTGGTGTTAAGGGACTGGCAGTCATATTATTAAAGCGCTGAACCCACGGCGGAGAGACATCTTGATCACCCTGTATGTGATTGTGTTAAGGGACTGGCAGTCATATTATTAAGGCACTGAACCCACGGCGAAGAGACATTTTGATCACCCTCTATGTGGTTGTGTAAAGGGACTGGCATTCATATTATTAAAGCACTGAACCCACTGCGGAGAGACATCTTGATCACCCTGTATGTGGTTGCGTTAAGGGACTGGCAGTCATATTATTAAAGCACTGAACCCACGGCGGAGAGACATCTTGATCACCCTGTATGTGGTTGTGTTAAGGGACTGGCAGTCATATTATTAAGGCACTGAACCCACGGCGAAGAGACATTTTGATCACCCTCTATGTGGTTGTGTAAAGGGACTGGCATTCATATTATTAAAGCACTGAACCCACTGCGGAGAGACATCTTGATCACCCTGTATGTGGTTGCGTTAAGGGACTGGCAGTCATATTATTAAAGCACTGAACCCACGGCGGAGAGACATCTTGATCACCCTGTATGTGGTTGTGTTAAGGGACTGGCATTCATATTATTAAAGCAATGAACCCACGGCGGAGAGGTATCTTGATCACCCTGTATGTGGTTGTGTTAAGGGACTGGCAGTCATATTATTAAAGCACTGAACCCGTGGCAGAGAGACATCTTGATCACCCTGTAAGTCGTTGTGTTAAGGGACTGGCAGTCATATTATTAAAGCACTGATCCCACGGCGGAGAGACATCTTGATCACCCAGTATGTGGTTGTGTTAAGGGACTGGCAGTCATATTATTAAAGCACTGAACCCACGGCGGAGAGACATCTTGATCACCCTGTATGTGGTTGTGTTAAGGGACTGGCAGTCATATTATTAAAGCACTGAACCCACTGCAAAGAGACATCGTGATCACCCTGTATGTGGTTGTGTTAAGGGACTGGCAGTCATATTATTAAAGCACTGAACCCACGGCGGAGAGACATCTTGATCACCCTGTATGTGGTTGTGTTAAGGGACTGGCAGTCATATTATTAAAGCACTGAACCCACTGCAAAGAGACATCTTGATCACCCTGTATGTGGTTGTGTTAAGGGACTGGCAGTCATATTATTAAAGCACTGAACCCACGGCGGAGAGACATCTTGATCACCCTGTATGTGGTTGTGTTAAGGGACTGGCAGTCATATTATTAAAGCACTGAACCCACGGTGGAGAGACATCTTGATCACCCTGTATGTGGTTGTGTTAAGGGACTGGCAGTCATATTATTAAAGCACTGAACCCACTGCGGAGAGACATCTTGATCACCCTGTATGTGGTTGTGTTAAGGGACTGGCAGTCATATTATTAAAGCACTGAACTTACGGCGGAGAGACATCTTGATCACCCTGTATGTGGTTGTGTTAAGGGACTGGCAGTCATATTATTAAAGCACTGAACCCAATGTGGAGAGACATCTTGATCACTCTGTATGTGGTTGTGTTAAGGGACTGGCAGTCATATTATTAAAGCACTGAACCCACTGCGGAGAGACATCTTGATCACCCTGTATGTGGTTGTGTTAAGGGACTGGCAGTCATATTATTAAAGCAATGAACCCACGGCGGAGAGACATCTTGATCACCCTGTATGTGGTTGTGTTAAGGGACTGGCAGTCATATTATTAAAGCACTGAACCCACGGCGGAGAGACATCTTGATCACCCTGTATGTGGTTGTGTTAAGGGACTGGCAGTCATATTATTAAAGCACTGAACCCACGGTGGAGAGACATCTTGATCACCCTGTATGTGGTTGTGTTAAGGGACTGGCAGTCATATTATTAAAGCACTGAACCCACTGCGGAGAGACATCTTGATCACCCTGTATGTGGTTGTGTTAAGGGACTGGCAGTCATATTATTAAAGCACTGAACCCACGGCGGAGAGACATCTTGATCACCCTGTATGTGGTTGTGTTAAGGGACTGGCAGTCATATTATTAAAGCACTGAACCCACGGCGGAGAGACATCTTGATCACCCTGTATGTGGTTGTGTTAAGGGACTGGCAGTCATATCATACAAATCAAATAGCTTTAGAAACCACTGCTGTAAGAGTAGATGAATTATTCTATGTAGGTTTCTTATAAGGGGACCAGCTGTAATGGCTGCCTCATGCTCCATCATCAATATATATATATATATATATAAAATCCCAGCTTTTTCCTGTAACTAACGCAAAAGGATGCAACTTTGGTTGACAATTAGACATTAATTGTATTGTTTCCCTTATATGTACTCTCCCGAGAATAGTAACACTCGACAAAGAAAAGGGCGCAAATGACGGTGTGCACAAACATTTTTCTAGAATGTGTGATCCCGTGTACACACATTGGGATCCTCGCTGCTGCTACGTAGTGTGTGTACTGTGGTGATGCACAGTGGTTTCATGCATAGGACCCCTATGTTTCACTTTGGCCTCGGATACTTCTCCAAACAATATATAATTATTATAGACGGCACGCATCATCCTTCTTTCTCTCTGAGCATTTTTGATTGATGATTGAAGGTAGCTGTCAAAAATATAGTCAACACGACTGAATTTGCAGACATTATTCACATTACTGTCAAGGATTGTAAACAGGTCTTCAAATGTGTCGTTTTCCTTAACTGGCAACCTTCACAACTGATTCATGACATCAACAACAACACTGGTTTTCAGGGTATGCTCTTTTTGGAAATTTCTGTCTGTCATATCTAATTTTTTGTTCAACTCCGACATGAGTTGAGACTTCATGGGTTAGGTAGTAGTAGACTTACCATAATATTTTTTTCTCACACCGGGACAATTTCGAGAGTTTGCAGCAAATTACCATAATATTTTTTTCTCAAACCGGGACAATTTCGAGAGTTTGCTCGAAACAGAAAATGAGCGCATTCTATGTGATTTTAGAAAGAGAGAAGTATATTCAGCTAAGTACTTATGATTCAAAAAGGCTAAGTAATGGAGTGGTTAACAAAAAACAACAATTATGTAGTAATAATTTTTATATACTCTTAACTGAACATAACTTATTATTTAAAAGTTATTACTATTTATCACTAGCCTGAACTTTCTTTAAAAATTCTTTGTTATTTTTAATCGCGTCGAAAAATTCACTACAATTTAGTACACAATTAACTTTGCAGCGCAATAAAGCTTTTACAGTTGATTCAGCCATTCTACCGCTTTCTTCAGACCATAGGTTATTCATTATTGAGAATATCCTTTCATCAGGTGCAGGTGTGCCTGGCAGACTGAAAATGTATTCTATAATTTGGACAAGATTGGGCAATGAAATGTTCTTTTCTTTGAAATGACTGAATAGTTGTGTCCATTTTTCTTCGCAACTTGTATTTTTCCAAATGTCATAGTTTGCAGACCAAAAACCTTTTGCAATCACCACTTCATCAAACAGTTCATCCAAGTTTATTGCACTATTTGCAAGAGTTTCATTAATTTGTTCACCTGATGCTTCAATTTCAGACCATGTTAATTCATTGTTGTTTATCCAAATAAAAGATTCTGCTCCACCAAAACTGTTTTTCCACAGCTCAATGTAAGAAAGACATCGGTCATAAAATTTTGTAAACTCTTGTAGGATTGTATTAATATTAATACTTCCAATATTTTCCAGTATTCTAAAAAGTTTTTTTTTGCTTCTTGAGGTATAAATTTATTATCACGCCTTTCCTCAAGATTTTTTTTCAACTTTCTAAGTTCACTGACAATATCAGTTGCACTTGCTTTTGTACTTTCCATAATGTAGGTAGATTTGTTAAACAATGTGAGTTGCCCTTGCACAAACCACAAATACATTTCACCGCAATCATTATCAAAGAACTGTTTTATCAGCACTGGACAGTGTTTTTGTGAAGTAAAATATGATTTAATTTTTTTCCAATTAACCGGGACAAAATGACAAACTGGCCGTGGCGCCGGGACCATACCTTTAAACCGGGACAGTACCGGTCAAAGCGGGACGTATGGTAAGCCTAGGTAGTAGTACCATTCTCATCTAATAAGGATGAAGGTGAAAAATCGTAGGTAAGAATGTCTGCCATTGTTATTCTTCTCTCATTGGCAATATCAACTTTTCTCTGAACCAACAAATGATCTTTGATGGCATTTTTGTGATGGGCAGGTTTCTGAATTTTTAAATTTTGCAATGACAGCGGCCCAACGGCCTACTCTTGATGATTTCCAACTGCCGACTGAGTTTTAACGTGCGCTACTTGCATATTGGACCTATTATTTAGTCCTTATTCGATATCACCACCCAGGAGGTCGGGGGGAGTATAATATCATTAGGAACCCTGGTTTTAACAAAATTCCATCAGTTATATTCCCTGTACTGGGAGCAAATCCGGTACTTTTAGAATTAGAGGTTTACTTCTTACCTCTTAACCACTCCACCTCCCACTGAATTATGAAGGTCATTGACCTCTGTTGTAATATACTATAATTTAGCCGTGGTATGCCCAAGAATACTGTCACATTAACTTGTACCGTGTCTCTAATAATCCTTAGGGCATTTGATATATACATATTACAATTTGTGGTGTATGATATGACGTACAGTATTTCCATAAGCTAGATATTTTATATATAAATATTCATTGGTACAAGCGCTGTTCATTTTTTTTTTTTTTTGGAGCGTACAGTTATATTTTGCCCCAATCACAAATCCAGAAATGGTTAAAACGCCATACTTAGAATCGATCCTACATTAAAACACTTTGATTCTGTGGAACACACAGAAGTAATAACAAGTGGTTATGCCACACTTGGTTAGAAACACTTTCTATTCGCACAACGGCTAAACGCAGACTAACTGTATTCTACATAGTCATCGTCATACCTAGTAACTGTTACACCCCCCTAATGTAGGTGTATCGTCATGGCCAATGACTGAAATGGCAGCACTGATAACGTATTGGTTTGGGGAATATTGATTATCTGCTAACGTTACTGTTGTGTTGTGGATCTGGTAATGTCTACAGTTGATACCTACATATACGCCACACAGGCAAACACTGTAGAAGTCTACTGGTAAGCGATGCACAGGTTCTCGATACAAATAGACCACGCCCACTCCGGGGCTATTTCTAAATACGTGTTAAGTTCCCTGTCACACTTGTAATATTAAGTGCGTGTGTTGGTTTAGTCGTTTACACCACAGGTACGTACACAAGAGTCATGGATGGTTGTAAACGACTGGTGACATTTCATATGGGTTTATTCACGTCACAACACATTGATGAAATACACATAGAATACCGTTCACAGCACAACACAAGATATAAATTACCACATAAGAACTGCGCACTCGGCAGCTACAATGATATCATGATTCATGGCCTAAAGTACTCTTATTAAACTCAGCGCTATAAAGAATCCTCAATAACAATCCTCTCACAGGAGCTATCATGATTCATGGCCTAAAGTACTCTTATTAAACTCAGCGCTATAAAGAATCCTCAATAACAATCCTCTCACAGGAGCTATCATGATTCATGGCCTAAAGTACTCTTATTAAACTCAGCGCTATAAAGAATCCTCAATAACAATCCTCTCACAGGAGCTATCATGATTCATTTCCTAAAGTACTCTTATTAAACTCAGCGCTATAAAGAATCCTCAATAACAATCCTCTCACAGGAGCTATCATGATTCATGGCCTAAAGTACTCTTATTAAACTCAGCGCTATAAAGAATCCTCAATAACAATCCTCTCACAGGAGCTATCATGATTCATGACCTAAAGTACTCTTATTAAACTCATCTCTATAAAGAATCCTCAATAACAATCCTCTCACAGGAGCTATCATGATTCATGGCCTAAAGTACTCTTATTAAACTCATCTCTATAAAGAATCCTCAATAACAATCCTCTCACAGGAGCTATCATTAATCATGGCCTAAAGTACTCTTATTAAACTCAGCGCTATAAAGAATCCTCAATAACAATCCTCTCACAGGAGCTATCATGATTCATGGCCTAAAGTACTCTTATTAAACTCATCTCTATAAAGAATCCTCAATAACAATCCTCTCACAGGAGCTATCATGATTCATGGCCTAAAGTACTCTTATTAAACTCAGGACTCCTCACACAGGAGATAATGGCCTTTAAAGACTGCACACTGCAGTTATAAACATTTCCACAATCATCAAAAACTGCAGTTTCATACTACGCTGTACCCACAGCGAAAAATCCGTCGACATTTTAAATTCAGCACTGTACAGGCATGTCACACGTCCCAAAAAAACACTGTCTTCCTACCCGGTCAAAACGCCCGGAACACTCTCCCTAGATAACACACTCGTCCCGCTCAAAAGCAGACACGAGAGTTCCTCACGGTCAACACAACTCAGTCAACCAATCATCTGCGGGCTAGCCGCGAGCTATTCTCACTCCGTTCAAAACATTACAGAATAAATATATCAGCGCTTTTCACGCTGTCTGTAATCTGTCTCTCGAAACTATCACGAGATACTCTCTAAATAATTCGATAGCTAACAAGCAACTAAGTGCTATAACTCAAAATCTATTTCAACTACTAACATACTCCAGTTTACTTCCCCTTACACCAGTTCTATTCTTAACAGTAACGTTCATACGTCATCCTCTCGCGCACCTGTTATTATTTTAATAATGCAGTTGGGGATGAGACGTGGTACAAAAACCTCGATAAAAATCAAGCCATCAAAGTTGATTCACAACACGAAACGAACCCCAACAGTCACGTTTTTGTGTTTTCTTTACTAAGTTAATGATCTCTAATGGAACTGTGTATCGCTTCTTGAGTGTCCAAAATAACTATCTGTCTACACTCAAATGCATTTTCGTAGTTAAAAAAAAAAAAAAATCCAATGTGTACTATTGCACACGCTGGTATCTAAAACTTCATAATGTTGGCTTTCAGTGAGCACCTGACATTACTTATTCATTATTCTGTAGTGAAGTGAATCCGTATGACAACACGCTCAAATTCCCCGCTCAAAACAAACTAGCTATTGTAGTTTTAAATCTATAAATAACTACAGTATTTAAAATTTTTCTGAGGGGCAAATCAAATTTACCGCCAACAATTTATCTAGTGTATTTTAATTTTTATAAGAAACAAGTAAAACGTTACCGCCCACACCAAAAATTATCGCAGAGCATAGTACAAAATTTAACAACCAATCAAATCGTTTCCATTTTTTGTAGTGGTAAGAAAATTTTGGTTGACGGGGAAATAATGCCTATTTTGTGTTTTTGACCGAACGTAGATAATGTATTTCTTAATAACTAAAGATAATTAAAATGAAAGGGATATCTCAAATTATAACGCTGATAATGCTTAACATATAAACATAAAGATTCCCTCATAATAAAATTTTTATGGTAGTAGAGAAATTAATTTAGTAAGATTTTCACATCAGGGTAAGGCCCAAATTAATTACTTAAAAATTACCCAAATGGAAAGGCAAAGGAATAACTAAAAGAAAACTATATAGAACGATAGTGAAAAATTGGCCGTTTAATTATCACTTTTGATAATTAAAATCGGTCCACAAAAAACTATGATATAAAATTCTCAAATTTAGTCAAATACAGACACACTTAGAATCGCATAAATACTAGAATCAAAAATTAACTTTTTTTTACTTTCTCTCTGATTGGCCGGGTGTATTGCTATAAATAGTGTGGTTGATTTGGTGTTATGGATGTTATTATTTAATATTATTTGTCTACCAAGTGAGGTCAGCTGTGTAGGTCCCTGAGTTTAGTAGTTGAAGGTTAAGTATTTACAGGGAACCTATCGCTACCACCCTATGATCTCACGTTACTCTAAATTTTACTTATTAGTAATGTGACTACGTCTAGGTGTCTAGGGTAATGAAAGTATAGGATGTAGTGTAAGTCAAATTAAAACAAATACATTTAAAATTCTAACACATATATAGGACTGGGGCAATACAACAATCACAAACAGACTACACTCTAAAATATATCTTATAGAAGTATGTGGCTGAATATTTAGTAATAGGCTATATTACAATTTTATTTGCCCTGATTCAGAATTGTCTGAGTCAGGACCAACAACAAAATGAAATTTATGGTTTTATTTACAAAATGTAAATACCACAATGGATCTTCTGTCCATACAAATACTATTACAATATAATTATATTTTGATATTTCTATAACTAATTGAACGCTGGTAACTAATGGTGGGGTTGGGATGTTGTCATCATCCCCTCTCTTTCTTTTATTCTCTTGTGAAATGTTTATGTACAGTTTACTAATTTATGTTTCGTTAGTACAATAGGTGGATGAACTCTTGAGTGCCAACACAAGGGCACTTATCTTTATAGTGATAATAGTACGATGCTGCCACTCTCCTGTATTTCAAGGGTTGATTCGTGGTAGACAGCGTGTACCGGCAAAATTCACTTAAATGACCAATCTGACACAGTCCCTGGTGTATTGTGATAGACAGCGTGTATCAGCAAACATTCTCACTTGCTCTCATGAAGATACATTCATTAGGGGTTCTGGCACTAACTTTAGTACCAGAACAAAAAAACATGAAACAATGTTATGATTCTTTATAACACATATACAATCTCATTCCATAAGTAACACATGATATAATTCAATAAAAGAAAAGGGTCAGATCTCTCTGATCACCCCATTTCAACCATTTTCATCTGAGATCACAACTCATACCAGTGCTCCTAGTCTTCTCCCTAATGGATACAACGCCTCTGACACTGCAACAATGATTCTCTCCCATAGAATAATGTGGGTTAGCCTTCCCACTGGAAACTGTGGAAATCATTTTAAGTTATACAATTCATGTCAGTTTTACTGCGTGTAAGCAACACCACAGGCCCTGCATAAGTCTGCTGGGGACCTCTGTACTTAGTCGTAGCCTTCCCAATAAAGCAGTATCTCATACACCAATTTTTTGTGTAATATCAATATTAATAAATTCGTTCTTACCACAATTGAATGAAATATCACAAACATACTTTGACTGGCATCAGCATTAATATATCTTTAAGTTTAGCTTTGCCTCTGTCCAGGCTGCCAAGGTTTGTTCCTTCTTAGCACTACTGTTCTCAACGTAGCTTGCAGACTAATATTTTGTGTCAAATGGCAACAAGCCCCGAAAGCTTTTTGCCAATTTCCCAGGACCGGCCCAATCACAGCGAAGGTCTAGCTATTCAATTCAAATTTGAAAAACCAAAACAAAACTCCAAACATATTAGGAGTGAGTCTGACAAATATATTTATCTTTTTTCCTAACCAATACCCTCCTTCCTATACTCTTATACCAACCAATAGGATTTGAATCACTCCCATACCTCTTTTTTTTACACTTGCGTCCCCAACTAACGTTATGGATAAACGAGCAAGAACAACAGTCTTACCGTTCGTAGACATATAGTATTATTTCAATATCTAGGTTAATAATTGGACTATTATGTTTATTAAGACATATTATTGCTCAGGAGACACTACGCTATCTTTACAAATGATTTCTATGGCCATATTCATTATCGTTTGGATTTTCAGTTTTGTCACTGTTACTCGTCAATTTTAACTTTTTCATAAGTCGGCCATCATTCCCCCTCCTTCTCTATCATTTTATTCAAAATCAAGCAACTTGTTTGGGTTACGTCAGAAATACACTACTAGTCGGGAATTGAGAACTGTCTGTGTGCGTGTGTATACCATCTGGCGGGTCCAACAGCGTGGATATATGCATGGAACGGCGTGTCGAGCGAAGAGGGGTTATGCAATGCGGCGTTAATCTTTGCGTTAATACTTGCCGCAGTTTCGTGCCACAGATCGGGAAATTGTCCGGATTGCTACAATTAGTGGCGATAAAGTTAAAATATTACGTTAATTCAGAGCAGCAGTTTTCGTGCCGCAGATCGGTCAAAATGTTAATTGTAAGTCTCAAGGACGAAACTAGGAAAGCGTGTTAGATTTTACGGCGGGATCATTTTCTAAGCATTACCATGGCACAAAATTCAGCGCTCTACTGGCGTAGAAGACGACGAGAGGCAAACACATCCGGGCGGGTTTATTTATTATTGTAGGACTAAAATCTTACTGAATTAACGATTATTTCACAGATTCCATTACAAATAGTAACAAACTTTTGTAGTTTTCCGCCATTAAAATCATAAAAATCACACTGAGCTGACGTGTACAAAAAAACTGTAGACTAAGCCTTTGCCGGTTGGACTGGTAGAGCGGACTAAGAACCCTTTTACAGTCAGTCAGCTTGAGTGTGTGTGTAAACTTATTTACCTGAGGGTAAGATTGATAATTTTATTTGCATACTTTGTTAAAGAATTGACCTGTAAAGTAAACAGGTTATGTGTGCCATATTTATTTGAAAGTGTAACTGACGACGAGATGTGTTGGATCACGCTGACCTAAGTAGGAATGTGTGTAGTAGCAGACTTGTTCGAAATGAAAAATTGGTGTATAGGGTTTGCAAATTTACGACAGTGAGTGTTAGAAGCGATTTAATTTAGTATTTTCTTCTGGAGTGACACCCTGTTCATAGATCATGTAATAAACATATAGTGAAGGTTAGAATGAAGTAATCAACAGGTCACATGCATTATTGTACTTGCCATGATAATTGTATGGAAGCCAAACATGGACGAGGTACCCAAGCATTGATGAACCCAGAGAAAGAGTTATGGCATGAAAACTGATGATAGACAACGAAATTCAAGGTCTTGTGCAACTTGTTAGCACAAAGGACTGACCATGGTAAGTTTCAATATTGTTTAGGGGTGAATGGATTGAGGCAGTTCTCTACATGGAATGGGTTGTCCTTCTATTTCAGGTTATATCACGAATTTACATCGCGGCTGCAGTTACTTGAGAAGAAGAGCGTGTGGGAGTTGAGAGCTCCATATAAAGCCTGGAGATAGACCCCATCTTCTCAGCCAGGAGTCATAGAGTTGGTGATCCTGACTACTATTCAAAGAACTGAAGCAGCAACATTCTGAAGTTAAGTCCTTTAGTAAGGCAATGACTATTCATCCAAACTCATTCACCCAAATAAACTTAACCACTGTGGGATGATGAAAGTAGTAGACCTTGCAGTGTAGGACTTGTAGCAGTATAAATATTAAGAACAAGAACAGTACGTGTAGTCATTCCAGTGACCCTTTAACAGACATGGACCAGAGTTTCCAAATTATTTATTTCATTATGTAAATAACCTTTCTTGATTTTGATAATTCCTAACCCAAAAGATTGAGGTTCAGGAAAATTAAATTGTACATAAACTTTCATACAGCCTTGCTTAATTAATATTATTAAGTTGAAGTTCTGTTTGAAATTAATCATTGAATAAAGTAAATACATTCCCTTAGACCCGTAGCTAAATCATTTGGGATCAGTAGAGGTAGCTGTAACTGTCTTTTTCTCTTGTTGAGGTGATCACTGGCCCAAGACAGTATACATGTTGTTAGATGTGTAGTGCTGGCGTATGATGAACTGAGTGTGGGTGCGAATGAAGGCGCGAATGTGTTTAGGTTCGTATGTATGTAGACACTGCAACCCCTACACTCACATGCAGTAGTCAAGGATGCTTGAACACTGCAGGCACGTTTCAAAACATTTATTGACGATAACACACATAGTAGCATCAACAGGAACAGTCATTGTAAACAAGGTCATGCTGACCGGAAATCGATAATAATACATCAGGCGTTCAAAAGGGCTGGTAAACATTCCAATAATCGTGCATGGTCAATAATAATGTTATTCAATGACAGTTCAAAATGCCGCCTGATCTCTCTGACTAAACGCGTCAGATACCTTAATCACCTTGACACATAGGTACAACTTGGCATTCCCCGCCAATTGCACATTATCAGGCTGTAGTATAATAGCCGAAAACACAGGCCTCGTTCTGACGTCGGCTGTGTACTGGTGATAAGCAGGTTACCATCAACCCTGCAGTAATGCGTATGTGGACATAAATATGCCGCCAATCTGCGGCTCCCACAATATATCTTCGTCACTGGATTTCTGGATGGTATGAAGACTAATAGTCTTGGATGGCTACCTTGAGCACAACATATATGTTCTGTAATGGAGGACCGGTGAGTTGCAGTTCACAGACTAGGTAATCTTCTAACATGTTCTGCCACCGAAAGCGTAATAATGGAAAAAGTCGGTATTACCTGTAACCGAGTCCACAGAACCTCACAAGGAACTCTGCTGTCATTCCAACGCACAGAGATTCACTGGGGAAAACTGCCATCGCAGTCACTTCGAAGATTCTCTCCGAAAAACACAATGGACCCTTGGTCCCTTCAGAAATTCCAGGACACTTCACGGCTTGCCGGAAGTCTAACTCAACTCCCGCTTAAAAAACCCTGCCTATCGGCATACGCCAGAACTGTCTACCTTTGACCCTAAAGGTCAAACACAATGAATGAATAAACAAGGGAAGACAACCCCTAATCAACCTGACATCGCAGGTAAAGACACAATTATTCTTATGATAAAAACATAAGCAAATAACTTGACAGATGACTCCGTCAAAAATGACAGCAACAGTAGCGTTTAGGGACTCAGAGATCATCATCATCTACTCTGAGAACTTACATAGCTTGACTCCACCTTGATTGTCTATACACCCTTGCTCTTTTCAGAGAAGGGGGTGTTAAGTCATATTCGAAGTTACAGTTAGGTGTTAAGGATTTTGGTGTACGGGGCTGGAGTTTGTTAGTAAGTAGGTTAAGGTCATGAGATACATGACGTGTATATACATGTGTGTGGGTAGAGAATGGTGTAACTCTGTTTAGAGTGTATTTTTATTGAAGTATGCAAGCTTGGAATGTGACATTTAAAATTTCACTGTTAGAAGCACGTAGAGTATGGTTGAAGAATACTCAGGGGCGTTCATGTGTGAATTGAGGTTTACAGGACATGAGAAAAGCGTGCGAAGTGAATGAAGTTAGCATACGTGTCAGAGAAGAATACTGAGTTGTTAAAGGGGAGTCTGTGCCATCCGTTGAGGGAGACGGTTGGTGTTTCTAGAGTATGTGAATAGGGTATGTGATTTTCATTATAATATATTGGATGTGACGCGATGATGTACCGCGTAAGGTGTATTTACAAGGCCTTTATATATTATTATTTATAAGCGCGTTGTGATTTTCCCGCGCTGTAAAGTTCAGGAGGAACTTGGATGTCTGGTGATTAGACCAGAGGTATAGATATATGTGCGAGGGGTGAATGCCGCCCTTTCGATTAAAAAGACACGGCCTTTTTCCCGTGTCAGTAGGAGGTCTATGGTAAGACTATTATATGCTATTATTTGAATGCGCGTTGTTGGCTTTCCCGCGCCAATAGGAGGTCTACGTAAGCGCGTTGTGATTTTCCCGTGCTGTGAATTTCTGGAGGAACTTGGATGCCTGGTGGTTAGACCAGAGATAGAAATATATGTGCGAGGAGTGAATGCCGCACTTACATTGCATTACATTGTATGCAGACCATATAGAGATCTATGTGCGAGGAGTGACTGCCGCACTTACATTGAATATAGATCAGAGATAGAGATTTATGTGCGAGGGGTGAATGCCGCACTTACATTGAATGCAGTTGTTACCAGTACGTAAGGATGACTGTACTACATATTCTAATTATGCAAGTATGTTGAATTATTGTTGCTGATGTCCAGGACTATGCTGTTGAGATTATATGTAATGGAACTGTGACCCAGACTTCTGTCAAGTTATTTCATTCGCGTACCTACTGTTCTTCTATAACAAACCCACCATTGTAACATTTTCAGAGGTAACATTTGGTGGTTATATTGATTGTTAGTACCACACAGAAAAAGCTATTGCAACAGTGGTGGCACATAGAAATAGACTTTTTAACATTTTTCGACTTCTACAGGGGGTGCTACTTATAAGACCAGTCTCTTATCTGGCACTATCCTGGTATCCTCTGATACACCTATTTGTCCAGGATAGCCTATAATTTAGTAACATCAAAACCTCTTATGACATATTCACGTCTTGATTCCACTTTATAGAATCGTTTTTACCAGTTCTCCGGGAAGCTCACAAGTAAAACAAATACACTTTCAGCCCTAATGTTCTGCAAGGTATTTCCATATCGTCCTTATGTCTCCTGTAAGCTTCTTCTTGTATTTTTCGCTCCGCCCCCATTTTATTAGTCTTACTTTGGGTTTTTAGAAAAATTCCTACATTTGCACATGCACAGACACACTCATATTTATACATTTATGTATGGACAATCTACTCTGTGCAAGAAAGAAGGCTCTATACCTCACATCTACGATCTCTATACCATATCTTCGGTATTTCATGGAAGGAAACAGAAACAAATGTCAAGGTGTTGTCACGTGCTGGCCTTCAAAGCATTTATACACTGCTTAGACAGCGCATGGAAGAAGGTCGCGTTCAAAAAGATATCTTTAACGGACAACTGGCAGATGGCGAAAGAACAGTTGGGCGATCGCAGCTGAGGTTCAAATATGTGTGCAAGAGACTTGAGGGTACTGGACATTGTGACAAACGAACTCAGCCGACCCTGAATGACCCTGAAGTGTTGGATGGTATAGTACGACCTTCGTAGCGACCCCTTGGATAACATCAGTGCCCCCGAATATTGTAACCTTTCGTCAAACGGGATTTTCCTTTTCACCTGGACTCATTAGCAATGAAACCGTTCCACACGTTTGCTGATTAATATGTGGACAGTTTATCTACCGTTTATTCTGGTCATCGCATTGATTTAAGGAGAGATTAAATCACGCCCATGGACATCTCTTGAGCAATCATATGCAGTATTTTCATTAACTTGGCCCAGAGGTGGCGGCGCCAGAATCAAACGATAGTAGTGACCACGATCAAAGACACTGGGGGAGATCTCAGGAAGGACTGGCGGCATGCTATCAAAGGCAGTAGTGGTCCCTGAAACGAGCGACGCAAGGTTCCTGCCGGTATTTCGCATCTCGGTGTTAAACACGAAACCGATCGCAGTAGGAGCGAACGGGAAAGCCGGCGCAAGCAGCGAACGAAGATACGAGAGACCAGGGGCGGCTGCTCTCTTTAGTCTGGCGGTCAGATCCCCAAAAGTCTTCTGAGATTAAAAAAGGTGTTAAAATTTCTCATATCCCACTCATCTTACAATTAAGTTAGATATATACAGACCACGTAGAAATACACTTTATCACTCGTTGGCCAGACCTTTACAGAAGCACTAGCTATATTTGAAATCCTGCTAGATTATCCCCTGGATTTTTATATATATTTGCAGTGAATTCTATTTCTGTGCAAAACGGTAAAATATATATTGTGTAAAGTGATCAGTGGACTAGTTCATTCATTCTATTTCACTGGATTTTGTGTTAATTTAAATCTATTAAATTAAACCATCTCAATAGTTCCAGTTGTAAATGTAATGATATATCTGCTATATTATTTCCAAAAAGATAATAGATGCTTAAATGCTTACATTAACCTTTAAAGTCGCGAAGGAATTTATAATTAATAAATTTAGTTAAGTCCTATATTTATAGATGTGTGTTTTAACCAGTAGAAATCGCGCAGTGTTTTTTAAATACATAATTAAATATGCGAATATATATATATATTTATAAATAGTCTTAACGGGAAATTCATCGCGCTTAAGAATGTTATTTGATTTTCGGTATATTACATGTCTTTTTTCTTTCATACAGAGTGATCGTAACCTTGCGATCCCAGCAATAAAGAAATCATCTTAAAAAAAACTTCCAGACATATTGATGAAACATTTTTAAATTTAATCTTGTGGCGGTTCAATGCGACCTAGCTATCATAATTACATGAAAGAAAGCCTACCCAAGACTATTTAAAGAACAATCATCATATTAAAATTACAAATCTGTAAGATAAACTGGAAGTTGAACCGTGCCAGTAGCGATACTTGATTTACTGCCCTACTGTGAGAGAGTACATATTTTCTTGAACTGTGACGGCTTAAGTTTTTCCTCACTGGATTAATAAACTTACCGGTCAGTTACTACCATCACGCATTGAAGGAATTTTACCACTAGCGGAAGATTAAAGAGACCACTACATTTCACCCCTGTGTCGAACTGTGTCAGTGCCATCCCATAGACTCCTTTTTATATAATAAAACACAATAACTCTTAGGCTTCAAGTCCGGCGATAAGTGAGAATAGTTGCTATCAGCAAACCTCGCAACATCTGGGGCGGGACACGGAAGTACCAGACCATTTCATGTGTCAAGAGTGTAATTGCTGTTTATATAATTCTATTGGAGTGTCTGATGCTGTAATCGGTAAGTGTGTGAATATATGAGTGTGGATCCTCACGCGCGTGTATGAATGACAGGAAATTTAATCTTATTTTGTAACCATTTTTGTTAACTTGCTTACCTGGTAATATAATTTTTCTGTATACCCTGCATTGTTCCTTTAAGTGGGATAGTTGATAATTTGTTAACTCTGTTTAAAACCCCCTCCTTTTCATTTGCTTAGTAAAGGGAAAAACAATTTGGGAAGAACAGGATTCTTTCTACCACCCATACCTAATTTTGAAACACCTCTTTCAGAGTAATTAACTTCACTGTTAGGTTAACGTACCTATGTTCCTGATAACTATCTATCTTTGGACTGTTTTATCTTTGTCTAATAAGCGGGACGGGCTTAGTCGATACCAATCTTCTTCACCCCCTCCCTACCTTGTTATTTGCATTTTTCTGTACTTATGATACTTTTTTGCTGTAAACACATGATTATTGTAGTGATTGTTTTTTTAACTTTAATAAACAACATAAACTTAATCGTTACTGTGTTGGAATACCCAAAGCCCATAATTTCCCCTATTTGTTTTAATATAGTTTGAATTACGTCGTCTGTGTGTTTGAAGCACCAAATCGGTGTGAGCGCAGGTGTGTGTCTGGAAACTGGCAACTAATTGTTTGACCAGGAAAGCCTGAAGAGTAGATGGAGAGAAACGATTTGTCGTAAATAAGTCTGTCTTTACTCTCCACCAGCACTCTGTGAAGCAACTATTTTCTCTCTACATTTTTATCACTGAGCTTTTCACCATCATTCTACACTCTAAACCAGACCACTATTTCTAAGACTCTTTTTCTCTAAATAAATTTACGACAATATTTGTGGGCTGGTCCTGGGATCTTGAGCTACAATTGAGGCAATCGCATAGCCGGGATAAAGATATTTGAGTCTGATCTAAGTCTGGGTCTTACTAGATAGAGTGTGAGTGATCTGTCTTTGTGATTTAGAGAAATAAATTAATCATTAATTACACCCCTAGACTACGCCTTTTAGAATTTGGGTCGTCCACAAAGCATATTTACAGATTGTTTTCTTTCCACAGCAGTAGAAAGTACGGATAAACAAAAATATTTGTTATTTAGATTATTCTCTGGCAGAGAAACATTAAAATTTTTCTTTATAAGATTTGCTGGGATTGCGTGATTGGTTTTACAGTCACTAAAGGTTTTTGAAGTTACTAGAGTTGAGCTTAAGCTAAAGACGCCTTGTTCTGACTTTTAAGTCTAGTTAACATCGTCTCTTCTCATAAATTGACTTCAGGGGCGAGTTTTGTGACGGAGAATTAACAATTTTAGGGAAAATATTTTTTTCCTTTTAAATTGTTTTAATATAAATTTTTCTCTCTGTTAGTAAAAGTAGATTCTTTTCTAGTGTAACTTACCATTTTAGTGGCATAGTCGCTTGCGTTAAGAGTTTTAAGTGACAATAATAGCAGCTTTTTTCCCTTCTTGTTCTTTCGTACTATTCTCTAGTCATACTACATCTTATTCTTTGACAATGGTAGAGAGGATAAAGATGAGATCCATCCTGAGGCTGGAAGCGAAAGAGACAGGATTAGACGCAGAAGCGGCAAACCTGTTTATCAAAAATGAACTGGAAATATATGACGCGGAGCAACAAAGAGCAGAAGCAGAGAGGAAGGACAAGAAACAAAGAACAGAAGAACGCCTATTAAAGCAAAAGAAAATTGAGGCAGAGAACAAGAAAATTGAGGCAGAAATGGAAGCTCGCAGCCAGAGAGAGAGAGAGAGAGAGGGAAAGACAGCATGAACTGGCGATTAAGGCTTTAGACAATCGGAACGCCTCTACTTCGAATAACGGAGAGCCGTCTTCGCCCCAGTCTCAGTCAATGGATCTCTCCAGCACTCAATCTGCCCAATTTGTCGTAAATTTATTTTGAGAGAAAAGAGAGTCTAGAAATAGTAGTCCGGTTTAGAGTGGAAAAAGATGATGGAAAGCTCAGTGATAGAAAATGCAGAGATTAAATAGTTGCTTCACAGCGTGCTGGAGGAGAGTAAAGACAGACTTATTTACGACAATTCGTCTCTCTCAATCTTCTCTTCCACTCTCCTGGTCAAACAATTATTTGCCAGTTTTCCAGACACACGTCTGCGCTCACACCGATTTGTTGCTTCAAGCACTCAGACGACGTGGATACAGCTATATTAAACAAATAGGGAATGTTTGGGCTTTTGGGTATTCCAACACAGTCCGATTTAAGTTTATGATGTTTATTTACCGTAAAGATCAAATCTCAAAAAAAACAATATCAAGTGTTACATAAATTTATCATAAGTACAGAAAAAAATGCAAATATCAAGGTAGGGAAGGGGTGAAGAAGATTGGTATCTACTAAGCCCTTCCCGCTTGTATTAGACAAAGATAAACCCAGACTCAAGATAGATAGTTATCAGGAGCATAGGTAATGTAACCCAACAGTGAATTTAATTACTCTGAAAGAGGTGTTACAATATTAGTTATGGTAGTAGACAAAAATTACTGTTATCCCAATGGTGTCTTCCCTTTACTAAGCAAAGAAAAAAAATGGGGGGGGGGAAGAAACAGAGTTAACAAATTATCCCACTAAAGGAACAATGCCGGGTATACAGAAAACGTATTACCCGGTAGGCAAGTTAACAAATGGTTTGTTGCTAAAAATAAATCTCCTGTCATTCATGCACTCTGTGAGGATCCACACTCATATACACCACACACTTACCGAGTTGCAGCATCAGTCAATCCATTTAATGATAAACACAATAATTAACTCTTGACGTATGACAACTGTCTAGTCCTTCTATGTCCCGCCCCAGATAATGCGAGGATTCACTGAGAGCAAATATTCCCGCTTATCGCCGGACTTGAAGTTCTAAGAGTTCTTGTGTTTTATTATAAAGAAACGAGTCTATGGGATGGCACTGACGCAGTTCGACATAGGGGTGAAAAATGAGGTGATGGTATAATCCTTCACTGCGTGATGATAGCCACTGACCGGGAAAGTTTTTAATCCAGTGAGGAAAAACTAGGCTCGGTCACATTCAGGTAAATCGGTAATCTCTCACAATAGAGCAGTATACAAACTATCGCTACTGGCACTGTTCATCTTCCAGTTTATCTTACAGATTTAATTTGATGATAATAATCAAATGATCTTGGATAGGCTTTCCTTCATGTAATTATGCTAGCCAGTCCGTACCGGACCACCACAAGATTTACTTTAAAAAAATGTCTCATCAAACTGTCTGGAAGTTTAAGAACCGAGTATGGAAACTCTGAAAGATTTCGTTATTGCTGGGATTGCAAAAGGTGATCAATCTAGAGAAAAAGATAGAAAACCCATAACAACATAATCATACTTTAAAACAAATAATCTTCTAAGCGCGCGATAAATTTCCCGTTAAGCCTATTATACACTCGAGTATTTAATTATGTATTTAATAAATACTGCGCGAATTCTAGTGGTTAAAAACACACATCTATAAAACTAGGACTTAACTGAATTTATTAATTATAAGTTCCTTCGCGACTTTAAAAGTTAATTTACGCATCTATTATCTTTTGAAATAATATAATAGATAGATCATTATATTTACAACTGGAACTATTGAGACGGTTTAATTTAATAGGTTTAAATTAACACAAAATCCAATGAAATATAATGACAGAACTCGACCACTGATCACTTTACACAATATATATATTACCGCTTTGCACAGAATAGAATTCACTGCAAATATGTATAAAATCCATGGGATGATCTAGCAAGATTTCAAATATCGCTAGTGCTTCTATCAAGTTCTAGCCAGCGAATGATGAAGTGTATTTCTAAGTGATCTGTATATCTACAACTGGAATGCAAGATGAGTGGGACATGATAACTTTGACAGCTTTTTTGATCTCATGACTTTGGGGGATCTGACCGCCAAATCCAAAGAGAGAAGCCGCCCCTGGTCTCTCGTATCTTCGTTCGCTGCTTGCGTCAGCTTTCCCCGTTCGCTCTGGCTGCGATCGGTTCCGTGCTTAACACCGAGATGCATAATCGTTTCAGGGACCACTACTGTCTTTGATAGCGCCGATAGTCTCCCCTGAAATCCCTCAGTCTGTCTCTTTGATCTCGTGCCGCATACTAAATGAGTTCCGGTCGGTTCGCTCTGGCGAAACGAAAGGTTACAACAAATGTTCAGGGGTTCTAATGTTATGACAAGCTAAAGGTCCCTTTAAATCATCCATCATATCAGGGAAAATTCACTTGTCAAACTAGACGTACGTCACAATCGTCCCAACTTTTAGACATGAAACTATTTTTCATGTTTCATTTTTTTGACAATGGAGGTGACCTGATTGGTGATTTTAAGATGAGTGGTATCTTCAGTTTGCTCTTCTTCCTCTGTAGACCAGTTTCTACTCAGGAAATCAGCCCCGACATTCTGTCTTCTCGGAATATATTCCACTTTGAAAGAATAAACGCTTAAAAGAAGCGCCCAACGCATGATCCTTGCGTTAAATTCTTTATTGGCACCAAGAAATGCTAACGGAGCGTGGTCTGTTTGCACCGTGAAAGATGTACCATAGAGAAACTCATGATGGCGTCTGATACCGTCAATCAGAGCAAGACATTCTCTTTCGACTACGCTGTAGTTCCGTTCAGCTTTATTTAATTTCCGACTGCCATAGGCAACTGGAAATAGCATGTTTGGGTCACTGTCATCGGCTTGAAGCAGTGTTGACCCGATGCCCTGACCTGACGCGTCGACTCTCAGTACAAAAGGTTTCTTGAGGTCAGGCAACCTCAAAATGGGGTATGCAGACAACTGTCCTTTCAAAGTGCTATACGCGTGTTCGCACTTTTGATCCCATATGACCTTATCAGGACAACCTTTTTTTGTGAGGTCAGTCAGAGGTGCCGTCAGTCCGTTGAAGTTCTGGATGTACTTCTGATAGTATACACATAATGATATGAAGGAACGTACGTCTTTCTTCGTTCGGGGTCTTTTTGCTGCCACTATTTTCTCCACGTTCTTCTTAATAGGCCAACTGCATCCGTGAGAAATAGTGTGCCCCAGGAAGTCTAACTGTTCAAATCCGATGAGACATTTGCTAGGTCTGGCTGTGAGACCAGTTTCCTGTAGTCTCCTGAGGAGCATAGCAACCGTAGCAATATGTTCTTCATAGGTTTCCGATGCAATTAAGATGTCATCCATGAAATTATGGATATGGGGACTTTGCAAAGGTTCTAGAAGCTTCTTCATCATCCTGGTGAACACTCCTGGTGCGTTATGCAATCCGAACGGCATCACATTAAATGTGTAATGTCCTTCACTAGTGCTGAAAGCTAACAAAGGTTTAATTTCCTCCTTGACTGGTATCTGATAATAACCTTTACTGAGGTCAATCTTGGAGAAAATCTTTGCTCTGCTGAGCTTGGTGAACAACTCAGAAACAGTTTGGAGAGGTTCGGGCTGGAATTCCGTTACAGCGATTAGAAACCTGCAATCAATGCACAGCCGAACTTCCTTATTGGGCTTCTGCAACAGCACTACACTCGAGCTGTAAGGAGTTGTAGACTCACTGATAATTCCTGCCTGACGCAGCTTGTCTATTTCTCCGCGAAGTGCGTCCGCTTTAGCGTACGGGATGGGGTAAACTCTGGTTCGAACAGGGGTCTCATTTGTTAATTTCATATCAAATTCAATGAGATTTGTTCGACCAGGTACATCCGTTAAGACTGCACTGTACTGTTTTAGTAGAGCCCTGGTTTCTGTTTGTTGTTCTGGTGAGAGATTGTCGCCGAACTTGACATCTTTAAAGGATTCTGTGGGTTGCAGTGGATACTCCATGCAACCATCATCATCTTCCTCGTCTTCCGTTGCTATGGCGACAGCCAGGAGATGCTCGGAGGATGGCACCGGTCTTTCCAAATATTTCTTTAGCAGATTTATGTGGAAGACCTTCTCCTTTCCTTTGATGGAGATCTTGTAATTAGTACGCGAGAACTTTTTAAGGACGGTAAACGGTCCTTGCCATCCGATGCGAAGTTTATTGCTTCCGGTTGGAAGTAGCAATAGGACTTTCTCCCCTGGTTGTAGTTCTCTCTCTTTTGCAGCTTTGTTGTATCTTTTAGTAATTTTTGCGCGGGCTTTCTTAAGGTTGGTAGTAGCTAGATCCCATCCTAGCTTTAGCCTTTCCTTAAGCTCCGATACATACTTGCTTGCAGAGACGACTGTCTCGTCAGCCTTCTGGTCTGTCAGGGACCGAAGTAAGGCTTCTAGTGGCCCCTTAATAGGTCTGCCAAATAAAAGTGTAGCTGGCGCAAAACCCGTAGACGCTTGGGGTACCTCTCGGTAGGCAAAAAAGGCAGCCGATATATATTGGTCCCAGTCTTCCGGTTTCTCCTGACCCAGCTTACGTAACATCATGGTGAGGGTACCGTTAAAACGTTCCACGAGCCCATTTCCGGCCGGGTGGTAGGGACTTGTGTGGATATGTTTGGCCCTCAAGATCTTAAAGATCTCCTCCATTAACAGGCTACGGAATTGGGATCCATTGTCTGTCAAAACTTGTTGAGGGAATCCCAACCGAGTAAAAATTTGCACAAGGGCTTCTGCGACATGCTTGGAATTAGTGCATGGTAGCGGTACGGCTTCGGCCCACATAGTGCAAGTGTCGACTTAAGGTCAGGATGAACCTGTTCCTTCTTTTGGTCTTTTCCAGAGGACCAATAATGTCGACAGCAACCCGTTCAAATGGAGTCCCTACTATTGGCGTTTGCCCCACAGGTACTGGGGGTATCCAGTGCTTGGGTGCTACCCGTTGGCACTGGGCGCAGGATTTCACATACCTGACAATGTAAGAGTTCATTCCTGGCCACCAATAGTGGTTTTTTATTCGCTGAATAGTGGCGTTTTGTCCCATATGTCCGCTAAAGGGAAGAGAGTGCCCCATTTCTAAGATCTGGTTTCTGTACTGCGTCGGTACTAGGAGCTGGTTATTCCCCGTGTCCGGGTTGCCCGTTCTACGATACAATACACCATCCTTAGAAAAGATGTCTCCGTTGTGTCTGGGGTCCTTAGCAATGGGCAGTTTTTTAAAGCAGGGCGCCAGAGTAGGGTCCTTTTGTTGCGCCTCCTTCAGTTCATTCGGCAACAAGTTTGGCGCAGGCTCCCTCTCCTTCTTGGCTTGCCCTCTTGTGTTACCGCTGCCACAATCGGCTCCTTAGGTCTCCCAATGAACACATATCTACATCCCAGGATAACTGGGTAGATCGGATCATCGATTATGGCCGCTTTAATAACTCCTCTGACAAAATCAGAGTGTATTTCTACCAATGCGATAGGAAGCATCCTGGGTGCATCACTCCTGAAAACTCCACTAAGTTTGACTGTTTCCTCTGTTTCCTGACCGGGTTTGACTAGGTGCCTAGCGACAATACAATCAAAACTTAATCCAGTGTCAAAAAGACAAGTAGTAGAGGTACCGTTCAAAATTACAGTTCCTCGAGTTGAGGGTCGGTCCCCCTCAGGTTGAGAATCACTGACATTGACTCTACCTTTCGAGGCTGTATGCAAACATCCAATGCGGTTTGCACCGGTTTGTTTGCCCTGATCAGACGTTCCTGGTGTAGGGGTCTTCCCTTTTCCTTGACCTTGGTGGCCGCGCTGCCACGTAGGCTTGTTGGGTTGATCAGAATTGTTGTTGGGGGGTGTATCGGGTTTTGTAGAATTTCGATTTTTCCTGGGGAGGTTTCTGGGTATTATTATCTCGTTGGTTAAAATGTTGAGAGGAATTGGAAGAATAGGATGACTGCTCTGGATTCTGTTTTCGAGATGGCTCATCTGTGGGTTTACGTTTAGTGCTGGGAAGTTCGGCCATTGCATTGCTATAGCGTTCGGCTTTATTGAGTATGTCTTCAAGCCTGACTGCCCCCTGTTCAGCCAAAAATCTACGAGTTTCATTCGACAAAGTGGATTTTATCTGCTCCACAAAAAGAAGTTCGAGGAGTCCCTCATATGAAAGAGGTAGGTCAGATAATTCAATGCACTTTGTCAGATAACCCGTGAGACGTGAAGAGAACTGGGGAAATGCTTCCGTGCTCTCTTTTCGGCTGTTTCTGAACAACTGCAGAAACTTTCGGGCAGTCATCTCAAACTGCTGTAGTAAGGCCTTCTTCAACATGTCGTAATCATGTAGATTCGGTCCCAGCTTTGTGTACACGTCATAAGCATTGCCTTCCAGTGACGTTGAAAGTTTGAGCGCCCAGCGGGTACTCTCTAACCCATAAAGATTCGCGAGTCTCTCGAATTTTTCTAGGTAGCTGTCAATTTTTTCGTCAGGGCTAGGAAAAGATTCTAAAGAAAACGACATAGCAGTTAATTGGGCAGATTGAGTACTGGAGAGGTCCATTGATTGAGACTGGGGCGAAGACGGCTCTCCGTTAGTCGAAGTAGAGGCGCCCCGACTCTCTAGAGCCTTAAGCGCCAGTTCATGTTGTCTTTCCTTGTCTCTCTCTCTCTCTCTGCGAGTTTCCATCTCTGCTTCAATTTTCTTCTGTTCCAAAAGACGTTCAGCCACTTCTTTCCTCTCAGCTTCGGCTCTCTGTTGCTCCGCGTCATATATTTCCAATTCCTGGTTGATAAACGCGTTTGCAGCTTCTGCATCTAATCCTGCCTCTTTCGCTTCCAGCCTCAAGATGGACCTCATCTTTATCCTCTCTGCCATTGTTAAAGAATAAGATGAAGTATGCCTAGAGAACTAGTAAGAAGAAACGCGAAGGGGAGGAACTCTGAACCGCTACGAGAAAAAAAAAACACAAGTATAAATTTACCTGTGTTACCTCCTACCTGTACTGTGCAAACATATCGCTGCTATTATCTGGCAATTAAGGCTCTAAACGCAAGCGACTATGCCACTAAATGGTAAGTTACACTGGAAAAGAATCTACTTTTACTAACAGTAGAGAAAAATTTATATTAAAACAATTTAAAAGGAAAAAAAAAATTTCCCCTAAATTTTAAATCTCTGACAACAAACTCCGTCCCTAAAGTCAATTATTGAGATGAGACGTTGTTAACTTAATTTTTAAAAATCAGAATAATCCGTCTTTAGCTAAGCTCAACTCTTGTTAACTTCAAAAACCTTTAGTGACTGTAAAACAATCACGCAATCCCAGCAACTCTTATAAAGAAAGAAATATAATTATCTCCGCCAGAGGATAATTAAAATAGCAAATATTTTAGTTTATCTGTACTTTCTACTGCTGTGGAGAGAAAACAACCTGTAAATATGCTGTGTGGACAACCCAAATACTTAATGAACGTTTGTCTAGGGGTGTAATTATTTATTTAT
The DNA here is from genome assembly GCA_024509875.1 of Oreohelix idahoensis. Taxonomy (NCBI): domain Eukaryota; kingdom Metazoa; phylum Mollusca; class Gastropoda; order Stylommatophora; family Oreohelicidae; genus Oreohelix; species Oreohelix idahoensis. The sequence continues at coordinate 259,392 of JAMPIV010001757.1, read as the reverse complement.
TTCCCTAATTCACAAAACAAATCATTCACACTCTACCTAGTTAGACCCAGACTAAATCAGACTCAAAATATCTTTATCCCGGCTATGCGATTGCCTCAAATGTAGCTCAAGATCCCAGAACCAGCCCAAAAATATGTGTGCATCAAATGTATCTCAAAATTATCCCGGCGAGCCAGCCAAATATTGTCGTAAATTTATTTTGAGAGAAAAGAGAGTCTAGAAATAGTAGTCCGGTTTAGAGCGGAAAAAGATGATGGAAAGCTCAGTGATAGAAAATGCAGAGATTAAATAGTTGCTTCACAGCGTGCTGGAGGAGAGTAAAGACAGACTTATTTACGACAATTCGTCTCTCTCAATCTTCTCTTCCACTCTCCTGGTCAAACAATTATTTGCCAGTTTTCCAGACACACGTCTGCGCTCACACCGATTTGTTGCTTCAAGCACTCAGACGACGTGGATACAGCTATATTAAACAAATAGGGAATGTTTGGGCTTTTGGGTATTCCAACACAGTCCGATTTAAGTTTATGATGTTTATTTACCGTAAAGATCAAATCTCAAAAAAACAATATCAAGTGTTACATAAATTTATCATAAGTACAGAAAAAAAATGCAAATATCAAGGTAGGGAAGGGGTGAAGAAGATTGGTATCTACTAAGCCCTTCCCGCTTGTATTAGACAAAGATAAACCCAGACTCAAGATAGATAGTTATCAGGAGCATAGGTAATGTAACCCAACAGTGAATTTAATTACTCTGAAAGAGGTGTTACAATATTAGTTATGGTAGTAGACAAAAATTACTGTTATCCCAATGGTGTCTTCCCTTTACTAAGCAAAGAAAAAAAAATGGGGGGGGGGGATTTTTTTTTTTTTTTTTTTTTTTTCGTACGCCCGCTAATACTCGGGGCGAAATCTCAGGTTATTATTATTGTTTAACCTGACATTGATTTTACGTGAGTATCTCTTTTTTCTTTACAGAGACAGGTGTCCCTCGCCATTCAGGCAAATACTCTCCGATTTCGGAGGTACCCATTACAGCTGGGTCGGCTCAGGAGCCGCCAATCCCTGGTCGACAACACTCCTTCAAATGTCTCGCCAGGTCTCGAGTTAATCCAGTCCAATTCCCGGTCGACGAAAAATCCTCAAATGCCGTCACCCGGGTTTGATCCTGGATCACCCGGTCGCCAGAGCGGTGTGGTAACCACTACGCTAGTGCGGCTCCCTGGGGGGGGGAGGGATGAAACAGAGTTAACAAATTATCCCACTAAAGGAACAATGCCGGGTATACAGAAAACGTATTACCCGGTAGGCAAGTTAACAAATGGTTTGTTGCTAAAAATAAATCTCCTGTCATTCATGCACTCTGTGAGTATCCACACTCATATACACCACACACTTACCGAGTTGCAGCATCAGTCAATCCATTTAATGATAAACACAATAATTAACTCTTGACGTATGACAACTGTCTAGTCCTTCTATGTCCCGCCCCAGATAATGCGAGGATTCACTGAGAGCAAATATTCCCGCTTATCGCCGGACTTGAAGTTCTAAGAGTTCTTGTGTTTTATTATAAAGAAACGAGTCTATGGGATGGCACTGACGCAGTTCGACATAGGGGTGAAAAATGAGGTGATGGTATAATCCTTCACTGCGTGATGATAGCCACTGACCGGGAAAGTTTTTAATCCAGTGAGGAAAAACTAGGCTCGGTCACATTCAGGTAAATCGGTAATCTCTCACAATAGAGCAGTATACAAACTATCGCTACTGGCACTGTTCATCTTCCAGTTTATCTTACAGATTTAATTTGATGATAATAATCAAATGATCTTGGGTAGGCTTTCCTTCATGTAATTATGCTAGCCAGGCCGTACCGGACCACCACAAGATTTACTTTAAAAAAATGTCTCATCAAACTGTCTGGAAGTTTAAGAACCGAGTATGGAAACTCTGAAAGATTTCGTTATTGCTGGGATTGCAAAAGGTGATCAATCTAGAGAAAAAGATAGAAAACCCATAACAACATAATCATACTTTAAAACAAATAATCTTCTAAGCGCGCGATAAATTTCCCGTTAAGCCTATTATACACTCGAGTATTTAATTATGTATTTAATAAACACTGCGCGAATTCTAGTGGTTAAAAACACACATCTATAAAACTAGAACTTAACTGAATTTATTAATTATAAGTTCCTTCGCGACTTTAAAAGTTAATTTACGCATCTATTATCTTTTGAAATAATATAATAGATAGATCATTATATTTACAACTGGAACTATTGAGACGGTTTAATTTAATAGGTTTAAATTAACACAAAATCCAATGAAATATAATGAATGAACTCGACCACTGATCACTTTACACAATATATATATTACCGCTTTGCACAGAATAGAATTCACTGCAAATATGTATAAAATCCATGGCTATTTGACAAAGTGCATTGAATTATCTGACCTACCTCTTACATATGAGGGACTACTTGAACTTGTTCTTGTGGAACAGATAAAGTCAACTTTGTCAAACGAAACCCGTAGATTTTTGGCTGAACAGGGCGCAGTCAGGCTTGAGGACATACTCAATAAGGCAGAACGCTATACAAATGCAATGGCCGAACTTCCCGGCACAAAACGTAAACCCACAGATGAGCCATCTCGTAAACAAAATCTAGAGCAGTCACCCTATTCCTCTAATTCCTCTCAGAAATATAACCAACGAGAAAATAATAACCAGAGACTTCCACAGGAAAAATCGAAATTCTACAAAACCCGATACCCCTCTAACAACAATTCTAATCAACCCACCAAGCCTACGTGGCAGCAAGGCCACCAAGGTCAAGGAAAAGGGAAGACCCCTACACCAGGAACGTCTGATCAGGGCAAACAAACCGGTCCAAACCGCATCGGATGTTTGCATACAGCCTCGAAAGGTAGAGTCAATGTCATTGATTCTCAACCTGAGGGGGACCGACCCTCAACTCGAGGAACTGTAATTTTTAATGGTACCTCAACTACTTGTCTCTTTGACACTGGACTAAGCTTTAGTTGTATTGTCGCTAGGCACCTAGTCAAACCCGGTCAGGAGACAGAGGAAACCGTCAGGAGTGATGCACCCAGGACGCTTCCTATCGCACTGGTAGAAATACACTCTGACTTTGTCAGAGGGGTTATTAAAGCGGCCATTATGGATGATCCGATCTACCCAGTTATCCTGGGATGTAGATATGTGTTTATTGGGAGACCAAAGGAGCCGATTGTGGCAGCGGTAACCACAAGAGGGCAAGCCAAGAAGGAGAGGGAGCCTGTGCCAAATCTGTTGCCGAATGAACTGAAGGAGGCGCAACAAAAGGACCCTACTCTGGAGCCCTGCTTTAGAAAACTGCCCATTGCTAAGGACCCCAGACACAACGGAGACATCTTTTCTAAGGACGGCGTATTGTATCGTAGAACGGGCAACCCGGACACGGGGAATAACCAGCTCCTAGTACCGACGCAGTACAGAAGCCAGATCTTAGAAATGGGGCACTCTCTTCACTTTAGCGGACATATGGGTCAAACCGCCACTATTCAGCGAATAAAAAACCACTGTTGGTGGCCAGGAATGAACTCTGACATTATCAGGTATGTGAATTCCTGCGCCCAGTGCCAACGGGTAGCACCCAAGCACTTGACACCCCATTACCTATGGGGCAAATGCCAATAGTGAGTACTCCGTTTGAACGGGTTGCTGTCGACATCATTGGACCCCTGGAAAGGACCAAAAGAAAGAACAGGTTCATCCTGACTTTAGTCGACACTTGCACAATGTGGGCCGAAGCTATACCGCTAACATGCACAGATTCCAAGCAATTCGCAGAAGCCCTTGTGCAAATTTTTACACGGTTGGGATTCCCTCAACAAGTTTTGACGGACAATGGATCCCAATTCCGTAGCCTGTTAATGGAGAAAATCTTTGAGATCTTTAGGGCCAAACATATCCACACAAGTCCCTACCATCCGGCCGGAAATGGGCTCGTGGAACGGTTTAATGGCAGCCTCACCACTATGTTACGTAAGCTGGGTCAGGAGAAACAGGAAGACTGGGACCTATATATATCGGCTGCCTTATTCGCCTACCGAGAGGTACTCCAAGCGTCTACGGGATTCCCGCCTGCTACACTTTTATTTGGCAGACCTATGAAGGGACCACTTGAAGCCTTACTTCGGTCCCTGACAGACCAAAAGGCTGACGAGACAGTCGTCTCTGCAAGCAAGTATGTATCTGAGCTCAAGGAAAGGTTAAAGCTTGGATGGGATCTAGCTACTACCAACCTTAAGAAAGCCCGCGCTAAACATGCTAAAAGATACAACAACGCTGCAAAAGAGAGAGAACTGCAACCAGGGGAGAAAGTTTTGTTGCTACTTCCAACCGGAAGCAATAAACTTCGCATCGGATGGCAATGGTCGTTTACCGTCCTTAAAAAAATTTCACGTACTAATTACAAGATCTCGATAAAAGGAAAGGAGCAGGTCGTCCACTTAAATCTCCTTAAGAAATATTTGGAGAGACCGGTGCCATCCTCCGAGCATCTCCTTGCTGTCGCCATAGCAACGGAAGACGAGGAAGATGATGATGGTTGCATGGAGTACCCATTGCAACCCACAGAATCCTTTAAAGATGTCACGTTCGGCGACAATCTCTCACCAGAACATCAAACAGAAACCAGGGCTCTACTAAAACAGTACAGTGCAGTCTTAACGGATGTACCTGGTCGAACAAATGTCATCGAATTTGATATGAAATTAACAAACGAGACCCCTGTTCGAACCAGAGTTTACCCCATACCGTACGCTAAAGCTGATGCACTTCACGGAGAAATAGACAAGCTGCGTCAGGCAGGAATTATCAGTGAGTCTACATCTCCTTACAGTTCCAGTGTAGTGCTGTTGCAGAAGCCCAATAAGGAAGTTCGGCTGTGTATAGATAACCGGCTGCTAAACGCTGTAACGGAATTCCAGCCCGAACCTCTCCAAACTGTTTCTGAGTTGTTCACCAAGCTCAGCAAAGCAAAGATTTTCTCCAAAATTGACCTCAGTAAAGGCTATTATCAAATACCAGTCAAGGAGGAAATTAAACCTTTGTTAGGTTTCAGCACTAGTGAAGGACATTACACATTTAACGTGATACCGTTCGGATTGCATAACGCACCAGTAGTGTTCACCAGGATGATGAGGAAGCTTCTAGAACCTTTGCAAAGTCCCCATATCCATAATTTAATGGATGACATATTAATTGCATCGGAAACCTACGAAGAACATATTGCTACGGTTGCTATGCTCCTCAGGAGACTACAGGAAACTGGTCTCACAGCCAGACCTAGCAAATGTCTCATCGGGTTTGAACAGTTAGACTTCCTAGGGCATACTATTTCTCACGGATGCAGTTTACCTATTAAGAAGAACGTGGAGAAAATAGTGGCAGCAAAAAGACCCCGAACGAAGAAAGACGTACGTTCCATTATATCGCTATGTGCATACTATCAGAAGTACATCCAGAACTTCAACGGACTGACGGCACCTCTGTCTTACCTCACAAAGAAAGGGCGTCCGGATAAGGTCATGTGGGATCAAAAGTGCGAACAAGCATACAGCACTTTGAAAGGACAGTTGTCTGCATACCCCATTTTGAGGTTGCCTGACCTCAAGAAACCTTTTGTATTACGGATCGACGCGTCAGGTCAGGGCATCGGGTCAACACTGCTTTAAGCCGAGGACAGTGACCTGAACATGCTATTTCCTGTTGCCTATGGCAGTCGGAAATTAAATAAAGCTGAACGGAACTACAGCGTAGTCGAAAGAGAATGCCTCACTGTGATTGACGGTATCAGACGCCATCATGAGTTTCTCTATGGTACATCTTTCACAGTGCAAACAGACCACGCTCCGTTAGCATTTCTTGGTGCCAATAAAGAATTTAACGCAAGGGTCATGCGTTGGGCCCTTCTTTTAAACGTTTATTCTTTCAAAGGGAAATACATTCCGGGAAGACAGAATGTCGGGGCTGATTTCCTGAGTAGATACTGGACTACGGAGGAAGAAGAGGAAGTTGAAGATACCAATCATCCTGAAGCTACCGTTCAGGGCAGCTTCGTCGTCATAAATCAAACATGAAAAGAGGTTTTCATGTCTCAAAAGAGGGAACGATTGTGACAGACGAACTCAGCCGACCCTGAATGACCCTGAAGTGTTGGATGATATAGTACGACCTTCGTAGCGACCCCTTGGATAACATCAGTGCCCCCGAATATTGTAACCTTTCGTCAAAAGGGATTTTCCTTTTCACCTGGACTCATTAGCTATGAAACCGTTCCACACGTTTGCTGATTAATATGTGGACAGTTTATCTACCGTTCATTCTGGTCATCGCATTGATTTAAGGAGAGATTAAATCACGCCCATGGACATCTCTTGAGCAATCATATGCAGTATTTTCATTAACTTGGCCCAGAGGGGGCGGCGCCAGAATCAAACGATAGTAGTGACCACGATCAAAAACACTGGGGGAGATCTCAGGAAGGACTGGCGGCATGCTATCAAAGGCAGTAGTGGTCCCTGAAACGAGCGACGCAAGGTTCCTGCCGGTATTTCGCATCTCGGTGTTAAACACGAAACCGATCGCAGTAGGAGCGAACGGGAAAGCCGGCGCAAGCAGCGAGCGAAGATACGAGAGACCAGGGGTGGCTTCTCTCTTTAGTCTGGCGGTCAGATCCCCAAAAGTCTTCTGAGATCAAAAAAGGTGTTAAAATTTCTCATGTCCCACTCATCTTACAATTAAGTTAGATATATACAGACCACGTAGAAATACACTTTATCACTCGTTGGCCAGACCTTTACAGAAGCACTAGCTATATTTGAAATCCTGCTAGATTATCCCCTGGATTTTTATATATATTTGCAGTGAATTCTATTTCAGTGCAAAACGGTAAAATATATATTGTATAAAGTGATCAGTGGTCTAGTTCATTCATTCTATTTCACTGGATTTTGTGTTAATTTAAATCTATTAAATTAAACCATCTCAATAGTTCCAGTTGTAAATGTAATGATATATCTGCTATATTATTTCCAAAAAGATAATAGATGCTTAAATGCTTACATTAACTTTTAAAGTCGCGAAGGAATTTATAATTAATAAATTTAGTTAAGTCGTATATTTATAGATGTTTGTTTTAACCAGTAGAACTCGCGCAGTGTTTATTAAATACATAATTAAATACGCGAATATATATATATATATATATATATATATATATATATATATATATATATATATATATATATATATATATATATATATATATATATATATATATATATATATATATATATATATATATAGTCTTAACGGGAAATTCATCGCGCTTTAGAATGTTATTTGATTTTCGGTATATTACATGTCTTTTTTCTTTCATACAGAGTGATCGTAACCTTGCGATCCCAGCAATAAAGAAATCATCTTAAAAAAAACTTCCAGACATATTGATGAAACATTTTTAAATTTAATCTTGTGGCGGTTCAATGCGACCTAGCTATCATAATTACATGAAAGAAAGCCTACCCAAGACTAATTAAAGAACAATCATCATATTAAAATTACAAATCTGTAAGATAAACTGGAAGTTGAACCGTGCCAGTAGCGATACTTGATTTACTGCCCTACTGTGAGAGAGTACATATTTTCTTGAACTGTGACGGCTTAGGTTTTTCCTCACTGGATTAATAAACTTACCGGTCAGTAACTACCATCACGCATTGAAGGAATTTTACCACTAGCGGAAGATTAAAGAGACCACTTCATTTCACACCTGGTTCGAACTGTGTCAGTGCCATCCCATAGACTCCTTTTTATATAATAAAACACAATAACTCTTAGGCTTCAAGTCCGGCGATAAGGGAGAATAGTTGCTATCAGCAAACCTCGCAACATCTGGGGCGGGACACGGAAGTACCAGACCTTTTAATGTGTCAAGAGTGTAATTGCTGTTTATATAATTCTATTGGAGTGTCTGATGCTGTAATCGGTAAGTGTGTGAATATATGAGTGTGGATCCTCACGCGCGTGTATGAATGACAGGAAAATTAATCTTTTTTTGTAACCATTTTTGTTAACTTGCTTTCCTGGTAATATAATTTTTCTGTATACCCTGCATTGTTCCTTTAAGTGGGATAGTTGATAATTTGTTAACTCTGTTTAAAACCCCCTCCTTTTCATTTGCTTAGTAAAGGGAAGAACAATTTGGGAAGAACAGGATTCTTTCTACCATCCATACCTAATTTTGAAACACCTCTTTCAGAGTAATTAACTTCACTGTTAGGTTAACGTACCTATGTTCCTGATAACTATCTATCTTTGGACTGGGTTTATCTTTGTCTAATAAGCGGGACGGGCTTAGTCGATACCAATCTTCTTCACCCCTCCATACCTTGTTATTTGCATTTTTCTGTACCTATGATAATTTTTTGCTGTAAATACATGATTACTGTAGTGTATGTTTTTTTAACTTTAATAAACAACATAAACTTAATCGTTACTGTGTTGGAATACCCAAAGCCCATAATTTCCCCTATTTGTTTTAATATAGTTTGTATCCACGTCGTCTGTGTGTTTGAAGAACCAAATCGGTGTGAGCGCAGATGTGTGTCTGGAAACTGGCAACTAATTGTTTGACCAGGAGAGCCTGAAGAGTAGATGGAGAGAAACGATTTGTCGTAAATAAGTCTGTCTTTACTCTCCTCCAGCACTCTGTGAAGCAACTATTTACTCTCTACATTTCTATCACTGAGCTTGTCACCATCATTCTACACTCTAAACAGGACCATTATTTCTAAGACTCTTTCTCTCTAAATAAATTTACGACAGACATAAATTCAGCAGCCTGGGAGGATGAAGCTGCCGATCGCACAATGTGGAGATGCTCTCTACGGCGCCACTTCAGATTAGGCGAAAAGAAGAACTTATGTCAAGCAGAAAAGAAGAGTGAACGTCGAAAGGGAACCACGGAAAGGGCAGCGAGTGCTATCACCTCACGGGCGCATCCCCACATTCAGTTATGACTGCAGGGGCTATTATTATTATTATTATTATTATTATTATTATTATTATCATTATAGTATTCTAACAAAACAAAACATTGACAAAGCTCAAGATTTATTTACATGTGTTGTCAAATGTGGTAAGTTTGACATTACCCGTTGATTATTTTGTTTATAAACAATACTGGTTTCCTATTTAGTTCAATGATAAACTGACATTGTACATGAATTTTAATATGTTCATTTTCTGCTCTACTTCTACATTTATTCTACATTTAGTTTGCTTTTATTTGCAGTTGTAGTCTGTAGTATTTGATGAATATGAGAAGATTTGTGGGATAGGGCCCTCTGTATCAGGCGCTATAAACGTGTTACTGTTTTCAGATCACTAGAGCTGATTGATCACAGAGGGTAAAGGCTGAAAATCATAAAACACTTGGGATTTATCATATGAGAGACAGTATATGTGTTACTTCATCAAAAATATAAACCATGAGGGTTAGAATTTCGCCTTCACTAATCGTCTTCTCTGTCTTACAGACTTATGCCCCAGCTGTTACAATTCGTGTCATGTTTCTTTCATTCTTCTTGTATATATCTCATGTTCTCTTCTCCGTGTATTTTTGGGATCTCCTTCTATTTTTGTGTTGTCTGATTTTTGTGTGTGTCTGCCTCTATTTTATTGTATCTGCCTCTACAGTCCTTTGTGTGTGTGTCTATCAGGGGTTACCACCCGTTAGCTCTGCAATAGGGGTCCAGAAGTGGCCAAAACTCAAAAGTAACTAATGTGGGTCTTCAAAGATGTCTACCTTTGCACAAGATTACATTTGGCAGAGTTGTAGATAGAAGGATAATGACGCTTCTAACATAAGGTATTTTCACACGGTATTCAGAAATGCGAAACAATGCTGCATAACGCTGAGCAAATGTTAACTCTAATATCTGCCGTCAACTTTTGTAAAGGATAGCATTATCTTATAATTCGTTAGCTCGTTGAAGCCAGCAGCTGAGTTAATTCAGCGATATTCCTCTTACTATTGTATAGCTCTGTTTAAGTGTATTTAAGAAAAATTCTAAAACATACGGATGTAGTACATTCAAAATGATTAAATCAACTTTAGATTTCTCTTTATACAAATAACAAATTTAATAATCAATTCTGTTTTTACAGTTTTAAAAATGGATAATTCTTTAACAAACAATAGTCTTCATCGAGTGATATTATGGTGTTAAAAATTGGATAATTCACTTAGTAGCTTTTATTTTCGTACTTAGCTGTCAATGAGCTTCTCTGTTCTGCTCCAGCAGATGTTTGGTTACTTGCAGATAGATAACTTGATCACACTCGTCACTATCAAACTTGAAAGACGTAGTTCGTTCCAAGAAGTGTCAGAGAGTAACTACCAAGCTTGTCCCGCGTATCTAAGGCCCGTCTGATGATGGTGTCAAGCGTTGACTTGAGGCCACTTATACCCTCACTTGTTCCAGAGATAGTACCCTCAATTAATACAAAAATCCAATCTTTAGTCTCACAGACTGCTGGCTCGCAGAAATAGTTTAAGATACCTGGACAATGCCTCTTACACGTGGTCTGGAGTATTGTTATTTTAGCAATAAGTTCCCACATTGATTTTGTGTTACAGTTTCCTCAGATTCCGGTTTTTCGTGTTAAAATGGTAGAGTTGTCCTGGGCGCTAAGTCCTCAATTTACTAAAACAAGGTCCGGTCTGGTAAATGAAATCTGCTGCTATTCTTAACTCTGGCAAGGTCTGGTTGTCTTCTTGACGCGAGATTAATTTTCATACTGTTGCAACCTTACTAAAGTATCAGGTTTTATTACACTTCGTTTCCCCCCGGTAGTACTTTGTTAGGACTTAGGTAGGGTCAAATAACTATTTTGTTCTTTTTATGTTTCAAATACCTTCCAATCGTTTCAAAACCTGTGTGTTTTGGCTGGGTAATTCAAAATATTTCATCAAGGAAATTTATGTGCGTTAATGCAAAGGTCATGGATGTCTTCCAAATATGGAAGTGAGATTTCCGAATATTCTAGTCAATGATTACTAATAACTTCTTATTTTTATCTCAAGTAATATTTACGTAATAATTCTGCTGGAAGCTTATTACAACATTCCAACTTCCAAGTGTATGTATGTAATATGTCTGCATACAGATGATTTATCGCCCGGCACGCCTTAGGTAAACCAAACACTCGGTCACAATACGAAACTGGACATCTTGGTTTTTTACTTGTGCTTAATCTTATCAAAGCCGAGAAGATTAAATCAACATAACAAATTATCACCGAAGGGAGTGTTCAAAGATATAAAAATACCAAATATCTGCTTGATAGCAGAGAAAGAAATGTGCCGACAACGGAAATTTCACGTAATCAGTACTCACAACAAATGTAACTGACTACTGCCGGAGAGGAGAAGAGATCGATCCAATAATTATGTGACTGTGTCTGCCTCTATTTCCTTTACGCAAGATAATTTCATAAAACGAATATAACATGTGAGAGACGGTATATGAATGACGACCTCGTCAAAAATATAAACCATGATGGTGAGACTTCCACATTCACTTACCTTCTTCTCTGTCTTACAGCCTTATGCCCCAGCTGTTACAACGCGTATCAAATTGTCTTTATCTTTCTTGTATATATAAATTCTATTCTCCAAATGTTTTTCCGTCTGTCTCTATCGTGTGTGTCTCCCTCTGTTGTTTTGAGTCTGCGTCTATTTTTATTTGGGTCTGCCTCTATTTATTTTATCTGCCTCTATTTTTTTTTATCTGCCTCTATTTTTGTGTCTGCCTCTATTTTTTTGTCTGCCTTTGTTTTTATATCTGCCTCATTTTTTGTGTTTGCCTCTTTATTTCTTGGTCTGCCCCTGTTTTTATGTCTGCCTCTTTTCGTTTTGTTTGCCTATATGTTTGTGCCTGCCTCTTGTTTTGTGTCTGCCTTTCTTTTTTGTGTCTGCCTTTATTTTTTATATCTGCCTCTATTTTTGTGTCTGCCTCTCCCTTTTTTTGGGTCTGCCTCTATTTTTGGATCTACCTCTATTTTTTATATCTGCCTCTTTTTTTTATATCTGCCTCTATTTTTTTGTCTGTCTCTATATTTTCGGTCTACCATTATTTTTGTCTGCCTCTATTTTTGGGTCAGTTTCTATTTTTGTGTCTGACTGATTTGTGGGCATCTATTTCCTTTGCGAACGATTATTTCATGATACGAATGCCTAGCAACGCTGTTTACTCGCTTCCAGGCTATGTGGACTCAAGTCACTAACTCTCCTTTTAAAGCTATAGAGAATTGATAGAACTGATATTATTTGAACAACATTACACAAAACGTGACCATGATAACGTGTAAGGACAATGCGTTATGATTTATAGTTAGTCTATAACTCGACGCAGTAAAGGCGACTTAAGTGGGAACGTACGATTACATGTGATTTAACCACTGCGGATTATAATGTCTTCGTTGTTCTCGATGTTTCAGAGCCATACAATGAGACTAAATGTGTGAGTTGAGACCCGGTATAAATGGGTTGGCTTGATATATTTTAATGCCCATTCGTCACTATGCAATGAAAGATCCTCTTGTCACCTCATGTTATAATGTTTGGTGGAGAAGGTTGGTAGGGGCTTATGGTCATTTCCGAGCTCACAAGTGAACTTGTCAATTACATCGTCTCAACTTTAGTTCAGGCAGCACTTTGTGCCGGTCAAAAATACAAAAGATGCTTTGTAAGACAAGATATTCATTTAAAGAAAGTCGTGTTATACATATTTACTAACTTGTTTTGAGCCTAGCGTGCATTTATTTATCCCATATAAAATAAAACTGCATATTTATATAACAATGACAAATGACAGAATCATTTTTTTCTTAACTTAAAATATACTGTAAGTCTTTTCTCTGCGACAAATGTGCTACAAACAAAATTATATAAAGTAAATATGTAATATGTTTAAAGATATAACCTACTTTACCGCACATATTACACCCCTTGTAATAAAAATTACTTCCCTTAGATAAACGCATAAATGTATCTTAACGTTTCAATATGAGGGAAATAGCAATGATATGGTAGTGGGAAATTGATAAGAGTTCCCAAAGTCAATGTCTTCTTGTGTAGTGAATACAGAAAGTTATTAAAAAGTCAATGACTTTACATGATTATTGTGTATGTGGATACTGACTATTGCCTTCCCTTATCCTTTCTTTTTCTCTAATGCGTATGGAATCGATGCTTGCAGAGTTTGTATAATGTAACCGGCCAAGCACTCCAAGGGAGGTAACTAACAATCATTTCTGTGACTCCCATTATAAAAACGTCTATGTGTTACAACAAAGTGCTAAATATCTCTCAACTGGATTAAACTTAATATTGAACCCAAGCTTACGTTTGCCCACCCCCAATTAAAAGAAAAAGACAAACACCGCTTAAGTTTGAAAGATGTGTGCATGAGAGACATGAAGAGATTAGTCCAGGATTCTGGGAGGACGGAGATGTTGATCGCACCAAATGGAGATGCCCTCAAAGATTATGAAAGCGGAGACTTTTACAACATCAGGTGAAAATAACCAATTTAGTGATGCCCCCTGATCGAATTGGGTTAAGTTCAAAGCTCTAGCCGAGTATTTAAGAGAAAATATGTCACTTGAGAGCCATGACCCATGCGGGACTGCTGCCATAAAATGTCAAGGACGATCACGTGATCGCAGTATGGGATATAATATTTCTACAGGATGATTTTTTAATTGTATTATCAGCACGTAATGTCTATTGGATATTCCTAAACCACGTGTCAAAACAAGGAAGCAAGAACGACCATGTGACACATGAGTTGTATTTTATATTCCCAGAAACAAAACAAAAGAAACACAATTCTAAAATGACCAATAAACTCAACGTTACAAGAGAGAGTAAATATTATTGCCCGCCACGATGTCACATGATCTCCCCTTGCGCTGTTGTGTTAATGTGACACATCATTTTATGTCATAAAATAACAGGTAAGTCCCTGTATTGTGACGTTTGTTTCATATAAAGTAATTGGATAACATGAAGTACTAACACATTAAAAAAACATGTGCCTTTACAATTATCCTGTATAATCACATGTCTCGTGTGGACTCCGTATTTGTTAGCAATAATCTAGGTCACATGACGTATAGTTCCCGGTGGGTCTTTGAAGAAGCTAACAAAGAATAGGACTGCTGTACATACAGACATTTCGTTGAATGTGAATGGGGTCATGAATAGGGTGACAACTTCATCATGTAAAACAGATTTTTACAAGGACCACTGCTACCAGACAATCTCATCATGTAAAACACATTTCTACAAGGAACACTGCTACCAGACAACCTCATCATATAAAACACATTTCTACAAGGACTACTGCTACCAGACAACCTCATCATATAAAACACATTTCTACAAGGACCACTGCTACCAGACAACCTCATCATATAAAACACATTTCTACAAGGACCACTGCTACCAGACAACCTCATCATGTAAAACACATTTCTACAAGGACCACTGCTACCAGACAACCTCATCATGTAAAACACATTTCTACAAGGACCACTGCTACCAGAACTTGTAACTACATCGTGCAGGCTTCCTGTGGGAATTGTTGCAGTGGTTAATCCATGCTTCATAAGAAGCTCAAAAAATTATGATGATGTCGAGTATATAACAATTATTTTATATGGAGTAAATATAGTCAGTGTTATTGTTAAAACATTGATGTCGAGTATATAACAATTATTTTATATGTTGTGAATGGAGTCAGTGTTATTGTTAAAATATTGATGTCGAGTATATAACGATTATTGTATATGTAGTGAATGGAGTCAGTGTTATTGTTAAAACATTGATGTCGAGTATATAACGATTATTTTGTATGGAGTGAATGGAGTCAGTGTTATTGTTAAAACATTATCTACACGTCTATTTGTGAGCGAACCATATTTTATCCTAGAGAGTGCAGAGTATGTGATCCTACACAGCGTTACATAAATACTGCTGTAAAAGCCCATGTAATGCAATACTATGGGGTGGACATATGAATATAATAATTCTTTTGTGTTGGTTCTGTAGCATGTGAACATGACAGATCACAAAAAGACATGGACAATAAATAAGCAGAGCTAGTTTATAGGATAAACGGCTGCATAGATGATGTGGTTTTTTTTTTTTAATCTGAAAATACACGTTTATTTATTCTGAAACGCACAGTTTACTACGGTTCACACAAACTATCTTGTCAAATACTGGTTTGCATACTAGCGTCAACTGACATATCTTATCAAATTAAATATGAACAGACAATTATTTTGCAAATACCTATACAAATTAAGTTCATCTGAAAATTAGTAGGATGAAAACAGACCGTATTTTCTGCAAAAATTAACTGTTTACTGAATCACCAGTAGAAACATACATACGGAAACAATGATCAACTACAAAAGGCTTTTAGCTATAAATGCTTTCATTACTGTGTGCATTTTAAGTGTAGGTAACTCCTCTCTCCAAACAAACAAAAATAACCTACAATGACTACATAAATAAGGAGATGTGATTATAACCAATGTGTTAGGCAGTCTACAATAGTCTGATAAAACCAGATATGTGTTCTATGCAAATCTTAAGATTTGAATCCCCTTACAAATCATTAAACAGAAGCTGTTGTACTTTCCTCTGTAACCAGCAGGCAGTCTTAAGAAACAACTCTATATGCTATGAAATCCCCAGAATCTATAAGAAGTCTCTAGGTAAAAATGTGACTGATCCAAAACAGAAATCTGCATTATCAGCACTGTATGACTTGACTGTCACCAATACCAAGCTGAAAGGTCTGAACATATATACAGCAAATTTAAGCAATAAATGATGCAGCAATTACTCGTTGATGGTCTCAGGCACCTCAGTGTAAGCTTTCCTCTTTGCTTATTCCTTCAATCGCTTCTCTCTCTTCCACTCTTTAACGCGCAGTATCTTATCATCTATCTCGCAGTACTCCCAGGCATGAAGCTGATGTGAACAATATTTTTTTAGTTTGTGGGACATTCTTTTGGTAACACTGCATCGCTTCCAGATAGTAGTCCACACAGTAATCCCTTCTTTTCAGGGGAATTTTTGCTTTATTTGGCTGCTCTCTTGTGGCCTTAATTGTTATTTCCTTGCGACCATTCGGAAACGAAAACAAAGGATCGAAGTTGGAGGGTTACGAGCGTCTGGCGCAGTGTCGGGATGCTTAACACACTCTGTGCCGGTCAAAAATACAGCATTTACCAAAGTACAAGGAGGTACCACCCTGATAAAAGATAAAAATATAAATATTTACTACATAGCAATAATGTCTAGTGCTTAATTTAATTTTATTTCTTATTGTGTCTATAATTTTTGTATTTAATTCGCAAATATATGCATAACATTGTACATAAGGCAAAAAACTAGTTTCCTTTAATTAAAAAGGGAGCCGCGGTAGCATAGTGGTTAGTGCACTGGCTTCCTAGCGCAGTGGTCTATGGTTCAATCCCCAGATGAGGCGGAAATTTTTTAGGCCACAAACGGCTCCCGGGTCGACACAGCCCCAAATGGGTACCAGAGCAACTCTGGGAAGGTTAAGGCGGCCGGCGTGATGCCGACCACATCATCCCTAGTGTGACGACGGTCAAGATAATATGGGCTTAACACCATATTCCCAATATGCCTCAATGGGCGTGTAACGGGTTCCTTTACCTTATTTCCTTTTAATTAATAATTTAAAACAAATGTGATTCATGCCGCAAATTTTTGTTTAATGTTCACTATTAATTGTGTCCCTTGGTAATCATTTTGCCCGAGTTATATGTTTTATGTATGTACGTACAATTAATCTGTCTTACTTTACATTATTGGAACGTTGGTGGCGCAAAATAATCAGCGTTCCGTGATCTCAGGTTATGTGGTGTAGCGAGAACACACGTGACTTCAGCGTCCGTGCGCTTACCAGCACTTAGTGCTAGCGTTCTCTAAGAAAGAACTAAATTTCTTAATTTTTAACTTAATTATATATATTTTTCTGGTTCTTGTCTTTAGCTCCACAATGGTGACTACATCATATCATTTTAATGTAACTTCCCTTGGGATCTTTCTGTTTACTCCAATCTAATTGTTTAATTGTTTGTTTCTTCTTGTCTTTCTATCACTCCGCCTGTCAATGTTTCAGCCTGTCTGTAATCGACATCTACCAATCTTGTTGTCGTCAATTATGATTGATATTGTCCATCCCCCATTTATTTATGACAACTAAATAATTTATTTATTTCTTAAGCTTAATACATTTGTTTCAATTTCTTCTCTCTTTAAATAAGGCCTGATAGTCTGTCACTCTCTTCAACACCATTGTAGCGAAAGGTCTGTATGATTGTACTAGTCTGTAGTAGTCACTCTGATAGAACAGAAGAATAATTCTGTCTGACAAGAATGTAGTCTCAGTGTCAGAGAAGAGCACTGGTATCACGGTATAGTCACGGCTGTGAAAGTCTCTACTTCAGTTAGTATTCAGATTAAAGTTAAAGCTTAAGATGCTACCTTTGCTAGTAACTAACCTATGATAATTAACTTACTTACTTAGTCGTTCCCCTTCTAACGTGAGGTGTAGAGGTTTGGAAGAGAGAGCGCCAGACTATCCTGTCGGCTGTCTTCCTCCTGGCCTGGTTCCATTCTAGCCCTCGGTCCTTCAAAGATTGTCTAATGTTGTCCTCCCAGCGGACTATGGGTCGTCCTGAGGGTCTGGATCCCTGGCTCTTTGTTTCCCATGTTTGTCGTGGTAGCCGATCTTCTCCCATTCTGCAGACATGGCCAAACCATCTTAGTTGGGACTGTTCTACTTGGGTCTGCAGGTAGTGGGATTTTAGGCCTTGACGTATCGTCTGATTGCGGACCATGTCTCTTCTTGTTACTTCAACCACCTTCCTCAGATACCTCATTTCTGAGGTTTGGATCTGGCTTTTGTGGGTTGTGGTCATTGCCCATGACTCGCATCCATATTTCAAGACTGGGACATAGGTGGAGCGGTATACAGCCATCTTTGTTTTCTTACTAACCTCTCTCTTGCTGAGGAATCCTCGATTTATGGCCTGAAAAGTTCTCCCAGCTGCAGCTTTTCGAGTGGCCAACTCTTCTCTGATGCCTCCCTTTCAATCTATAATAGCTCTGAGGTATTTAAAGTGGTCGACCTGCTCCAGGACCTGTTCTCCGAGCTTAATCTGATGTACTCTTTCTTCTCGTGATATCACCATGGATTTTGTTTTAGAGCTGCTTATGACCATCCCTCTCTTCTCAAGCCCTTCCTTCCAGACTTCCAGGTTGGATTGGAGATGTGCCTCTGGTTTAGCAATCAGGACATCATCAGCAAATGCCAGCTCTAAAATACAGACCTGTCTCATCTTCCAGTACCCCACTGAATACTTTCTTTTTCTCTCCTTACATGCCTTGATGACATCGTCCATGAGGAGTATGAAAAGGTAAGGTGACAGGATATCGCCTTGTCTTACACCAGTGGTGGTCCTGAACTCTTCTGACTTATAGTTTGCTGTCCTCACATAATTTCTGCAAGACTTGTAGAAACTCTGTATAGCATGAATCAGAGGTGCTGGAATGTTCTTCCTTGCCAAACAGTCCCAAAGTTTGCTCCAGGGGACCCTGTCAAACGCCTTTTCCAGATCTATGAAACAAAGATGGATCTCACTCTTATTCTCAAGGGCCTTTTCACTCAGCTGTCTGAGTGTGAAGATTAGGTCTTGAGTACTTTGGTTTGCTCGGAATCCGCACTGAACTTCATCCAGTTGTGGCTCAGCTAGGCATCGTAGTCTCTGCTCTAGGATTCTAGAATAGATTTTACCAGGGACACTAAGAAGGGATGTGCCTCTGTGTTTTCCACATTGTCGATTGCCACCCTTTTTGAAAATCGGTGTTATGGTGGCAATCTCCCAATCTTTTGGTATGGCCTTGTTGCACCACGCTGCCTTTAAGACCCTTAAGAGTAATAGGTCGCCTGATGCCACCATGAACTTAACCATTTCTGGTGTTATACCATCATGCCATGTTGCTTTGCCCATCTTGATTTTCTCCAGTGCTGCCTTCAGTTCTTCCATCTTTATGTCATCTTCACCACCATTGGTTTTCTGTTCTGTGCTAGTGGTTGTCATTTCTGATGTCTGATCTTGCTTACAATCAAGCAGTTCTGAGAAATATTCGTTCCATCTTTCAATTACTTCCTTTGGGGCAGTAAGCAATTTGCCTTGCTTGTTCTTTTTAAATTTGAGAGGGCATTGTTTTTCCTTCCTCATGTTCTTTAGGGTCTTCTAGAACAAAGTCTGGTTTTCTTGCGCATCTTTTTCTAGCTTTTCTCCAAATTCTTCCAAGTTCTTTTGTTTTGCTTCTAGCACCTTGTTCTTTGCTTCTGTTCTGAGTGTCACACATTCTCTATATTTCTCTATTTGTCCTGCTGTGTTTTTAGCTCCTAAGTATTGTTTCCATGTCATTTTATTATCTCTTATTTTCTCTTTGACTTCCTCTGTCCACTAAGGTGTCCTCTTTCTCTTGTTCCCAAGTCGGACTTCACCACATGCTTCTGCAGTAGCTGTCTTTATGATGTCCTTGAATTTAAGCCAGAGGGTTTCCAAGTCATCAGGTTGTTCTTCTGTGTTTCTCACCGCTGTAGCAATAAGCCCCTGATATCTGATCTTAATTTCTGGCTCTCTCAGCTTGTAGGTCTTAATGATCGATTCTCCCTTTCGTTTACTTTGTTTCTTGCATGATGTTGGGCAGTTCCTAGGCTGAGCAACTCTTTCAGTTGTTCTTTTGATTGTAAGCAGGTAGTATTACTTCCAATCTCTGGCCACCTCCAGATTCTAGCATCCCGGACATATTTGAATGAGCTCCTCCTAACTATGGCATAGTCGATTACTGACTTCTCATTCTTTGTTGGTTCACATCTAGTGTATGTATGTATGCGCTTATGGGGGAACTTTGTGTTTGTAATAATCAGATTCTGCTCGCTGCAGAATTTAAAAAGTCGCTTTCCATTGTCATTGAGAATATCCTCTCCATATCTTCCGATTACTCCACCCCATCTAGCATGGACATTTCCAACTCTGGCATTGAAATCTCCGAGCATGATAATTTCATCTAGGCAGTCATCCACTATCTTTTGAAGCAGCTCGAAGAATTCCTCCTTGACCTCTGCTCTCTCATCCTCATTTGGCCCATACACTATGACCAGGTTGACTATGGTTTCTCCTTCTTTTAGTTTTACAACCATAATGCGCTCCGAGACAAATTTCCATCCCTTGATACTATCTTTTTTTGGTTTTTGGCCACAATGGAACCCACGCCCCCTTTAGCTCTTTCAGATGTGGGTACACCACTGTAGAGCAGCCTGTCGCCATCGAGATCCTTGACTCCTTGTCTCTTTTTTTCGTTTCCGTTATAGCCAGGATTTCTAGTTTTGCTTTCCTCATCTCTTCCACCTGCTCCTCTTCTTTCCCATTTATACTTCTGGTTTTCCAGGTTCCATAAGTCGTAGTCCGTTCCAGTTCGTCGCCTTTAGAATCAGTCCGGATTTCTCTCTTGTATTTCGCATAATCGTGATTTAAAGCAAACAGGTGATTGGCATGTTGTGCCTTAGCCTGTTAGAGGGGCTGCCTTCTTACGGCCTCCATGCAGGCCGCCCTCCACCTTTTTCAGACGGGGTTGGGACCGGACTTGGCGGAGTTTGATAATTAACAATTCAGTAAAACTAAAAAAAAAAAAATCCAACAATATAAATTGTACAAGTCAAAAAATTACAATTACTGAATCATTTAGTATGTACATCTATCTTTTGTTTCTTCTTGTGCAATTATGAATGATAAAATGATGAAAATTGATTGAATAAAATTTCATCACAAAATTGAATGTTAGTTGAGTTATATTCAATATTTAAATAAGAAGTCCTTTCTGGAATCTTCAAAATAGTATAAAATGTTCATCCAATGTTCCGTTATAACTAAAGTTTCTCTTGTCTGGTCTATTATTTCAGAACTCTGTTCTCATCATAACACACTAATCACTTTGCTTTTACCACTCACAATGATTGATGGAATTTTGTCACATAGAATACTTAACATTAAAGTTCTGTAACTGTCCTCTCTGAATATACACAACAGTGTCAGTTGCAGGTCTTGTACTAGACCACCAAGCACTTATGGGAGCCTGTGGCTTGAATCTACGATAGCAATCTCTGATGCTCCTGTGTTGGTTCCGGAATACAATATTGATCTAGGATTCTAGACCTTTGGTGTAGTGTGACACGAATGAACCTGGAGGATTAAGTTGTCACGTGGCTAGCCTTTGGACATAGATTCCACAAGCCTGTGTGTCCAAGAATGAGAGTGATCAGATGTTTGCATATAGATGAATGATACATGGAATGAGTTCTAATTAGGGTAACGAGAGAAAACAGGTGTCTATCTGCATAACATTTCTAAATATTACATGAATAAAATATAACATTTTTATACATGATTATGATGCTACCTTCGCCTTTCACATTCTGGAGTGCCAAGTCTATTATTCCAGTACAATAACTTTAATTGATCACTCCTACTGACATTCCATGATAGACGGTGGTATACATCGAATATTTTTAAACATTTACAACTCACTTTCAGTTCAGTCCTCAGGTCTGATCCTGATACATATTCTAACACAATAATCTGCAATAAAACAAATGAATTATTCATAAATTTACATACCCTCTTAGGAAAGATGAAAAGTACAGAACAGACTCGGTTTTGTAATGGAAGAGCTGCACGGCAAACTGATGGTAAAGTCATAGACTTGGCAAGCGTCCTCGTTCTTCAGTCTATCTTTCTTCTGCGGTCTGTGTGTAAATTCGAATAGTCCACTGTTGGCCGTTATATAGGTTGAGTGCGGGCGTATCGGAGAGCAAGGCGACGTTTCAGGTTGCAGACTATGTATTGTTTGCAGACTCGAGCGAGCTTGCGTTAGCTGGGTCCAGAAATCTTTTTCATGCTTCTCAAACCTGCTATCCAGGACTTTTATTTAAATCTCCTTTAATTTTCCATAACTTCTGCTTTCCTTTTATATAAAGTTTTCCATAATTGGTTCCGACTTCGATTTATATCAAATTTTTAAAGACACACTTTCCTTTCATTCTTTCATAAAAGGGTCATTGTGTTTTGACATAATTCTTTCATAACGCTACACAGCCCCTCGCTGTCCAAGCTGTGACCTAGTCCAGCTAACAAGTAAACAAATGTCGTAGTTATTCCTCGTCCATCTCTCGTTCCATTATGGTGTTATGTCTACTGAGAAAATCAGCACCCACATTCTGTTTTTTAGGAATGAAATTCACCGTGAATGAACAAGGAGACAAACCTAAATTTAATTTATTTGACTCAGCTAAAATTGCTAATGGCTATTGATCACATTGAACAATAAAATGCTTCTCATAGAAATAAGTCTGAAATCTCTGGATAGACCACACTAACGCTAAACCTTCCTTTTCAATTGTCGAGTAAATTAG
Organism: Oreohelix idahoensis; assembly: GCA_024509875.1. Classification (NCBI taxonomy): domain Eukaryota; kingdom Metazoa; phylum Mollusca; class Gastropoda; order Stylommatophora; family Oreohelicidae; genus Oreohelix; species Oreohelix idahoensis. Next base: position 236,710 of record JAMPIV010001757.1, on the reverse strand, counting down.
CTCTGCTGAATTTAGATTCCTACTAGCATAATCTACTGGAAAAGTTCTTCCGGCTGTGCCTTTGACTTGTAATAGGGTTGCTCCGATCCCTATGTTACTAGCATCCGTCCTTAATATAAACTCCTGAGTGATATTGGGTAATGTGAGGATTGGTTTGCTTGTGAGTTTTCGCTTTAACGCAGAGTAAGCTTCTTCACAATCTCCATTCCATTGAATCTTATCTAGTTGTCCTTTCTTAGTCATGTTTGTTAAAGATGCACACGAAGAGTTAAATTTGGGAATATATTTTTCATAAAATCCACATAAGGGCACAATAGACCTTACATCTTTCTTTGTCTGTATTCTTGGTGCCTTCTCTAACTTCTCTACATTCTTTGGGTCAGGTGACATGTGACCTCTAGAAATAGTGTAACCTAGGAATTCCAATTCCTTACACCTTATATAGCACTTGGTTGGACGTGCAGTTAATCCAATGTGTCTATGTCTATCAAACGACATGGGTAGTGATGCTATATGTTCTTCAAATGTGTGTGTAGCAACAAGAATGTCATTCAAGAAGTTAGTGATTGATGGATTTGTTAGAGGTTTCAGTAGTTTCCTCATCATTCGGGAAAACACTCTTGGAGCGTTTTTTCAGACCGAATGGCAGTACGTTGAACCCATAATGCCATTCTGATGTACTGAATGCCAACATAGGTCTAATGTCTGTTTTCACTGGTATCTGGTAGTATCCCTTGCTGAGATCTACTTTAGAGAAATACCTAGCTTTACTCAGTGTAGAGAACAATCGATTTGTGTCACGTAATGGGTCCACCTGAGATTCTGTGACTGCATTTAGCTTCCTATAATATATACACAATCTATGCTCTCCACTAGGATTTCTTAATAGCACTACACTTGCGCTGTATGAAGATTCTAACTTTGAGACAATCTTCTTCTTCAACAAGTAGTCAATCTCTTCCCTTAAAGCTTGTGCTTTCGCATAAGCTATAAGGTACGTTTTCATACATATAGGTGTAGGGTCAGTAACCTTCATGTTGTACTCTAACAGATGTTTACAACGTGGCTTATCTGTGAGCACATGTTCATTGGTTTCTAACACCTTCTGATCTTGCTTCATCTGATCAGGAGCAAAACGATCACTAATGTTTATTTGCTCATAACTCTCTACAGCTTGTACTGGATATCCCATAGAAGTGAGAGGTTCGTCTTTCATCTCCGATGCTATGGCTAGGGTCATGTGCAACTTCCGAAGATTCCCTGTCATAATACTTTTTTAAGAAGATTGACATGGTGCATCTTTTCCTTCCATTTCTTACCAATCTTGTAAATTGTTCTGGAGAGTTTTTTCTAGAATCATTTATGGTCCCTGTCACCAAATTTGCATTTTATTATTGTTGCTTGGCAACAAAAGAAGTACTTTCTCCCCTACAGCAAGTTCCCTATCCTCTCCTTTTGTGTTGTTACATCAACAATTTTTCTTCTGGTTGTTCTGCCTGCTTTTACTTTGTGTGCTTTGGCAATGTGCCTAAATTCGTCAAACGTGCAATTTGGGATTTGAACTGAAAAATTAGAAGTATAATCTAGCGAAATGGGAGTCACAGATCAGACTGCATCCCCACGTTAAGATAGCAATTCACCAGGGCCAGAGAGAAACATTGGACTAAGGATTCCACAATTATAAGTGACAGAACGAAGTATTTGGGCAACTTTAAATTTGATAAGTAAACCCGCATTTTTAAAAACGAAGACTGAAAACTTAAAGAACCTTAAAGGACCAAGACAGAGTATTTGGGCAACTTTGAAACTTAAAAGTAAACTCGCAATTTTAAATACAAAGACTGGAGACCTAAGGAAACAGATCACGCGTCATTAGAGGATTACTATAATTTCCAGACCAAGTGATTCGAAAGCATCTAACCTAAGGTGTTGTGTCCATTCTAAGCTGTGCCAGGAGATTGTGTTCCCAAAAGTTACTTTGGGGTAAGTGTAAACATTTATTTTATAAATGTGAATTTGAAATGTTTTCGTTGCTAAGTGGTTACATATGATGCTGGCAACCTCAACATATGAAAATAATATATTAATAAACCACTACAGCAAGCTCTGGTGATTGTTTCGTGCTAGTCGTACAGAAAACCGACTGCAGAGGTGACCCCAGACTCCGACTGGAGCGGTGATGAGTATTAATTACATCACATGTCCTTCAAGTGTATCATATCATTTTGTGAGATATATGTACCTCGTTAATGTTAATTCAGGCACGTCATTGCCCTCACGCTGTCCAAGCACATATTTTCCCAGTTTAATACCCACAAAAATATTGGTCATTTCTGATCATCTTCACTGAGTTAGGCTGTGTATACTCAAGAATTTAATTATTCAGAGAGGCTGCCATTGCAAGGTGGACAGCGAGACAATGCGCCAGTTAATTTCCAACCCAGTGTACTTAGCAGAGGCATTTGTTCTTTTTATTTTATCTAAAGTTCGTAGAACGAAGCTATCAGCCTGTTCTTGGAACGAAGCTGCAAGACGAAAGTTTTCAACGTCACTAGTTTTGAGTTCAACGCAGGGAAACAACACTAACTGTCTACATTGGACAAGTTGTGTGAAGGAAGTGCCCCCATCACAGAAGAACTGACGAAACCTCGGCTGCAGGACTCACTTATACCAAGCTAATTTCTTGTAAAAGGAACCAGCAAAAGAACAATTGTTTTTTTTTTAAATTCTCAAACCAAGACTTGGTGAGGACAATTTTATTTAAACCTAAAGTTCACCATCATTCCATCGCTATTTTAACCTGTTAAAACTAACTGATTATTAAATTTGTTACATGCCATTTTAAAACAAAACAATCATAGTTGATTCCGTTATTTTAGGTGTGAAAGCAAAGTTATGAGAAAGACTCTTTAATGTATATACAGCTAGACATATATTTACATCTACAGAGCAACTACGTATAAAAGAATTCCGCTGGATTTACACCAGCTGGGGACTTGAACGGGCTAAAACCATTGCTTAATTCTTCACAAAAGGCAACAGATCAAATATACGTTAATAGAGCTCTGCCCTGTGCAGTATTGTTCTTGACTTCTGAAAACATCTTGTAGACACTCCATTATCCTTCTATCTACAATTCTGCCAAGAGCAATCTTGTGCGAAGGTATACACCTTTAAAGACCCATATTATAGTCCGTTCACCAATTGATGTTCAACTTTGAAATTTGTTTTCAAAAAACATACCTGATGTAATGAATTTATATTTTGCATGTAGTATTATATTGTTCATGACGTTATGAAAACATTTTTTTTGCCTCCAGAAAATGTATCTAGTTTGCGATATCTCTTCTTCAGGTTATATTAAAATCGCACTCCGCTACCGGTATTAAAATGTAGCATGTCAGCAGTACATTTGTGTTGCACGGGCAATAAATTGTTTTTTAATAGAAAAAAATATATTTTAAGACAAAATTATGACATTTCGTGCACCGCAGTTGTCTGCTGTTGAAAGCTCAAATAGTGCGACATCATTAGTGCAAATCTGTACCGTTGTAAAGTCAGTGGCGTATTGTGAAATTATTGTAAAGTTATAGCTGCATTGTGTTACATTGAAACAATTTTTTTCTGCACGTATAGAATAATATTACATTCATTATGAGTTTGAAGTGCAAATTTATAACTATGGAGAAGGTAACTGTTATGCTGTACAGACAATTCTGCAGGGAGGCTAAAAAAGGGAGTTTATATCACGACATCAATAGACCTGATAGAAGAACAAAGGTTGCGCTTGGTATTAACAGATTTTCTTTTTGTCGATGGATACAACATGATGTTGAGTCTAAAATTGGACATGGGTTAATTCGCACCATACAAATGAGAAAGAAAGGCAATCTTCTGACAGTGTTCATAAAAGGACAATTCCCAGTAGCAACGGACAACGAATTATAATTGCGCATGCTGGCAGCAGTGAAAATGGAATTGTCCATGACGCAGAACTAATGTTCCAGGCAATTTCAACAGATGGTAGGGACTACCACACTGAAATGAATGGACACATTTTTCGTTCTTGGATAGAAACAACTCTTCTCCCCATTCTTGACAGACCATCATGTATTGTAATGGACAATGCATCCTGTCACAATGACGTAGCTCAGGAAGACATAGTACCAACTTCCTCAAGCACAAAAGATGCAATAAGAACTTGGCAACGAAATGAAAATGTCAATGTCGACAATACCTATTTGAAACCTGAATTGTTACAGCTTGTGAAACAGACTATGAAGACAAAGGTGTATTGCGTTGACAAAATAATTGAATCATATGGTCACACCTCTCTTCGACTACCACCTTATCATTCGCATCTTAACCCAATAGAGTTACTTTGGGCTAAAATCGAAGGACAGGTTGCAGCACAGAACACCACATTTAAAATGAGCTACATGAAAGTTCTTACACATGATACCCTAAAAAAGACAGATTTTCAATTCTGGAAGAAATGTGTAGATCATGTGCTCCGTGAAGAAGAAGAATACTGGCAACGTGATAGATTACAGTTTATTCAGCCATTAACAGTTGTTAATCTAATGGAATCGTCAGATACGGACTGAGATAAATGTAACTTAATTGAGATATCAAAAACATAAAACAATGTAATTATGCTCCTTCAAAACAAGAAGAAATAGTGCAGGTATACATGTAAAATTTACCGTGTCGTATACAATATAGTTTTGAATACATTTTTCCCCCCACGTTTCAGATTTGAATGTATCACTACTTATAGCTGTTTCCTATGCGGTGAGCAGATATGGATACGCCTCTGATCCTATTTTGACATTTATGACGTAGTATACTGTAAAATTTAATTTTTACGCCGTGCTTCTTGTAAGATTCCGAAAAGATCAAATGAATTAACGGTTTTGAAGAATGCAGAATTGATTTTGACTTAACAACATATTTGTAACGTCATGGATAATATAAGACTACATGCAAAATATAAATTCATTACATGAGGTAGTTTTTTTAAAAACAAATTTCAAAGTTGAACATCAATTGGTGAACGGATTATAGATAGTCTTGAGTGTTGGCCGCTGGAAGAGCTAAGGGTAGACAATCCGTGACAGTACTTGTTTCTCTCAAAGGACAATGAATTCGAGTTCACTATGAGTATTTTTGACCAGCACAAAATGCTGCCAGAATTAATATTGTGTTATACACAGTAATAAAAGTCCAATTAAGTTCCACGATCCTGACTGTAAATCCATGCATTAACTTCCTCCCTCTACAACTAATGGCTTTTAATGCAGACAGACACGTCCGTTGTTGATACTCCTGTAAAGGTTTATAATCCTTTTCCCAGCCTTATCCCTGTGGTGAAGTGGGATGTTATAAATATTTATAGGGGACTTAGTGTACTGACTGAGATCAGCTGTGAAGGTATCTATATCTAATAAGAGTAGTGTATTATAGATAACCTTACTTGCTGCCACATATGTATACCTCAGTCAGAATTATTCTGGAATAGTGTGATGACTACGTTATATGTCTAGGGTATGTGTATGATGAAGTGTAAGTCATAACAACAACAGACAGATAAACAATTTAATTTATTCCACCACACTTGACAACACTGTGACACTCACATACATAAAACACTCTACGAGAATATCTTAAAGGAGTCACTGATAACTTTTCAAATAACAATATGTATTCAGTGCTGTCATGAATGTATATGTGTCCTGATTCAAATACAAAGGGAACCAGGAATCACAATCAATTTTAGTTACAAGTTATATGTACAGAATTTATCAATATGAATCTTGTAGTGACATATATTTTTAATAGTATCCTATGTGTGTCAGTTGTGTAGTAGTAATATGAGGTAATACTGGTTTTGTTTTGTTCAAGCTCTGTTGGTATTTGTCATCATGACTTCAATAGTTTGTCTTTATTGGAACTAGTATTGGAGATGTTCTCAGTTCCTGATATTAAAACAATTAAATTCCCATCTTAATTTTTTTTTTACACTGTCATTTTAAGATGGGGGTACATAATGTTGAGCTCCATGGCCACACTCTCTTATCTTTCGTGATGACTGCAGTAAAAGACTCCTCTGCTCGATTACTTTAATGAGTTCTGGAGTCACCCCACTGGTTGCTATATGGACCAAGGAGTATGCTGTCTGCCTCTGGCTTCAGCAAAGCTCTGACCAGGTGCTGCTCAATAACTTTAAGACCACGGTCCCTGAAACAAGAAGGGTGTACCTCCTACTTCAGAACTATTTATACTGTATTTCTACACTGAGCACAATACATCACAAACATTGAGTTCAGAGCGTTAGGCCAACTGTCAGCTTAATCTGAAATACCTTATACCAGTATTTCCCTCCCTAATGGTTACTACGCCTCTGCAATTCCAGCATTATTTCTTTCTAGTCAATAATCTAGGTGTCAGTGTACTGTTTGGCCATTCCATGCAGTTTTACTTTCCTCCGACACCCTCTGTTCAGGCTGGAGCAAGATAGGCTTTACATCATGTTCGCTACTGAACTACACATATATACAGGCATAAATTAACAATTTACATTCACTTTTCATTAAAAGATATTGAATATTTCAAGCTTACCACAATTCATAGAAATAATAAACAGTTTCGTTGACTGGCAATGAATATAGCACAACTCCGATCTGCCGATGTCCCAGGCTTTATTTTATATAAAATATACACTGGTGCTCAACGCACTGCTTCTTAGTAGGTTTATTACAAGATGTGGCAATGAACAGACGCTCTGAATTGAGTATATTCGCAGCTCTACCCAATGAAACCATGTCTACACATCTTTTCAAAAAAGTACCCCTTCTATTCGTTTCCCATAACAACACAAGATAGTATTTATAGCCCGACCAATCGTGTTTAGTCTTATATTTGTTGCGCTCCAATCAAATAGGAGTTAACATGGTAGGCTATTTCCGTAACGTAATGTTTTTTTTCAAACACGTTATAAAAAAAAATTTTATGAGCAGAAATGATTTCATGCTGTCAGGCATCCCCACTATTTTATTTTGGTTATAATTTATTAATTCCTGGACTATTTGCGTAACACTTAACATATTCGGTGTCAGCAAGCCCTAAGGAACCGAAATATCTCAATCTAAGGGAGCTAGGTGGTTGCGTTCAAAATGTGCATTTTCTACCACCTCCTGTTCACTTCCATCCCCCATGTGGTGTCTGGGTACTGTCATGTTTTCAAACGTAAACCAGTATATTGTCATAATTCCCAATAAGCGTTTTTCAGGATTTTAAAACCTAACTCTGGGAAGGTTAGTGTTTTTATCACTGTCCGTCTGAAAAAAAGTTAGTGCATGTGGCCTTACACGCGTGATGGCAGCAATTGTGTATCGCGCGACGCGTGTTTAGTATTGCATGCTTCCTGTCTTCATTCGCCCCTCTCTCTCTCCTGCTTTATCTGTCTTTTAGTTACGCCGTGTATGGAATGAATGAAATATTAAATCTAGGTCATTGATCAGCTTGCGTATCTCAAGGTCAGTACACGTTTCATTGAAGAAAGCGGGTAATAATACAGTAGGCTTTTACTATCAACGTGAAAGCGTTACAATTTGCAGACGAAGCAGAAAACAAGGGGGATTTCGAGTACAGTCATTGTGACAGCACTGTTTCTTTTACCATTTCTCTTTCCTTTTATTAAATTTATTTGTTCGGCTTTACATTTACCTTTTAATTTATATATGTGGATTAGAATATTTCATGACATCTCCCCTCTTAAAACAGACATTATATGTCAGTCCTTTATTCTATATACACATAGAGAAATGTAAGTCAACTTGACTTTACTCTGCTGTGGTGCTATCATGGTTTTATGTAGTTGGGTCCATTCAGAGTAGGCACTACTCATGAAATCGGCCTCAGACTTCTACAACCAATAATATATTTCGGTTATGTTACTGAACAGCCGCAAGTGTGAGTGCTTGTCTTAATGCTGCTTCGCAACCCGTATTCACCATTTCTCTTCTCTGAGTCTGCGCAATGACATGTCCAGAGAACATTATATTTCCCTCAAAATGTACGTTATGAGGAGATAACATATACCTGGTGATAGCAGAGTTTTCGTAGTGGATCCCATAATCTTCTTATTATCCTGTATGAAACATTTGGAATATCCTCAATCAAAGAGGCAACTCAGGGATTAATTACGTTCCTCCGAAATGTTTACATCCAACAATTTTCTCATCATTCTAGAGAAGACACTAGGCGCATTCTTCAATCCAAATGGCAATCTATTAAACTCATAGTGTCCTTCTGAGGTACTAAAAGCTAGGTATGGTCTAACCTCAGGCTTCACTGGAATCTGATAATATCCTTTACTCAGATCCACTTTTGAGAAATATTTAGCTTTATTTAGTCTGGCAAACAGCTGATTTGTATCCGGCAATGGATCCACCTGTCCTTCTGTAATAGCATTCAGTCTCCTGTAATCTATGCAGAGTCTATGTTCTCCAGAGGGCTTCCTTAAGAGTACAACACCGGAACTATATGAGGATTCACTGTGGGAAATAATTTCTTCCTTAAACAGATAGTCTATCTCTTCCTTCAAAGCTTTCTCCTTAGCAAACGGAATCGAATATGGTTTCATACAGACAGGTGTGGGGTCTATCAGTTTCATATCATATTCCAATAGGTTTGTATGCCCTGGTCGGTCTGTTAACACCTCTGCATGATTATTTAGAACCTGTTGCACTCTCTCTTTCTGAGTTTTTGTTAAATGTGTACTGATTTTCACCTGTGCTGCTGTCTCACAGGAGTGTAATGGATATTCAAATGATGAAAGTGGTTCCTTTTTCATCTCCATGGCGATGGACAAGGTCAACAAGTGTGTCTCTTCCTGATGTTCTCTTTCCAAATATTTCTTCAGGAGATTCACATGATAGATTTTTTCTTTCCCCTTCTTATCTATCTTATAATTTGTTCTAGACACCTTCTCTAAAACTGTATATGGACCTTGCCATCCAATCTGTAACTTATTCTGACTCCCGGGGAGAAGAAGCAGTACCTTCTCTCCCACAGCCAAATCTCTGTCTTTCGCCTTCCTGTTATAATAGGCAGCATGTTTCTTCCTGGCTTGTTTCAAATTTTCATTGGCAAGTTTCCAGCCAGTTTTTAAACGAGTGGTCAGCTCATTCACATATTGGTATGAAGATGTAATGTTTTCCTCTGCCTTTTCATCAGTCCACGTTCTTAACAAAGCTACATATGGACCTTTAATTTTGTGGACCTATTTGTCCATGCACCGGTATGGTCTCTTCCACTCGAAGCTCTATAGTGATGATTTTTCCTCCTAGAATTTTCATTCACAAAACGATCGCTACCAATTCTTCTTTTGGGGCTTTCTCCCCACTTAAAATTCTTGATGAGAGATTTCCTCTCTACATCTCCTTCCTCCAGTTTGTTTAAGTCCGATTGAGGGATTGTCGGCTTATCCTGGGGTAAGACATCTGTTTGCACTCTCCGCATAGTGGCCATTGTAAAACAGTTAAGTGAAGCTTGTCCGTGAAAAGGGGCTTCCCATTCCATTTGGTCCACTTATCAAATCTATTTTTCTTTTCATTATCAGGCCTAATTTTGCCCCGTGGCGTGTCCAGGTCCTGATCAATGTTCCCACTTGTGGGTGTTCCCTCATGTGCTATGCTACACCTTTCTACAAAATTCTCAATGTCCCATCTTGCTTTGGGCCAATAATAATTGTGAGCCACCTTTTGAATGATGGTACCTATCTTCTCATGGTCCCCATCTGGTTTCACATGTAGGCTCCTTATTAAGTCTGCCCTATATCTTTTAGGAAGTACCAGCTGTCCCTGACCTTTGGATCTAGCTCCAGTCTTCCTATACATCAACTTGTTTTTCATGTAAAAATCTCCCTTGCCTGGAGTTGTATGACAAGTTGACAATTTTCTGAAACAAGGCTTGAGTGTTTTATCCCCAGCCTGTGCCTTCCTCATCTCTTCTGGAGTGGTATCCAACATAATATCCTCCTCCTGTCTTGAGGTCGACCTGACCTGAAGGGTGGCCATATACACAGGTTTCCTTCTGCAACGGTCAGTGTCATGATTGTCCATCTGACAATTTTTACACCACCTTTTTCCTTGGTTGAAAGATTTTCTTTCATCATATTTCCTTTCATCGAATTGTGGGGTTTTATTTTTATTTTCATACCGTGGCCTATCAAACTGGTGCTTACCTTTGTTTTGATCCCTAGGATCAAATTTATTAAAGTTCTGTGGTGCCCTAAAGTTATCCACTTGTTTCTTTTTATTACCTGTTACCTCTGCTTGAGCTGCTTGATACCTTTCAGCAACATTTAGCAACTCACCCAGCCTCTCTGCACCTTGTTCCATGAGAAACTTTCTCAGGTCTGGAGCCATGGACTCTCTTAATTGCTCTATAAGGACCATTTCCTTAAGATCTTGGGTTTTCCCCAGCGAAGTCCATTTCTCCAAGTATGTCTCTATTCGTGCAGAGAACTGGTGATAGGTTTCACCTGACAGTAGTTTAGCATTCCTAAATTTTTTCCTATAAACTTCTGCATTCTTTTCATATCTTAACAAAAGAGCCTGCTTTAGCATGTCATAATTTTCCTGATCACTTCTGCTCATTTTTGCAAAAACTTCATAAGCTGCCCCACGAAGTCCTTGAGATAACTTTAAGCTCCACCTTTCTCTCTCTAACCCATATGTGGTAGCTAATAGTTCATACCTATTTAGATAGCTCTCTATATCATCGTCTTTCTCAACAAAATGATCTAAATGAAAATTCATAGCTGAGGTTGAGGCTCCCTGGCTAGCACTGGCATCAGAGGCAAAGGGACTGGCACCATTTTCAGGAGCATGGCCTTGAAACTCAAACTCCCTTAGTCGTAACTCGTGTTCCCTTTGTAATCTCTTCTCCTCCTTTTCTGCTTCCCTTTCTGCAGTCAATCTCTTGTCTTCCCTTTCTGCAGCTAATTTCTTCTCTTCCCTTTCTGCAGCTAATCTTTTGTCTTCTCTTTCTGCTTCCAATTTCTTAGCCTCAGCCTCAATCTGCAACCTCTTAATCTCTTTTTCAGCCTCTAACTTTCTTTCAGCCTCTTTTTCTAATCTTCTTTCTTCCCGTTCAATATATTTGTCACATTCAGCCGTGACATAAGCAATCATAATTTGTCCGTCCATTCCTAACTCTTTCGCAGTCTGTACAGCAGCAGATCGAAATTTTGCCAAGTCAGCCATTGTCTAACAGATAAATGTTTAAAATATGTAACTAAACAATTTTATCTATGACTAACTAACTTAGGACAACACAGGCACTGTGAGCTCAACCTTATTTATTTTCACCCAAGGATACCTTTTACTTCTTATTATTCCCTGAAGTGAATTACCCCCAATATTTATAATAGGGAAAGATTCCAAATCCCGAGAGCGAGACCCCAATATATGTGGTGAAGTGGGATGTTATAAATATTTATAGGGGACTTAGTGTACTGACTGAGATCAGCTGTGAAGGTATCTATATCTAATAAGAGTAGTGTATTATAGATAACCTTACTTGCTGCCACATATGTATACCTCAGTCAGAATTATTCTGGAATAGTGTGATGACTACGTTATATGTCTAGGGTAAGTGTATGATGAAGTGTAAGTCATAACAACAACAGACAGATAAACAATTTAATTTATTCCACCACACTTGACAACACTGTGACACTCACATACATAAAACACTCTTGTTGCGTGCATATTTTTGACGCACATATTACAAAAAATCGATATGGTTATTTAATATGGGAAAAATATAGACATGCATCCATCTGTGTATGAAAATGCTGTTTATTGTAAAAGCGAGATAATCCATGTTTGATTCACACTTTTGATTATAGGAGTAATCGGTCTGGATATCGATCCAGCGCAAGAATAGTACGCTTGCGTTTGTACTTAATTTTAGGGCCAGAAAATATATTAATTTGCTTATTGTGTTTATGGCCTGAATTCATATGTATTACATATTATTAGTACAAGTAGAATCAGGCCTATATTGTATATTTTGGATGGGTATGAGGGACTAGATTCTTGTTAGCGGAAGTATGAGTTGTCTTAACAAGTCGTGATGAGTTCCGATGTACTGCTAAGAATGGCGGGGTACGTTTTTCAAGAGCTGGTCCCTTCGTCAAGAAAAAATGTCTTACGAAGTGGTTTTTTCTTCTGGAGGAGATAGTGTCTCTACGATAGTTTGTGTTAGAGACTCTCCTTATGTCAGTATATAGATGATTCGGACTCCAGGTAAACCCAGCTCGTATTTTGATGATCTCTCGTCGGTTAGGCCTAGCTTGACGTTTGGGTGCTTCGATATGCTAGTGTCGTGTTTTGTATCGACGAAGATGACAGATTTTCCTGCAGCGGTTATGGCTACGTGAACTAACCTGATCACCGTAGTGCTGCATGGAACCATTTATGAAATCCTTTATATATCCATTGTAAATTAACTTTGGCTGATATTCTTCCTATGAATGAGTGAACGACAACTCAGGAAGGTAGCCATGTTGGATTTCGGTCATCGTCTGTTTTGATCACTGCCAAGAGAACAGATTATTTATCTTATTATCGGACAGTGACAGAGAGATCTCAATCCTGCTAGAAACCCCCTTTTCGTGGTTTCATAAGATGATGTATCATGACATTGAACTTTGATGTACTACCCATTATTTCTGCATGTGTCATGACTTCAGATCTGCTATGTATACCTACAAATTGTTATGTCAACAAAGCCTGATGTACTCGTATGTCCCAGTGTGTACGTCTGAATAAATTGAGTAAACTAAGATTCCAGCAGTCTGCATTGGTGCCTTGTAGACACATGTGTATGAGTGATTATATTGGTCAGCACACGAACAGTACACCATTCGCGGTAATCACACTCTACACTACTACTTCATACATACACCATCCTGCGTCGGCTGAAGTGACCAAGTTTAGGGCCTGCTTCCCCTGGAGCCTTTGCCTTCCCTAACTCAGGACTAGGGTGAGTTACCCATTTACAGCTGGGTAGACTGGAGCATGCCTGATCTCAACAACACACCACTCTTCCTTACAGAGTAGACAGACTGATACTTTACAGTGGTGTACTACAGGTGTAGTAAGAAATAACGTCTTTACAGTGGCGAGCCAGATTCCTGGGTCCACCTTACGCAGTTTTGTGTTGAGAATCACAGTTTACAGCTGAAAGAACATTTGTTTGAACACATCAACACCAGTAGGACAGCTTGACCTGTATTACCGATAGGATGCTGTATCTAGGTCAGCACTTGTTGACAGTTTTTCGCTGTACAGACAGTATTACACAGGACAGTGGTATCAAGTGTAGAAAATATCTGGAGCAATATTGTTGACATTTCTCAATGTACAGAAGAATCGCAGTGTTGCTGAATAAAGTGCATAGTTCATCGTGGGATCTTCATATGCTCAACAGAGAAAAAATTGACAGTGTAATAGTTTAAACTTAAGTCTATTACTGAATAAAGTGGCAAGTTAGTATTATTTAAATAAACTGTGCCTACTTTACAACACTATACTGGCAACACATTCCATTCATGACATAAAATGATATTGTATGCTATATGCTATTTATGCTTACATGTTATTTGTTGTGTATTAAATTAGTTTATATTCTGTGTGACTAGAACAGGAAATACCGAGTAATATTGGTCTTGTTCTGGCGTTCGATAGGGAGCAATTTCTTAATTGAAATTTGCTTGCAACATAGTTTGCAAATATTTGGTTAGTTGTGACGACTGTTTCATATTTTTATTTGTAACATTTTTTGTGTTCCTTAGTTTTGTTTGATTTGTTTTTTATAATTGTAGGTCTCATCTTTCCTTTCATTTCAGTTTTTTACACCCTTATGTTTATACACTGTAGCGTTATTTGTCTTGTTATCTTATGGCAGTTATCATCACAGGTTCTGTGATCATTTTTTTTCATTTCCCCTATTTAATTTAATTTGATCTCTGCAAATGTTTTCAGATTGTCTTTTCTTGTTTGTCATTTGTAATGTCTGTAGTTGACATATGACGTATAGTGGTATACACTGATAGTATAGTACAGATCAGTACTTTCTGATTGTTATTGGAAAAGGGAAATGTTTTTTTTCCACAGGTACTCAAGTGATCTTTGATTACATTGAGGTATACAAGACCTTTGTAAGGCTTGTCTCCCAAAGTTATTGGAAAAGGGAAATATTTTTTTTTCCACAGGTACTCAAGTGATCTTTGATTACATTGAGATATACAAGACCTTTGTAAGGCTTGTCTCCCAAAGTTATTGGAAAAGGGAAATATTTTTTTTTTCCACAGGTACTCAAGTGATCTTTGATTACATTGAGATATACAAGACCTTTGTAAGGCTTGTCTCCCAAAGTTATTGGTAAAGGGAAATATTTTTTTTTTCCACAGGTACTCAAGTGATCTTTGATTACATTGAGATATACAAGACCTTTGTAAGGCTTGTCTCCCAAAGTTATTGGTAAAGGGAAATATTTTTTTCCACAGGTACTCAAGTGATCTTTGATTACAGTGAGGTATACAAGACCTTTGTAAGGCTTGTCCCCACAGTATTTGAGATACAATTATTGTTGTCCACAGGTACTCAAGTTATCATTGGTTATTGTAAACCATACAAGTTTGGACTAAGACTAAGTCTAAGGTATAGACTTGTCTCCCATTAACAAAGAGAGTAATTTATTTACTTTTTCAGGTTTCTGATTTAAGAAGACAATATGTCTACCTTAGATTATTTCATTACACTAGGAAAATCTTTTGATAAGACTGGAAAAGACTTAGAACAATGGGCTGTTGCTCAATATGACAAAGCATTAGCTGCAGAAGAGAAAAAAATTGCTGCTGCTGTTGAAGAAAAAAAAATTGCTGCTGAGGAAAAAAAAACTGCGGCTGAGGAGAGAAGACTTCAAATAGAAGAAAAAAAAAGCTGCTGCAGAAGAAAGGAAAGCCTTAGCTGAAGAAAAAAGATTAGAAAAAGAAGCTGATACTGCTGCTGAACTTAAGAAATTGCAGATGCAAGTGGAGGAAAGGAGATTTGAGGCAGAACAGAAGAAATTAGAAGCTGCTGCAGAACAGAAAAAACTAGAAGTTGCTGCTGCGGCAGAACAGAAAAAACTAGAAGTTGCTGCTGCTACAGAACAGAAAAAACTAGAAGCTGCTGCAGAACAGAAAAAACTAGAAGTTGCTGCTGCTGCAGAACAGAAAAAACTAGAAGTTGCTGCTGCTGCAGAACAGAAAAAACTAGAAGCTGCTGCAGAACAGAAAAAACTAGAAGTTGCTGCTGCTGCAGAACAGAAAAAACTAGAAGCTGCTGCAGAACAGAAAAGATTAGATAGAGAAGCTGAAGAGAGAAAAGCAATAAGAGAACATGAGTTTGAATTAGAGAAATTAAAATTGACATGTATGAGTAATGTTAATCAGGCATCTGGTGGTAATGGTAAACCCTTTGTGTACAAGGTCAAAGTACCAGCGTTTAACCCTACCAGTGATGACATAACATTTTGGCTTTCTAGATTTGAACGGGCTTGTCGATCTCATAATGTTGACAAATCACAGTATGTGAATCAGTTGTCTGAAAATCTAAAAGGGGAGTCTCTGAGTAAGTTATATTTTGTTGAAGAGGCCGACAAAGACAATTATGATGCTGTTAGGGCAGCTTTGATAAAGAGATATCAGCTGTCTGAGGAAGGTTACCGTCTTTTGTTTAAAACAATGAGACCTGAGGTAGGTGTAGAATTCTCAGATTTCATCTCAAAAGCACGAATTACACTTTCACGATGGATTGAATTATCCAAAACAGAGAAAACATTTGATGGTCTTACAGATTTATTGCTAAGAGACAAGGTCATGTCTTCTGTAAATAAATCATTCCTAGAGTTCTTACATGAGCGTAAACCTAGTACAATAAAGCAAATGGAAGAATATTGTGACCAGTATGCCACGGCACACCCTGACATGATTCTTAGTAACTCTAACATTAAAGAGAGTATGCCAGTTGCTTCGGCAACAGAATATAATCAGAATTACTCACACAAATTCCAAGGAGCTAAAAATAAATTTGATAAAAAGGTTAATTGGAATAAGTATCAAAACCAAGATAACCACTCAAATCAGGGTTCTTCTTCGAAGAACTGGAATCGGGCTGATAGTCCTCGACACGCGAGGGGTACCCATAATGTTAGAAATTCTCGGAAAGGGAGTAGCTATAGGAACTACCCAAGTGCTTCATGGAGACAAAAGAAACAATATTACAGGGATACTCAATATAACGAGCATGATGATTATGATCATGAATATTATGATTCAAACCCAAATAGGGGTTATAACAGAGGCAATAATAATTATAGAGACAATTATAACCGAGGTAGATCACAACACAAAAGACATGGTAAATCTTATTACCAGGCTAACTCTGCACAACAGGAGTTCCACGACACCGATAATCAGAATAATGATAAAAAAGACTCCAATAGTGTAGCAAATTCCGCTTTCGATTTTGCTAGAGCATCTGAGTGTTCGCAATGCAAAACATTATTCGATCCAACCACAGTTTCTACTTTAAGCTGCGGTCACCCACTTCCCGCTCTCCATGCGTCAATTGCGCATAATGGAAGGGGTGCTCTTGTCTTTAATAGGGGCCTAATAGATGGTACTCCGGTATCAATTCTTTTCGACTCGGGGTGCACTACCATTGGAGTGAGGCAATCACTCGTAAATCCTTCTCGAGCTACGGGCAATATAGTCAAATGTGTAACATTTGGTGGCACATTGGAGAAGTACTCCACTGCCATTATCAATATTGCTACACCGTTCTTTACAGGAGAGGTGCAAGCATGTCTCTTGCCGAATCCGATCGCTGATCTTATCATCGGTCGCATTCATGGAGTGAAAGAATGCACTCCACAGCAAATCTCTAATTGGGAAAATGTTAATATGCAATCTGCTAATGCAGTAATCACTAGGGCTCAAGCTCTCAATATGCCACAATCTTCACATTCTGAAGATAATGATGCGCAGATCCAAGATGATCCCTTGGAGATTTCACACGATTCCTTTATTAAACAGCAGGAAGATGATCCTACTCTAAAGAAATTCTTTACTCTGGCAACAAAAGGTGATCCGAATAAGGATACAAATCGTAAATCTTGGATTACGATGAAGAATGGCGTACTTGTACGTATGGTACAAGACTCCGCTAAGTCCATTCATTCTCAAATCCTTGTGCCTAAAAATATGAGAGTTAAAATCTTACAGCACGCTCATGATTCGCAGTGTTCTGGACATATGGGTTTTTCCCGTACTAAAGCTAGAGTTCTTCAATCTTTCTTTTGGCCTGCTGTGAATAAGGACATACGAATCTATTGTCGATCTTGTAAAGTATGTCAAGAGATTAAATCCAGAGGTCCACGCCATGATGCACCTATTCAGGCTGCAGACATTCCCATTCGGCCATTTCAAAAAATGGCGATAGACATCATTGGTCCATTTAAGATAAAGTCTGCTAGAGGACACCAATTTATTCTGACGTGTGTTGATATGTGCACACGTTGGCCGGAGGCTGTTCCTCTAAAGAGCATAACTACTGCTGATGTCGCAGATGCTCTTTGGTTAATATTTTCTCGTCTGGGGTTTCCAGCAGAAATATTATCCGACCATGGTACCCAACTTATATCGGATACCATGTCTCAAGTAATGTCGACTCTGAAGATAGAGAGATCGCTGAGTAGTATTTATCATCCTATGTCCAATGGGATGGTGGAACGTTTGAATAGAACTCTGAAAAACCTACTAGGTAAGATAACAGAAGATCATCCTCAGGATTGGGATAGGGTTTTACCCGCGGCTCTCTTTGCATATAGAGAGGTCGCCAACGAACATACAGGATTTTCTCCCTTTGAACTTGTCTTTAACGCGAAACCGCGAGGTCCTATGTCCTTACTTCATGATCTTATAACTGCTGATAATATTGTCGATGACACAAAATCCTCTTATGAATATGTCATCGCACTTAGACACAAGATTATTGAAGCATGCAAATTGGCAACTGCTTCTTCTGAATTTGCGAAACAGAAGGCAAGGGAATTTGCCAATAAAAAGAGATGTTTGCGTCAACTTTGTCCAGGTGACAAAGCATTTGTCTTGCTACCTTGTAGGGAAAATAGACTTCTCATTTCTTGGAAAGGTCCGTACGATATAATATCAAAGGTTTCCGATGTTGACTATATCGTCGATATTGACGGGAAGCGTAAAACCTTCCACATCAACATGCTCACGGAATTCCATGAACGTCCTGATTATTTACAACCTGTTTTCCAGGCAACGGACGATTTTCCAGTCCAACATGGACAGTACTCATCTCTGTCAGTAATACAGGATGAGGAAACGAGTTTCTCGGATGTAAATTTACCTTTTCCAATGATTCCTCTTCACTCTAATGAATCATGGAAAGATGTTGCAATTTCTCCAGAATTATCTCCAGGAGAGCAGAAACAAGTTTCTACTATGTTAGAACAATTTCAGGATGTCCTTACTGACATTCCTGGTCAAACGGATGTCATTCAACATGACATTATTCTTTCTGACCATAGTCCTATAAGAGTCAGACCGTATCCTATCCCGATACATTTCCAAGCACAGGTAGAGAAAGAGTTAGATGAGATGATAGAGTTAAAAATTATTGAACCATCCACATCAGCATATTCTTCGCCGATGGTTATAGTACGGAAAAAAGACAATAACATACGTCTTTGCGTGGATTATCGCAAATTGAATCAAGTGACTAAATTCGATGCTGAACCTATGCCTTTACTAGAAGAGCTACTTACGAGACTATCGAATTCTCACTTCTTTACTAAACTCGATTTGTCTAAGGGATATTGGCAAGTTCCACTATCCGAACACGCCAAACCGTTTACTGCTTTTTTGACGCCTAGGGGTCTATTCCAATGGAATTTCATGCCTTTCGGTCTTATGAACGCCCCTGCTACATTTGTACGCATGATGCGTCGAATCCTATCTCATCGCTCAGATGTCATTGCGTATCTTGATGACATCTGTCTTTTCAGTGATACTTGGAACGATCACTATAATGGTATAAATGAACTATTGTCTATCTTACGCGAGCATAACCTGACAGCGAAACCATCGAAAGCATGTATTGGTTTTAGCGAAATATCTTTCTTAGGACACCGTGTTGGTCATGGGTTCCTAAAAACAGAAGACCATAATACAAGTAAGATACTTAACATTTCTATTCCTAAGACTAAAAAGCAAGTACGAAGTCTCTTAGGTCTAATACAATTTTATGGACGATTCATACCGAATCTGTCCTCCATTATGTCACCTCTTTCTTCCTTGCTAAAGAAAGGGTCTCCTAATGTAGTCCATTGGACTCAAGAATGTCAATCCTCTTTGGATAAGGTTAAAACTATGTTTTCTACTTCACCTATCCTAGTATTACCTTCTAAGGATAAGACATTTATTCTTCGTAGTGACGCTTCATCCACCGGGATTGGAGCTGCACTAATGCAAGAGTACTCTGGAACTCTGCATCCTGTGATGTATATTTCTCGGAAATTAAATGCCGCAGAGAAGAATTACTCGGTCCTAGACCGTGAATTATTGGCTATGGTTTGGTCAATCCTTAAACTACAAAGATTTCTTCTGGGCGCGCATTTCATTGTGGAAACTGACCAGAAAGCTCTTACGGCTATTCAGAGTAAAAATCTGAAGAGCGCGAGATCAACGCGATACGCGATTGCTCTACAGCCATTTCATTTTTCGGTGCGAGCTATCCGTGGGTCAGAAAAT
The DNA here is from genome assembly GCA_024509875.1 of Oreohelix idahoensis. Classification (NCBI taxonomy): domain Eukaryota; kingdom Metazoa; phylum Mollusca; class Gastropoda; order Stylommatophora; family Oreohelicidae; genus Oreohelix; species Oreohelix idahoensis. The sequence goes on along the minus strand of JAMPIV010001757.1, from coordinate 216,807 downwards.
GTGATGGCAGATATTTTGTCTAGATGCCCACATGATTCATAACTGTTATACAGCTTTGATACAATTGTTTCTATGTTGAAATGTGTACACATATGTAATATATCATATATTGATTGTAACACTACTTAGCGGTTCATGGATATTTATTCACCGCTGATTTTTTCAATGTTTTTTCGTCTTTGATGATCATGATGTTAAGATATCTTAGATGGAATTTATGTATAAACTAATGTGGAAATTGTGTCATTGCTAATATTGTAGTATGCGTTGGTGACACCTCTCTGGAAATATTAATACTTAGAGAAGTGCTTTCTCTAAGGTCATAAAATTTATGCTTATCATCTGCGCATTGTTATTGGTGCGTTGTGAGCCTATTGTATGTTGCTCCTAGATGTATTTCAAAAAAAAAATGTACCATTTTTTTTTTCCCGAGGGGTGTGGTAATCTGTTGCGTGCATATTTTTGACGCACATATTACAAAAAATCGATATGGTTATTTAATATGGGAAAAATATAGACATGCATCCATCTGTGTATGAAAATGCTGTTTATTGTAAAAGCGAGATAATCCATGTTTGATTCACACTTTTGATTATAGGAGTAATCGGTCTAGATATCGATCCAGCGCAAGAATAGTACGCTTGCGTTTGTACTTAATTTTAGGGCCAGAAAATATATTAATTTGCTTATTGTGTTTATGGCCTGAATTCATATGTATTACATATTATTAGTACAAGTAGAATCAGTCCTATATTGTATATTTTGGATGGGTATGAGGGACTAGATTCTTGTTAGCGGAAGTATGAGTTGTCTTAACAAGTCGTGATGAGTTCCGATGTACTGCTAAGAATGGCGGGGTACGTTTTTCAAGAGCTGGTCCCTTCGTCAAGAAAAAATGTCTTACGAAGTGGTTTTTTCTTCTGGAGGAGATAGTGTCTCTACGATAGTTTGTGTTAGAGACTCTCCTTATGTCAGTATATAGATGAGTCGGACTCCAGGTAAACCCAGCTCGTATTTTGATGATCTCTCGTCGGTTAGGCCTAGCTTGACGTTTGGGTGCTTCGATATGCTAGTGTCGTGTTTTGTATCGACGAAGATGACAGATTTTCCTGCAGCGGTTATGGCTACGTGAACTAACCTGATCACCGTAGTGCTGCATGGAACCATTTATGAAATCCTTTATATATCCATTGTAAATTAACTTTGGCTGATATTCTTCCTATGAATGAGTGAACGACAACTCAGGAAGGTAGCCATGTTGGATTTCGGTCATCGTCTGTTTTGATCACTGCCAAGAGAACAGATTATTTATCTTATTATCGGACAGTGACAGAGAGATCTCAATCCTGCTAGAAACCCCCTTTTCGTGGTTTCATAAGATGATGTATCATGACATTGAACTTTGATGTACTACCCATTATTTCTGCATGTGTCATGACTTCAGATCTGCTATGTATACCTACAAATTGTTATGTCAACAAAGCCTGATGTACTCGTATGTCCCAGTGTGTACGTCTGAATAAATTGAGTAAACTAAGATTCCAGCAGTCTGCATTGGTGCCTTGTAGACACATGTGTATGAGTGATTATATTGGTCAGCACACGAACAGTACACCATTCGCGGTAATCACACTCTACACTACTACTTCATACATACACCATCCTGCGTCGGCTGAAGTGACCAAGTTTAGGGCCTGCTTCCCCTGGAGCCTTTGCCTTCCCTAACTCAGGACTAGGGTGAGTTACCCATTTACAGCTGGGTAGACTGGAGCATGCCTGATCTCAACAACACACCACTCTTCCTTACAGAGCAGACAGACTGATACTTTACAGTGGTGTACTACAGGTGTAGTAAGAAATAACGTCTTTACAACTCTACGAGAATATCTTAAAGGAGTCACTGATAACTTTTCAAATAACAATATGTATTCAGTGCTGTCATGAATGTATATGTGTCCTGATTCAAATATAAAGGGAACCAGGAATCACAATCAATTTTAGTTACAAGTTATATGTACAGAATTTATCAATATGAATCTTGTAGTGACATATATTTTTAATAGTATCCTATGTGTGTCAGTTGTGTAGTAGTAATATGAGGTAATACTGGTTTTGTTTTGTTCAAGCTCTGTTGGTATTTGTCATCATGACTTCAATAGTTTGTCTTTATTGGAACTAGTATTGGAGATGTTCTCAGTTCCTGATATTAAAACAATTAAATTCCCCTCTTAATTTTTTTTTACACTGTCATTTTAAGATGGGGGTACATAATGTTGAGCTCCATGGCCACACTCTCTTATCTTTCGTGATGACTGCAGTAAAAGACTCCTCTGCTCGATTACTTTAATGAGTTCTGGAGTCACCCCACTGGTTGCTATATGGACCAAGGAGTATGCTGTCTGCCTCTGGCTTCAGCAAAGCTCTGACCAGGTGCTGCTCAATAACTTTAAGACCACGGTCCCTGAAACAAGAAGGTTGTACCTCCTACTTCAGAACTATTTATACTGTATTTCTACACTGAGCACAATACATCACAAACATTGAGTTCAGAGCGTTAGGCCAACTGTCAGCTTCATCTGAAATACCTTATACCAGTATTTCCCTCCCTAATGGTTACTACGCCTCTGCAATTCCAGCATTATTTCTTTCTAGTCAATAATCTAGGTGTCAGTGTACTGTTTGGCCATTCCATGCAGTTTTACTTTCCTCCGACACCCTCTGTTCAGGCTGGAGCAAGATAGGCTTTACATCATGTTCGCTACTGAACTACACATATATACAGGCATAAATTAACAATTTACATTCACTTTTCATTAAAAGATATTGAATATTTCAAGCTTACCACAATTCATAGAAATAATAAACAGTTTCGTTGACTGGCAATGAATATAGCACAACTCCGATCTGCCGATGTCCCAGGCTTTATTTTATATAAAATATACACTGGTGCTCAACGCACTGCTTCTTAGTAGGTTTATTACAAGATGTGGCAATGAACAGACGCTCTGAATTGAGTATATTCGCAGCTCTACCCAATGAAACCATGTCTACACATCTTTTCAAAAAAGTACCCCTTCTATTCGTTTCCCATAACAACACAAGATAGTATTTATAGCCCGACCAATCGTGTTTAGTCTTATATTTGTTGCGCTCCAATCAAATAGGAGTTAACATGGTAGGCTATTTCCGTAACGTAATGTTTTTTCAAACACGTTATAAAAAAAAATTTTATGAGCAGAAATGATTTCATGCTGTCAGGCATCCCCACTATTTTATTTTGGTTATAATTTATTAATTCCTGGACTATTTGCGTAACACTTAACATATTCGGTGTCAGCAAGCCCTAAGGAACCCAAATATCTCAATCTAAGGGAGCTAGGTGGCTGCGTTCAAAATGTGCATTTTCTACCACCTCCTGTTCACTTCCATCCCCCATGTGGTGTCTGGGTACTGTCATGTTTTCAAACGTAAACCAGTATATTGTCATAATTCCCAATAAGCGTTTTTCAGGATTTTAAAACCTAACTCTGGGAAGGTTAGTGTTTTTATCACTGTCCGTCTGAAAAAAAGTTAGTGCATGTGGCCTTACACGCGTGATGGCAGCAATTGTGTATCGCGCGACGCGTGTTTAGTATTGCATGCTTCCTGCCTTCATTCGCCCCTCTCTCTCTCCTGCTTTATCTGTCTTTTAGTTACGCCGTGTATGGAATGAATGAAATATTAAATCTAGGTCATTGATCAGCTTGCGTATCTCAAGGTCAGTACACGTTTCATTGAAGAAAGCGGGTAATAATACAGTAGGCTTTTACTATCAACGTGAAAGCGTTACAATTTGCAGACGAAGCAGAAAACAAGGGGGATTTCGAGTACAGTCATTGTGACAGCACTGTTTCTTTTACCATTTCTCTTTCCTTTTATTAAATTTATTTGTTCGGCTTTACATTTACCTTTTAATTTATATATGTGGATTAGAATATTTCATGACAATCCCCCTCAAGCACTTTACAGCAATAATTGTTCATTTGAGTCTGTTATGTTCTTTGAACTGCCAAGTATCTCTTCGCTCTGCTTTGTCTAACTGCATACTTAACACGCCTGCCTCCACACAGATTTTGATCCTTCATTTCTTTAGATGTGCATGTGACATGAAATGACCTCCTGTACTATAAAACCAAATATACTTTCCTGTTGATCTTATGGCTTTCATGATTAATTAATCATGATTTGCTCCTTCAAAACACATGCTTTGTAGAAATTATAACCGGTTAGACTTGCTATTCTGACCCCCACCCCCCGACTCCCACAATCCAAGCAGTTTAAGTGAAGAGAAAATGTCACTTATATATTCATCTCTAGAAGACAAGACTGATAGAGTAGTTTTATTTTTGTTTTAAATGTTTTTTTCTGTACTCTAACTTCCTCACATGCTACAGAACCAGGCAGATACTTTCTTAAAATAAACTTGATGCCCTAAGTGAAACATGTCATGCATGTTTACAGCAGCTGTTTTTGTAACATTGTTTAGTTGATTATGAGATGGCTAGTACTTTCTACGGCCTCAGCCTTGCTGCCTGTTGTGACTACATGTGGACGGCGTGATCTTGTATTTGTAACCTTAAAAACGAGGGATTCTACAATGCCTGAACGTACTCAGCCAAGGATGCATTGTTTTCGCTCATCTGAATATCTCGTGAACACAACATTGAGATAGAAGCGTCATTACCCTTCTATTTACAGATCTGCCATGAGTAATCTAGTGCAAAGGTAGACACCTTTGAATCCCATATTAGATACTCTTGAGTTTTGGCCACTATTTGACCACTTCTTTAAAGCAAGGGAGGCAATACTGTCACAAGCAGTTATTATAGTGAATATATTGCGAGTCCTTGGCCACCAGAGGGCTATAAAATAGCAAGCACCTTGAATAGAGTAACAAATGGTGCAGGAAATAATGTAACTAAAGAACGAAAACAACGACAGAAAGTTAGTGAGGGTCAAACATCAAATAGTTTTCGTTTTGTCCCAACTCATGAACCAGGTCTGTATGCAAATGTTGAGAATTTATGGAAGTGGTTTAGGTGTCATTATGTAAGCTACCAATACTGTAAATATTAGTTAGTATGTCTGTCCTTGGGCTTGTTTTTGTTATAATTGGATACACTACATGGTAATCACCTACAGAAGGTCATTAACTGCCTTAGAAACACATAACATGTTGGTAAGTTGATAATTTTAAGAAAAATTGAAACTTTGTTTGTCTTTCAATCAATTAATATTATTAATAATATTTACTATACTTGTAAACATACTTTTTCAGCTTTTTGTATAGTACTTTAATTTATCTTTAAAATGACGTCTAATTCAAAAAAATCTGTAACCAATTACAAAAACCACAGCATACTTTGTGCATACAACTACAGGGTGAAAATAGGAACAAAATTTCATTACGCCACAGAGTGTTTTCCAACTCCGTAGTTAATGTGTTAAGTATATTGTAGATGAGTGATGTTTAAATATAAATAAACAAATATAAAGGTATCTTCTTCTTCTTCCTCGTTCGCCTTCAGACTTCCACATTTATGACTCTAATAAAGGCAGTAGTCAACTCAAGGTTCCCGACATCTCCAAACAGTTTTTGGTTGACAGAAGTGGGTTGTTGCCATATGCTACTCCGTTCATTACTGTATGTTGGGCAGTATTGCAGCAGGTGTTCGACTGTCATTGGGCTGGTACCGCAGGTGCAGAGATCTGCTACACCAATTTTGTATTTGTGGTACAGATGGTATCTCAATCTGTTGTGACCAGTGCGTAGCCGAAAAATGATGACCTGTTCTTTTCTGGATAGTTGATGATATGCATCATTTTTCAAATGTCCCGGGTGCTCTCTTTCCCATTTGGATTTGAATGTAGCCTTTATAGTAGTCTTTGCCGTTGCGTAAGTTGTCTCTATATCATTTTGTTGTAAGGCACCTCCTTCCTTAGCAAGTCTATCTGCCTCCTCATTTCCTGGTATGTTGCAATGGGCTGGTATCCACTGGATAGTGCACTTCTTGAAGCATTCGGCCAGTCTTTCAAGGGAGATTATCAGATCTTTCAATCCTTTAGTTTGGTGGCTCTTTAGCGCTGATATTATTGAGAGGGCATCTGAAAAGATTACTATCTGTTTTTCTGCCTGTGCTTTGCATTCAATAAGAGTTTCAGCTGCCTGTTTCAGGGCTTCTGCTTCAGCACAGAAGTTATTGTTAGATCAGTTTTACAAATTAACGGTACACAAGAAACATGGCACGTTCCGGGTTTGACCCGTCGTCAGCCACAGTTACAAATAAACAACAAGGACAAGACATATAGATAGACAGGTTAAAGAAATATACTATAGACACTACAGAACACGTAATGTGTATATAATAATATATATGAAATCTAACAACACAGGTGAAGAGCAATAACAAAGCAAGGAAAATACAAAAACCGTAAAAATATACTGACATTTAATTCAACAATCAACGAAAATCAAAAGCAGAAAATAGAATAACAAAACTACAAGCCCTGATATGACACTATCGACATAAGATACAGAGAAGCGGTAAATACAATGGCGAGAGGAATCACAAATGTTTAGTACTTTATTACGATACAAAAATCTTGTAAGCTAAATAGCTTTTAACTAACTTTCTTTATTGACTACACAGCCAGCGAATATGTTGCAAACTCTTATCAATTTTTCACACACCATGTCATCACTTTTCCCTCATACTAAAATGTTAAGATACAGGTATTCTATAATTCTTAGGAATGTAATTTTTATTACCAAGGGACGTAGTATGTCTGAGAATAATAAATGTACTATTTAAAGCATTGCTTTTTTACTGTTTTTAAACTATTTCAAAATGTTTTTTGCAAAATTAAGACCAACCGCACAGTATTGTGTACTTTGCAAGGTTTCTTCTGTTTTTCTTTCTTTTAATATTAATATGCCAGCCGGGCAATGACATGACATTGAGCCGAAGGGCTGAAAGCCCAAGTGCCGCTGCTTAAGAAAAAAAAAATAATATTAATATGCATTTATATTTGTAAAGTGATAAATAAACATATACAGGGCTCAAATACAGGTTACTAACTACGTATAACACGAGTTTCGCTTTAATGCACATCTTTCCATATACCGGTAATATATTTTTGACCGGCACCTAGTGCTGCCTAAACTAACGTTTTGATGGACGAAGGTGATAAGTGCCCTTGTCAGCCCCAATAATGACCAAAAGTCCTCATCCCAATCCAAAAAACATTATTGCATGAGATGACAAGAGAAGCTTTCATTACATTGTGATTTGTATGGAAATTAAAAGACATTTGAGTCGAACACAAAAATAATCTTCATCAGATATATTAAGTCACATTGTACGGCTCTCAAACATAGAGAACCGCGAAAACGTGAAATAACCAGTAGGTTACAATCTTGTCACAATCCTCGTGATTGGTAAGTTGCCCCAATTCATTTTTCTTCCGTCACGTTATAGGCTTACCATAAATCTTACAGCTGAATCGCTAACCATTATCATTGTTAAGTTATTATGTAATTCATTCATAACCCTCCACTGCCAAAGGAGCATAGGCCTTCAACAAACACATGCCAAGTCCTCCTGTCACGTGCCATCATCTCAAGTTCTTTCCATGTTCTCCTCATCATTTTCACTTCTGTTTCCAGCTCTCTTCTCCATGTTCTTCTTGGTCTACCTCTGCCTCGCTTGCCCTGGGGGTTCCAGAACAAGGACTGCCTTGTAATGCTATCAACAGGTTTCCTCAGTGTGTGTCCTATCCATCGCCATCGTCTTCTTCTCATCTCTTGTTCCACTGGCACTTGTCTGGTTCTTGTCATCAGTTCCACGTTGGTAACCTTGTCATACCATTTAAATCCCTCTATTCTACGCAAGCACCCATTTATAAAAGTCTGTAGCTTTTTGGTTGTTGTCTTTGCTGTTGTCCATGTCTCAGAGCCATACAATAGGACTGACTTCACATTTGAGTTGAATATTCTTATTTTCGTGTTGGATCCGATTTCTCTTGATCTCCATATATTTCTCAATGCAAGGAAAGCTCCTCTTGCTTTTTGTATTTTTAGTTTTATATCACTGTCTGTCCCTCCATCTTTGTCTATATTGCTGCCAAGATATGTGTACGATTCTATATCTTGCATTGATGTTTCTTCAAGTTCAACCCTGTTATCATTACCTGCATTTATTCTCATTATTTTTGTCTTGTCCCTGTGGATTTTCAGACCCAATTGCTGTGACCTCTCATCGAGTGTGTTCAATTTGTCCTGCACCTGATTACGGTTATGGGACAGAAGAGCCAAGTCATCAGCAAAATCCAGATCATCCAGCTGCTTAGTCAGAGTTCACTGGATTCCTTTTTTGTTGTGTGTTGTCGATGATCTCATTAACCAGTCTATTGCTAGTAAGAAAAGAAATGGAGACAAGAGGCATCCCTGTCGCACTCCTGTTCTTATCCCAAACGGTTCTGTATGCTGCCCTTCATGAAGAAATCTGCATGTCATGTCTTCATTTGTTTCCTTTATTAAATTAATGATCTTCAGGGGAACTCCATAATGCCTCATCAATTTCCAAAGTGATTCTCTGTCTACACTGTCAAATGCCTTTTCCTAGTCCACAAATCCAATGTATAGTGGTGAATTCCATTCCAGACTATGTTCAACTATTATTTTTAAGTGGCTATCTGGTCTGTACATGATCTGTTTTGTCGAAAACCTGCTTGTTCATCTCTCAGTTTCTTGTCTATGGACTCTGTAATGTTGGTTAAATAATTTCAGTTCTATTAAAACTCGTCAGCTCCCTAGGAGCATAGCCCGTCAAAAAACACACACCATGTCTTTCACGAGTCACATGTCATCAGCTCCCTCTGGGGATTCTAGAACAAGGTATCGCCGCTAAGAATGTCAACAGGTTTAACCAATGTCTGTCGAATACCTCGCCAGCGTCTTCTTCCGATACCTTGTTCCGCTGGTACTTGTCTGGTTCGTGTCATCAGTTCCACACTGGTGTCGTGCCATTTCAATTCTACTACTCTACGCGAGTTCCCAGTTATCGTAGTCCTTTACAACTAAATTGGTGACGTTTAATAGACATGTATTCGAATCCAAGGTTTCTGATTAGCATGATTGTTGTACCAATTTTGATCTACGATAGGTACTGAGACTTTGCAGATGGACACTCCTGATTCTGAAACTGATCTTGCAAGTAAATGGGATCTTTAAGATCTTCAGAAACCATCGAGCCAAACGCCGAAATAAATGAACAAACTAAACACAAGAGGAATAGACTTGCTAAAGAAATGGTATTCCTTTGTGCTTTACCGTCATTTCTAACATCGGCTATGGTGTGAAAATGTTTGTTTGTTTGTTTTTTATAATGTAAATTCTGTCTTTAATGTTAACAAAGCACTAACATTAAAGTTAACATAAAAAACTCCTGTATTATAAAACTGAATTATTAAAATTCTCTGTAATTTGTTGATGGGTTACGCGCAAAGAGATCTGTGAAATCTAAATGACACAAAGATTATTGGCCTCTACTTGACGATTCTCAAAATAACTTTCACTGCAAGCACATTACAATGCATGTTTTTTCCGTATTTTTCCGCTTGTTTCTTCCATTTCAAACGCTAATAAGCTTCACATCAAGACAATTATCATCGTTAAGATTGAAGAAAAAAGAGGCAGAATATGACAAAGAAAGAAAGTACTGGACAGTTTGACATGGCAAGAAAGTCAACAACAAAAACTCATAAATAGCACTGGCGTTTGGAAGTTGCGGAGATACATGATCGCATTAGCCACCAGGCAGGATACTAGTAAAAGAAGAAGAAGAGGTATGTCTTCAATTCCTTTGTTCATATTCGTGTAACTCTTTTTCGCTTACTCTGAAAATTTTATAAAAGTGACTTTCTCAGTGTTCCGTACCCAACTCAACATCTACTCCTCAAATCTCCAATCTTTCTGTTTTCTTTATGCGCAAACCCTCATTTATGAAAGTGTATATCTTTCTTGTTGTCGTTTTCTTGTTCTCCATGTTTTAAGACCATACAAGTAGTAATGCCTGTTATATGAGTTGAAGATTGTTAATTTTTATATTGGATTGGATTTCATTTTATGTCCGCATTTTTCTCAGTGCAATAAAGGCTCCTCTTGGCTGTTGCATTTTTATTTTTAGATCATTGTCTGCTGCTCCAACTTTGTCTTTATGGCCGATAAGATGCACGCATGATTCCACTTGTTAGATGGACATATTTGTGATTATTTTGAAGTTTATATTTTTGTTTTGGTTTTTTTTTAAAGGATCGTGTAGCAGGTCTAATGTCCACTCTTCCTCAGTAGTATTCTGCGACATATTCGGCAGGTTATATTGTTACTATTCCATCGGGTTCCGGTAACACAATAGAGCGTATGGGATACACTTGTTTTATAAACTGGAGCGTAATGGGTATTATATTTTCATAACCCGGGGCGTATGTAGTACGATGATTCTATAACCCGAAGTTAATATAATACATTTTCATAATTTTTAAGGTATGGGATACAATGTTTCTATAATTCTGAGTGTATGGGCTACAATAATTCTATACCCGGAGGTTATGGGGTATAGTATTTATATAATATGCATTTTTTGGAGACTGTTCATTTTGTTTTATAATCTGGATATTGTAAAGTTTATTTAACTTGGAGTTCATGTAGTCAATGCTATCCTCAAAACATTATCTATACGTTTATTTATGAGAGAATTGTATCACCTATCTCTCTTACAATGTTGGGAGTCCATCTCAGATTCTTTTAACTGTATGGAGAAAGCTGTGCTGTAAATCTGCTGCTCTTATGGAGCCAATAACATTGTAGGATACACTCTATTGCTTTTTTGTCCTCACCACATAGGCACGTCTGTCTGTCTGGATTTCAGTTTGTTGATCAGATGATGTTTGCGTCTGCAATGGTCGCTTCTCAGTCTGAAAATACTCACTTCATCTCTTCTTGGCAAGGAGTTGTATGATTCAGCTGTATCAGACTCTGACGATCCTTCTGTCACTTTTATTATAACGTATTAAGTATTATTGGTTTTATCTCCTGTATGTGGCTCCGACTTTAGTTTGGTGTTTGTTCTCTCTTAGTTGGCAACTTTATCTGCATTCTCATTTTCATATATCTTGTAGTGGGTAGGGATAAAGCCACTTTTACATATAAAAAAAAAATTACTCACGGTTTCCTTTAGTGCTTCTGTAAGGCAGCTCTATTTGTTTCTTTTTTTTCTGAGTGCAGCTTTAACTTGGAGTCTGTGAGAGTCTGTGAGGAACACTATCATGTCTCTATCAGAGAGTCTGTAATGAACAATATCTTGTTTCTAACAGAGAGTCTGTTAGGAACACTATCTTGTCTCTAACAGAGAGGATGTTAGGAACACTGTTTTGTCACTAACAGAGAGACAGTGAGGAACATTATCTTGTCTCTAACAGAGAGTCTGGGAGGAATACTATCTTGTCTCCAACAGAGGGTCTGTGAGGAACACTATCTTGTCTCTATCAGAGAGGCTGTGTAGAACACTATCTTGTCTCTAACAGAGAGTTTATGAGAAACATTATCTTGTCTCTAACAGAGAGACTGTGAAGAACACTATCTTGTCTCTAACAGAGAGTCTGTGATGGACGCTATCTTGCCTCTAACAGAAAGTATGTGGGGAACAGTATCTTGTCTCTAACAGAGAGTCTGTGAGGATCACTATCTCATCGAGTGTAAATTATAAGTTAAATGGGATGGTGGAATAAGAAAGGGGACACATAAGTATGTATCGCGAAGCGCAATACTTAGGAGAGCGTTTCGTTTGTATTTTTTTACAATAGTTATTGGTGCTACCAGAAGAAAGTACTATCTCCGGAACAAGAAGGGACCAGTGGCCTAAGCTTTAAGACGAGGGACCATCTTTGTAGATTCTCCCTGACATTTCTGGGAAAAGAGCTACACCCGACAACCTTGACCAGCGACGAGCGCGAGCTGTGTAAAAAGAACCAACCATTAGAAGGAGCAGAACAGTAATTGGCAGCTGAGTTTAATATATATGCTGCCACTTGAACTTCTTGTAACAATGTACATCCTGTCACGTCCGTGATGATAACTTTTTTTTTTATCCATAAATTGTTAAAACTTAAACGATTATTATATTTTGTTATTTAAAATTATACAAGTTTAAATTCGATTTAATCATTTTAAATGTACTGCGTGTTTGTCTCAGTCAATTTACTGCACACACTCTAAACAGAGCTATACCAGAATAATACAAATTCCACTGAGTAAATCAGAGGTGGGGGCTTGAACGAGCTAAGATTAATCAATGCTTAATTCTTCACAAAAGTTGTCGGCAGATTCTAGAATTAAGGTGCTCAGCCAAAGAAGCATTGTTTTCGCTTATCTGGATATCTCGTGAACACTCCATTGAGATAGAAGCGTCATCACCCTTCTATTTACAGATCAGCCAAGAGCAATCAAGTGCGAAGGTAAAACACAATTGAAGCCCATATTAGATACCCTTGAGTCTTGGCCACTGTTGGGCCACTAATGCAAAGCATGGGAGGAAATACCGTCACAAGCAGTTATGATAGGAGGGCCGTAAAATAGCAACCACCTTGAATAGAGTAACAAATGGTGCAGGAAATAATATAACTAAAGAACGATAACAACGACAGAAAGTTAGTGAGGGTCAAACATTAAATAGCTTTTGTTTCGTCCCAACTCGTGAACCAGGTCTGTATGCAAATGTTGAGAATTTATGGAAGTGGTTTAGGTGTCATTATGTAAGCTACCAAAACTGTAAATATTAGGCAGTATGTCTACTTGGTAACCACTTACAGATTGCATTAACTGTCTTAGAAACAAACAACATGTTGGTAAGTTGATAATTAAAAAAAAACAATTGAAACTTTGTTTGTCTTTCATTCAATTAATATTATTAATAATATTTACTATAGTTGTAAACATACTTTTTCAGCTTATTGTAATAGTGCATTCATGTATCTTTAAAATGACGTGTAATTCATAAAAATCTGTAACCAATTACTAAAACTACAGCTTACTTTGTGCATACACCTACAGGGTGAAAACGGAAACAAAATTTCACTACGCCACAATGTATTTTCCAACTCGGTAGTTAATGTGTTAAGTATAATGTAGATGAGTGATGTTTAAATATAAATAAACAAATAAAAAGGTATTAGATCAGTTTTACAAATTAACGGTACACAAGAATTCCGGCACGTTTCGGGTTTGACCCATCGTCGCCACAGTTATAAATAAACAACAAGGACAAGAAATATAGACAGGTTAAAGAAATATACTATAGACACTACACAACACGTAATGTGTATATAATAATATATATTAAATTTAACATCACAGATGAAGAGCAATAGCAAAGCAAAGAAAATACAAAAACCAAAAAAAAAAAAAAAAATGACAATTAATTTCTCAATCAACGAAAATCAAAAATCAGAAAATATAATAACAAAACTACAAACCCTGATATGACACTATCGGCAAAAGATATGGAGAAGCGGTAAATACAATGGCGACAGGAATCACAAATGTTTAGTACTTTATTACGACTCATGTACAACAATCTTGTAAGTTAAATAGCTTTTAACTAACTTTCTTTATTCACTACACAACCAGCCATTGATGTTGTGAACTCTTATCAATTTTCCACTCCATTGCATCACTCTTTCCCTCATACTAAAACGTTAAGATACAGTTATGTTATAATTCTTAGGAATGTAGTTTTTATTACCAAGGGACGTAATAAGATTGTGAATAATAATCGTACTATTTAAAGCATTACTTTTTTATTGTTTAAATTATTTCAAAATATTTAATTGTAAAATTAAGAAAGAACGCACATTCTTTAGACCATTGCAGGTTTCTTCTGTTCTTTATCTTTCTTTCAGTATTAATATGCATTTATATTTGTAAAGCGATAAATAAACATATACAGGTCACAAATACAGGTTACTAACTACGTATAACACGAGTTTCGCTTTAATGCACTTAACTACCGGCATCTAATATAGATATTTTTGACCGGCACCTATTTGTGCTGCCTAAACTAACGTTCAGATGAACGAAGATGATAAGTGCCCTTGTGAGCCCAATAATGACCAAAGTTCATCATCCCACTCCACAAAACTGTATTGCATGAGATGACAAGAGAAGCTTTCATTACATTGTGATTTGTATGGAAATTAGAAGACATTGATTCGAACACAAAAATAATCTCCATCTGACATATTAAGTAACATTGTATATCTCTCAAACATAGCGAAAACGTGAAATAAGCAGTAGGTTACAATCTTTTTACAATCCTCGTGATTGGTTAGTCGCCCCAATTCATTTTTCTTGCGACGCGTTATAGGCTTATCATAAATCTTACAGCTGAATCGCTAACCATTATCACGATAAGTTGTTCTTTAATGTTGGTTAAATAATTTCAGTTCTATCAAAACTCGTCAACTCCCTAGGAGCAAAGACCGTAAAAAAAACACACCATGTCTTCCACGTGTCACATGTCAACAGCTCCCTCTGGGGATTCTAGAACAAGGTCTCACCGCTAAGAATGTCAACAGGTTTAACCAATGTCTGTCAAATACATCGCCAGCGTTTTTTTCCGACACCCTGTTCCGCTGGATCTTGTCTGGTTCTTGTCATCAGTTCCACACTGGTGTCGGGCCATTTCAATTCTACAACTCTACGCGAGTACCCAGTTACTGTAGTCCTTTACAACTAATTTGGTGACGTTTAATAGACATTTATTCGTATCCAGATTTCTGAGTAGCATGATTGTTTTACCAATATTGAGCTTCGGTAGGTACAGAGACATTGCAGATGGACACTCCTAATTCTGAAAATGATCTGGCAAGTCAATGGGATCTTTAAGACTCATCAACAGTGAGGATTGCAATCGTCGACCCATAGCTGACTTCTTGCGTCAGGGTCAGCGAACCAGAGCTGACAAAGACCCTACTCCACCTCCAAGTGCTGGTCCTGGAAACAGGCTGCATCACTGCGGTATTCGCTTACTCTGAAGATTTCAGAAAAGAGACATTCTCAATGTGCCCTACCCAACTCAACATCTACTCCTCAAATCTCCAATCTTTCTGTTTTCTTTATGCACAATCCCTCATTTATGTAAATGTGTATCTTTCTTGTTGTAATTGTCTTGTCCTCCATGTTTTTAAGACCAAACAAGTAGTAATGCCTGTTATATGAGTTGGAGATTTGTAGTAAAATCTGCGAGATAATCGCTCATTTCAGTAAGATTTTAGTCATATAATGATAATAAATAACCCGCCCGATTGTGTCTGACTATGATCCTCTCACACGCAAGCATCGCGCTGAATTTTGTACCATGGTAATACTTAGAAACGATCCCGCCGTTTAAAACCTACTCGTTTTCCTTGTGACGTACAATAAAACATTTTTAACATTTTGCCCGATCTGATAGAGACTGCGGCTAGACTTATAATTAACGATCTTACGGAAAGGTGCTGCCAAGTTACTGTCTGAATTAACGTAATATTTTAACTTTAACGCCTGTAATAGTAGTAATCCTTACAAATTGTGGTAGTGTAACACGAGACAACAGAAATAATTAACGCCAATTCTTACACCCGCCGCGCAAAATCCCGCTTCGCTTTGACACGTTGTGCCATGCATATATACACGCTGTGGGCAACGCCAGCAGAGGCAAACACGCAGACAATTTTTTTATTTTCCTCCTAGCGGTAGTATTTCTGATGAAAGGGGGGAAGATGGCCGACTGGTGTAAAATTTTTATTTGACGATTGACAGTGACAAAATTTAAAATCTAAACCATAATGAAACTGACCATAAAAAGCATATGGTAGTATAGCGTAGAGTCCCCTGAGCAAGAATGTGTTTTAAAAAATATGGTAGTCCAAGTATTAGCCAAGTTATTGAGAAAATACTATATGTCTAGAAACACTAAGACGGACAGACTGTGGTTCCTGCTTGTTTTTTTTCATAACGTTAGTGGGGACGCCAGCTTAGAGAGAGGCATTGAGGTAAATTCAAATTCGATTGGGTAAAAAGAGTATAGGAGGAAAGTGGAGCGGTAGGTAAATGTTAACCAAAACTAAACTTCTTTTTATATTGGCATAACTAACGCAGACTGATCAATCAACTACCAGACACATAGTTTGTTTGGAATTATTTGTTGTTTTTCAAAAACTACATTTGAATTCTGGTAGTCGCAAGTTTCCCATTGGCCAGTACTAATAGATATTAGCAAAAAGCTTTCACTGCTCATCGCCAGTTGACAAATATTTTTTCTATCAAATACGCTGAGATCAGCTGTGTAAATTGATAAAATAAAGAATTAATTCGCAGTCTGGGCAGTGCAGAGGAAAACCGAGGCCAATTCTTTGCAAGTCAGCGTCATTTGTTTATATTTCTTGAAAATTGTGGTAAGAATGCTTTATGAATTAATATGTTTATTACAACTGCCAAAGTTATATACTGTTATTGGGAAAAGTGAAGGACATGCCGGGAGCAGACATTGTTGAGTCCTCACATTGAACTGTATCTAACTGTTGTATGTTGTCATGATTTTGTTTTAATATTATTGTATTAGAATATGTTAGTAAGCCTCCGTGTTCCATGAACACTGTTCAACATGCCTGGAGCGTTTAATAATTTAAAAAAATAAGAGGAAATCATACAAAAGGAAATGTGGTTACTTCACGTTATTGTATTGAGGAAAACTATGTAAACGTACAGTGGCGTATCTGCCATAGGGACCTGAGGTGTGGTCACAGCAAGGTGTGAGTCATATAAAATTAGGGGCGAGTGCACCTGTATCCACGCGAGGCTGAACACATACCACCGTATGTAAATAATAAATATAATAAGTGATCAGATATAAAAGGCCAGGGATTCCTTTTATTGTGAGGTTTTATTTCCTGTTACCAGCCGGTGACAGGAAACCTGATGAGTGAGGGTAACGCCAAGAAGTCTCCTGTAAAATGTTTATGCTGTATGCACCTGTATGCACGCGAGGCTGAACACATACCACCGTATGTAAATAATAAATATAATAAGTGATCAGATATAAAAGGCCAGGGTGTCCTTTTATTGTGAGGTTTTATTTCCTGTTACCAGCCGGTGACAGGAAACCTGATGAGTGAGGGTAACGCCAAGAAGTCTCCTGTAAAATGTTTATGCTGTCAGCAGATAGCTGAAGGAGCTTGTGCGTGTTGAGATATCTATATTTTCTGCAACGACATACTGAATTATCAATCTACAAAGAATCCCAGGTGATATGTTAGCATCTGGGTATATCTGACACTTTCATTATAATAAACTTTGGTATTTCCAATCATACCCAGGACGTTTATGGGGCGTGATGAAACTACAGCCCCTCCTAACCAGCGACACACATTATTAGATAATAAAGTTGTAAGCTGTAAATACTCCAACAGGAGAGATATAGTGACTTTATATTTATTGAACAAAGAGTCCACACATTTTAGTTGATCCTTTTTATGTAAACTATCTTTTCCTCATTTTCAAAGACCTGTCCAAAAGAGATGGCGGGACAGGCAGATTAAATTGTAAAAAGAAAATATTCATTTTAAAGAAAAAACTTAACCACTGGTTTTATTCATTTCCTCATAGTGAATTAAAGTGTTCTGTGTTTACGTATCATCATTTTTCATTTCTCCCCTAGACATTAGGTACATCATACACCAGACACTAGAGCCAAAATAGTGACCGTGTGAGATCTAGGGAGGTAGCGTTAGGTTCCCTGCAAATACATCATTACCATCTATTAGAGTCAGGGGCCTACATGTGCTTGACCTCACTCGGTTAACACAGACACCGATTTCTAAAGCTTTTAGGTATAACATCATAACCTCCCCAGCAAATTAAACTTGCTACTATATTGGTAGGCTTGTCCGGGATTTTGAATTTCTCCTAGTACTACATACATTGGGGTCTGGGTTTTAGCATTAACATCATTCTATTTTCTCAGGGAATCCCCATAATTACTATTGCCCAAGATTTGGGAATTTAATGAAGTGTCAGAACCTGGAATTAATTAAGTAAATTTGTACTTATTTAGAAATTTAGTTAGAACATTTTGTATTTATCAGATGGCAGATTTGGTCAAGTTTCGCTCTGCGGCTGTGCAGACTGCCAGGGAAATGAATATGGAGGGTCAAGTCTTGATTGACTATATCACCTCAGAATGTGATAAATTTATTGCTAGCGAAGAACATAGGTTAGCTGAGGAAAGGAAAATGCAGGTAGAAGAGGCTAGGGAAATTAAAAGGTTACAAATTGAGGCTGACAAGGAGGCCAGGGCCTTAGAGGCTGATAGAGAGGCTGAGATCAAGAGGCTCCAATTTGAGGAGAGAAAATTGGAGGTAGAAGAAAAACGAATGCAAAGGGAGGCAGAAGAAAAACGAATGCAGAGGGAAGCAGAAGATAAAAGATTACAGAGGGAGCATGAGTTGCGACTAAGGGAGTTAGAATTTCAAGGCCTTGCTCCGGACAATGGTCACAGCCCCTCTACCTCTGATGCTACTGCTAGTCAGGGGGCCTATAACTCAGCCATGGGTTTCCATCTAGACTATTTTGTAGAAAAGGATGATGACATTGAGTCATATTTGAGCAGATATAAAGTATTAGCCACTACTTATGGGTTAGAAAGAGAAAGATGGGGTGTAAAGTTGTCTCAGGGTCTTCGGGGAACAGCTTATGAAGTGTTTTCCAAAATGAGCAGGGATGACCAAGACAACTATGACATGTTGAAGCAGGCTCTTTTGTTAAGGTACGAAAAGAATGGTGAATTTTACATGAAAAAGTTTAGGAATGCCAGGCTACTGTCGGTTGAGACCTATCACCAGTTCTCCGCCCGGTTAGAAACGTATATGGAGAAATGGGCTACTTTGGGGAAAACCCAAGATCTCAAAGAGATGATACTCATAGAACAGCTGAGAGAGTCCATGGCTCCAGACATGAGAAAGTTTCTCATGGAACAGGGCGCGGAGAGGCTGGGTGAGATAATTAATGTCGCTGAGAGGTATCAGGCAGCCCAGGCAGAGGTAGCTGGCACCAAGAAGAAACCAGTAGATCATTATAAGGCTCCTTAAAACTATAATAAATTTGACAACAGAGGTAAGCAAAACTTTGATAGGCCTCGAAATGCTTATAAAAATAAAACCTCACATTTCAATGACAGAAAGAATGATGAAAGAAAACCTTTTTCATCAAGGTAGATTATATTGTAGATATTGTAAGAGGGATGGACATGACATTACATTTTGTAAAAGTAAACCTGCTGGATTGGCTGCTATGAGAAGGGGGAACCAGGAAGTAAAGGACAAACCTGCTGGACAGCATGAACCTTATCACCCCCCCCCCCCCCCAGTTTGTGAGGATGTTGTATGAAATGATGTCACCATTAGGTGCCTCTATGATACCGGTTTAGATTTTGATGCTGTCGTGAGCTTGGTGAACCCAGATCAGTATACCACAGAAACAGTGGAGATACAATGGGCGACCAAGGACCTACCACTCATGAAACTTCCCATTGCAAGGATAACAGTGAAAACTCGCTATGTGGAAGGAATAATCAGAGCAGCAGTGATAGACGCACCGATCTACCCTCTGATATTGGGGTGTCGTTATGTCTACTTGGTGAATCCCAAGAGACCTGTGGTCTTGGCAGCCGTCCAGACCCGATCACCATCCAGAAAAAAAGAAGATGAACCTATAAATACTCATCCAGAGGAGATTAGAAAGGCACAGGCTGAAGATAGGTCACTGAAGCCATGTTATAAGAAACTCCCAAAGAGCCATACTCCTCCTAATAAAGGAGAATTTTATATGAAGAATAAATTGTTATATAGGAAGGCCGGCACTGGTTCAGCTGGTCACGGACAGCTGGTCCTTCCCAGTTCATATAGGGAAAAGGTGATGGAGTTAGGTCATACTATTATAATACAGAGGCCGTAAAACCAAGAAAATATCTTATTGTTACACTCTATGTTAAAAGCATTCAAATAAATATTAGACAAACATAATGGTATGTTTTCAGGCACTCATAAGAAAAAAAAGAAGTAGAAAACTAGACAACAGAAAAACAACAGATGTGAGTGGCTTACCCAGGACTCGAACCCAAGACCTTCCGTGCGACAACCCCGCCTTGCTATGCAAGCGAATCACACTAAAAGCATCTCCTCCCCCTACCGCTTAATTGCACAGTTACCCTTAGGGGCACAACTATTTCTTTAATGAAACACATTTTATACATACTGTGCATAAGAGGGGTTCTCAAAACTTTCAATAGGAAACTTAAAGTACACAACCATTAGGCTTCCAAATAAAACCCAGTAATAGGCTAACAAACACAGCTTCCTCTACATTCATTCATTCATAACCCTCCATTCCCAAAGGAGCATAGGCCTTTAACAAACACATGCCAAGTCCTCCTGTCACGTGCCATCATCTCAAGTTCTTTCCACGTTCTCCTCTTCATTTTCACTTCTATTTCTGGCTCTCTTCTCCATGTGCTTCCTGGTCTACCTCTGTCTCTCTTGCCCTGGGGTTTCCAGAACAAGGACTGCCTTATAATGCTATCAACAGGTTTCCTCAGTGTGTGTCCTATCCATCGCCATCATCTTCTTCTCATCTCTTGCTCCACTGGCACTTGTCTAGTTCTTGTCATCAGTTCGACGTTGGTAACCTTGTCGTACCATTTTAATATCGCTATTCTACGCAAGCACCCATTTATGAAAGTCTGTTGCTTTTTGGTTGTTGTCTGTGTTGTTCTCCATGTCTCAGTGCCATACAACAGTTGAGTTTAAGATTCTTATGTGCGTGTTTGATCTGATTTATCTTGATCCTCATATAGTTCCCAATGCAATGAAAGCTCCTCTTGCTTTTTGTATTCTTATTTTGATATCACTGTCTTTCTCTCCAATTTTGTCTATATTGGTGCCAAGTTATGTGTACGATTCTACATCTTGTATTGGTGCTTCTTCAAGTTCAACCCTGTTATCATTACCTGCATTTATTCTCATTATCTTTGTCTTTTCCTTCTGTATTTTCAGACCCAATTGCTGTGACCTCTCATCGAGTGTTTTCAATTTGTCCTGCATCTGATTACGGGTTATGCGACAGAAGAGCCAAGTCAGCAGCAAAATTCAGATCATCCAACTGATTAGTCAGAGTCAATTGGATTCCATTTCTGTTGTGTGTTGTCGATGTTCTCATAACCCAGTCTATTGCTAGTAAGAAAAGAAATGGAGACAAGAGGCATCCCTGTCGCACTCTTGTTCTTATCCCAAACGGTTATGTAAGCTGTCCTTCATGAAGAACTCTGCATGTCATGTCTTCATATATTTTCTTTATTAAATTAATGATTTTCAGAGGAACTCCATAATGCCTCATCAATTTCCAAAGTGATTCTCTGTCTACACTGTCAAATGCCTTTTCGTAGTCCACAAATCCGATGTATAGTGGTGAATTCCATTCCAAACTTTGTTTAACTATTATTCTCAAAGTGGCTATCTGGTCTGTACAGGGTCTGTTTTGTAAACTGCTTGTTCATCTCTCAGTTTCTTGTCTATGGACTCTTTTAATCTCTCAAGGATAATCCTGTTTAATACTTTTCTTGGCTCTGATAGTAACATTATTTCTCTATAATTTGTGCACTCTTGTACATTTCCTTTCTTAGGCAACTTAACCAGATATCCTTCCTTCCATTGTGCTGTTATCTCTTCCTTTTCCCAGACTTTACCAAGTAATTTATATAACATCTCTGTAGCCGTTTCGATATCTGCTTGGATGGCCTCTGCTGGAATGCCATCTGAGAAGCTTTATGGCTTTCTTTATTTCTTCCTTCGTTGGTCTTTCACCGTTAATTTGTAGCTCTTCTTCTGCTGGCTGGATGTCCCGGGGGAAAGGGGGGGGGGGGAGGTTGTGGAGCTGGTCTATTGAGAAGGTCCTCAAAATATTCTGTCCACCCCTTCATTTGCTCTTGTATATTGCTGAGCAGTTTTATATTCTTGTCTTTTATGAGGCAACTTGTTTCCTTGTATTTCCCTGTTAGCTTCTGTGTGCTGTTATACAGTTCTCTCGTATTTCCTTTGGCTGCAGTATCTTCTGCCTATCTTGCCAATTCCTCAATATACTTCCTCTTGTCTCTGTTGATACTTCTTTTATTTCTTTGAGCTTTGGCTTTGGAGTTTTTCTTAGGCATGTTGTGTGAAAAGATGACAATTTCTACATTTCCTTCTCTGTTACTCTCCAGCATTCCGCACCATAGAGAAGCACAGAAAGCACACAGCTCTGATATAATCTTAATTTTGTGCTTGTGCTGTACTGAGAGGACTTCCAGGTGTTGTTTAGACTAAAAAAGGCTGTTCTTGCTTTGTTCATTCTGTTGTTGATGTCTTTGCTTGCTCCACCTTCTGGTGTTACTATGCATCCTTGGTATGTGAAGGTGTCTGTCTGTTCCACTTCTATTATTGTATAGTTTAAAATACATACAACAAATTTAATAGTTAAATAGTCTGTAACATGGGAACATAAAGAAGGAACATTCGGTGAAAATTGAAATTAAAGTTTCCTCATTGAGGTTTAGAATGGGTCCTGATTTGTGCCCCATAAAAGCGATGAGTAAGAAAAATGAAGACAAAGAAAGATACTGCCGGAGGGCTGAAGGTGTGAGAGATCACACAAAAGAGCCAATTCATACGTTTTGTCACACCAAGGAGCATAGGGCTTCAACAACCTCATGCCAAAGTCCTCCTGGGTCGTGTTATCAGCTCAAGTTCTTCTCACGTCTTCCTCATCCCTCTAATTTCTGCCTTCAGTTCGCTTCTCAATGTCTTTGTTGGTCTATAACGATTCGCCTTCAAAAATATCTTGCCTGTCTTATAACCCTCCTCCTCCCACTCCTCCATAAGTCGGATCGCGCACCACTGGTTAAGAAGTACTGATGCGATACACCCTTCACCCCCCCCCCCAAAAAAAAACAAAAAAAAAACCTAAAAAAACAACAACAACAAAAAAAGAAGCTCTTTCTCCAAAGCTACGAAATATTTACAGAAGCAAATAATAAAATGAGTGTGGTGAAGTGGGATATTATAAATATTTATAGGGGACTTAGTGTACTGACTGAGATCAGCTGTGAAGGTATCTATATCTAATAAGAGTAGTGTATTATAGATAACCTTACTTGCTGCCACATATATATATATCTCAGTCAGAATTATTCTGGAATAGTGTGATGACTACGTTGTATGTCTAGGGTATGTGTATGATGAAGTGTAAGTCATAACAACAACAGACAGATAAACAATTTAATTTATTCCACCACACTTGACAACACTGTGACACTCACATACATATAACACTCTAAAGGATATCTTAAAGGAGTCACTGATAACTTTTCAAATAACAATATGTATTCATTGCTGTTATGAATGAATATGTGTCCTGATTCAAATACAAAGGGAACCAGGAATCACAATCAATTTTAATTACAAGTTATATGTACAGAATTTCTCAATATGAATATTGTAGTGACATATATTATTAAAAGTATCCTATGTGTGTCAGTTGTGTAGTAGTAATATGAGGTAATACTGGTTTTGTTTTGTTCAAGCTCTGTTGGTATTTGTCATCATGACTTCAATAGTTTGTCTTATTTGGAACTAGTATTGGAGATGTTCTCAGTTCCTGATATTAAACAATTCACTTCCCCTCTTAAGTTTATGTTACAGTGTTATTTTAAGATTGGGGTACATAATTTTGAGCTCAGCTGGCCACATCAGCTTATCTTGCGTGATGGCGGCAGGAAAAGACTCCTCTGCTCGATTTCTCCCCTGTGCTCTGGAGACACCTCACTGATAGCTAAATGAACCAAGGAGTATGCTGTCCGACTCTGGATTCAGCAAAGCTCTGACCAGGTGCTGCTCAATACCATCAAGACCACGGTCCCTGAAAACAAGAGGGATGTACCTTCTACTTCATAACTAATTGATACTCTAGTTCTACACTGAGCACAATACATCACAAACATTGAGTTCAGAGCGTTTGGCCAACTGTCAGCTTCATCTGAAATACTTTATACCAGTATTAACCTCCTTAATGGTTACTACGCCTCTGCACTTCCAGCATTATTTCTTTCTAGTCAATCATCTAGGTGTCAGTGTACTGTTTGGCCATTCCATGCCGTTTTACTTTCCTCCGACACCTTCTGTTCAGGCTGGAGCATTATAGGCTTTACATCATGTTTGCTACTGAACTACACATATATACAGGCATAAATTAACAATTCACATTCAATTTTCATTAAAAGATACTGAATGTTTCAAGCTTACCACAATTCATAGAATAAACACAGATACGTTGACTAGCAATGAATTCTGGCACAATTACTGGCACAAATTCCCATCTGCTTATGTTTCAGGCTTTTATTTAACACAAATATGAGCTGGCTTCAACGCACTGTTGCTTTATCTAGCTTATTTGCACTAGTGGTCTCGAACTAACGCTCCTAAGTGATTATATCAGCGAGTCTGGCCAATGGAGCCACGTTTCGACAAGTGTTTGAAAAAATGTTACCTTCCTACGTCTCCCCTAACAACCAAAGATAGTATTTATAGTCCGACCAATCGTGTTTAGTCTTATATTTGTTGCGCTCCAATCAATTTGGAGTTTACATGGTAGGCTATTTCTGTACGTAAGGTTTTTTCAAACACGTTATAAAAAAATTTTATGAGCAGAAATGATTTCATGCTGTCAGGCATCCCCACTATTTTATTTTGGTTATAACTTGTTAATTCCTAGACTATTTGCGTAACGTTTTACATATTCTTTGTCAGCAAACCCTAAGGAACCCAAATAAACAAATTTAAAAGAGCTAAGTGGCTGCGTTCAAAATATGCAATTTCTTCGACCTCCTGTTTCGAAGATGTGCTGTCTGGGTACTGTAATGTTTTCAAACGTAAACCCATCTAATGTTATCTTTTCTAATAAGCGTTTTTCGTGATTTTAAAACCTAACTCTGGGAAGGGTAGTGAATTTATCACTGTCCGTCTGAAAAAAAGTTAGTGCATGTGGCCTTACACGCGTGATAGTAGTAATTGTGTATCGCGCGACGCGTGTTGCATGCGTTCCTGATTTTCAGCCCTCCCTCTCTATTTCTATTTGAGTCCATCTGTTCGTTCGTTTTGGTAACGCAGTATAATTAATGTTAGGATTAATTTAGGTCATTACGCAGTCTGCCTCTCAATGTTTTTCCAAGAAATACAGCACACGTTTCATTGAAGAAAGCGGGTAATAATATAGTAGGTTTTTACTATCAACGTGAAAGCGTTACAATTTGCAGACGAAGCATAAAACAAAGGGGATTTCGAGTACATTCCTTGTGACAGCACTGTTATTTTACCATTGCTCTTTTCTTTATTAGAATTTATTTGTTAAGCTTTATATTTACTTGATAATTTATATATGTGGATTAGAATATTCCACGACAATGAGAAGAAACAAAGAGGAGACAAGAGGAAATATACTAAAGAGCTGGCAACATAGGCTGATGAAGCTGTGGCCACATGAAATATGAAAGATCTGTACACAAGTTTACTAGTGCAAAGAAAACATGCAAATATAAGCAGTCACATTGCTTTATTAAGGACAAGAAATGATACATTTTTGCAATGTATAACAGCACCAGAAGAGATGGACGTAGCATTACGAGGAACATCTAAATAGACCAAATCCACAACATCTCCAGACATCCCAAAAGCAAAAGAGAAGTTACAAGTTAATACAATAGTGTTACTCTCCAAACCTCAAAAATGTGGTAACTGAGAAAGGTGGATGAAGTAACAAGAAGAGACATGGTCCGCAACCAGACGATACGGATGTTTCAAGGAGATTGGGGTTTTGTCAAATGACAAAGATGAATGTGGGATGAAATATCCTAGACACCGTATGGTAATGGCTCGTAGGTATCTTCTTCTTCTTCTTCCGTCCTTAGCCAAAGACCGACCAAGCAGTCAGAGGCCATCACGCCTTGTGGCGTCTTAAGGGCAACAGCAGATTGATTTTCTCTGTTGTAGTTTCCCATCACGCCTAGCGGCGTCTTTAGGGCAACAACAAATAGATCCATCTGCCGTTGTTTCCGTAATAGGTGTAACAAGCTCGTAGGTATAAGCATACTTAATACACCAAGAATGATTGAGAGAAGGTGAATCCTCATTGAGAAAGACGGTTTCAGTAGGTATTCTTAAACACTCTTAGCACACCACATATAAACAAGTGATAAACTAAGATGTACATTTATTTAAATACATGTATATAAATAAATATATAAATAAATATAAATAAATATAAATATAAATATAAATAAAAAATATATAAATATAAATATAAATAAAAAATATATAAATATAAATATAAATATAAATAAAAAATTTATAAATATAAATATAAATATAAATATATAAATATAAAAAATATATATAAATATAAATATAAATATAAATATATAAATATATAAACATAACATTATTTTATTTGAGTCGTCAGTAAGCAGTATACTTGCCATTTCATCATTATCGAGTGTAGTTTACCTATTTGTGGGACTGAAGACTTTTCGTCATACTTGTCACCAATCCAGTCTCAGGTTAACAGTAAGTGAGTTGTTAATTAAGTCTATCTCATTTATTATGTTTGTTCATTGCATCATTTTGAACCATATTTATTTTCAGCAAATGAAAATAAATATGGTTCAAAATGATGCAATGAACAAACATAATAAATGAGATTGACTTAATTAACAACTCACTTACTGTTAACCTGAGACTGGATTGGTGACAAGTATGACGAAAAGTCTTCAGTCCCACAAATAGGTAAACTACACTCGATAATGATGAAATGGCAAGTATACTGCTTACTGACGACTCAAATAAAATAATGTTATGTTTGTACGACACAGTCTATAAATTATCACTTTTGAATAACTGCACTGGAAAAGGATATTTTCCGCTATGGTGTCTGGCGTGTGTACACCTCAAGTCCCTCTGACTATTGATGGTTGACACTCTGGCTTGATGAATGCGTATGTTGTGCCTCAGTGTTGTCTGGCAATTTGCACTGAGTACTGTTGTTTACCTATGGCTGACTATGCCGATAAGTACGGCTGGCGCTATAAGGTGAAAGATTTAGATGTCTTAAGAACCACCACTTTTTTTGGGACACTCGGTGACATACGTGATTGCACAGAGGTCCGGGTCACATGCGATCTATCGAGAGAAGTATGGAAACCCGTTTTCTCTCTCCGTTGATGACAATAGTTCTTGTTGATGCCGAAACTGTAAGCCCAATGCCTCTCAGATATTTATACAAAAACATTCGTAAGCCATAGCCTAACAGGTAGTTATTTTTAGTCATTGTATTGGTAGTGTGATGACTGTATACATCAGCAAGTCATGTGCGCGTTTAGCCGTTACGGGCATGATTGTTAGTAATGGCAGTATACCTATGATATAATCAATGCTAGTGTTAATATATCTAGGTATAGCATGTCATTACAATAATTAGTATATTTTTCACTTGTGAAATCAGTTACATTTTTAACAGTTTGTGTTTTTACAAAATTTTACAATTGTCTATGCAAGTTGAATAATAAATCAACTGCAGCGAATAATGAAATAGAAACATGTTGGCCACTGCGAGCCTTCACAGTAATTCTTCTTCTTCTTCTTCCTTCTTCTTCGTTCGCCCTAAAAAGGACGGTGGTTGCGTTGTGTCTGTTTACAACGTAGCTGTGATATCTGCACCTTTCGGTCGACACATCCGACTTCTGCACGGCATTTTTTAGGACCGGGTTTGCCTTCCCATTGCGATCCGTGCTCGCTCAGCCAGCCTGCACTGCGGCAGACTGTTTCCAGGACCACCACGTGGAGGTGGAGCACGGTCTTGACCAGCTCTGGTTCGCTGGTCCTGACGCAGGCAGTCAAGCTATGAGTCGCTGACTGCCGTCTCTATTGCTGCGTCTTCTGGTCCCGGTCACAGTAATTCAGAATGAGAAGAAACATTTTTATGTGCCTGATTATGAAAAAAATGATTATTCAACGTATAAACGTCTTTAAATGTTGAATAATAAAAGAAGGATTTATTTTAAAAAATGATTTATCACAATCATGATTTATAAATAATCCTATTCAAGTTTATTATTTATCTAGTTATCATTTATTGTACGGACCTGTCCCGACCTGGCAAGAAAGCCCTTGCTGAAGATAAAGTTGGTAAAGCGGTTTTTTCTAGGATGCTCTTCTGTGCAAAATATCGACTCGTTCACTTGTGACCGCTTTTCCTTTCACGCTAGCATTATCCCTCCTACTTCCACGCTAAGCATTTATATGTGCTATAATATGCTACATGTAAGAATGACAGACCTTAAAAGCAAATAAGACGTTTTTACACAAAACGCAGTATTCATTCAAAGTTCAGTTGGCACTTACTGCTCTGACAGGGCAAACGTAGGTCAGTCCCAGATAATAATGAATGGGTTTTATAAGCGCGAAAGTGGGAAATGAATGTTTGTGTGATCTGGTTTTTTTTAATCCAATTGTTAAGTTGGAAAAGATCACACATGTGAAAAAAGTAGAAATAACAGAATGTCGTGTGCAAAAATGTCGAAAAGCTGAGGAAAGGAGTGCAAATGTAGATTATTGTACCGTGTGAAAAAAGGACGGGTCGTGTGAAAAAAGGCTGGAAAAAAGAAGAAATAGTATAAATAGAAGAGTTGTGGGCGATTTATGGATTTATGATTCTAATGAAACCATTACTTTAGACTAGAGGATTTTTACAGATAGCGTTAGGTGAACTTCGTCTTTGAGGATACCAAGACAAGTTTTTGAGTAGACAAATCAGTATATTATTCTATTTGGATATACATGTATTATTCTATTTGGATATACATATATTATTCAGTTGGATTACATATTTTTTTCATCTTGGATAACCAATCATCATTGTGAAATTTACAGTGTTTGTCTAATGACATTAATAAACTCTAATTGAATTGTTCAACATTGCTCTTTGTTGAACTTTACAGTAATTTTTTTTGGATATACGTTGTTATGCTGAATCTGTTTTGCGTATCACCAAACTTAAAGGGAAGAAAATTCCTGGGTTGAAAAATATAACTAAAGGTCAAGTATCACCATCTCTGGCGGAAGGCCAGTTAGCACTTGAACCACCACAACTTATGAAGGATTAACTCTGACTAAATAAAATCAATATAACTACTAGTGACGTATAAACATGCACGGCCACATATTACACAATTTCGCGCCGTGACCTGCCCTTTTTTTCTTGGTGAAAGCAGACAGGCATAATCATTACAATGGATCAAAGTCAAGAACAACTGCAGCAACAACAGGCGTTGTATACACTACAGCAACAACAGCAACAACAAAATACGTTATATGCATAGCAGCTACAACAGCAACAGGAAGTGCAACAGGCAAACGTCCATCCTGCTAACATACCCTTACCTGTAGAGGCCGAACCCACAATGACCGCGTTGCAACGGATAACAGACACGCTATCCAATGTAGATCACAATAATAAATATAAGCAAATTCGCTCGGTTATAACCCCCTTCACGGGCGATTCTAACACATTTCGGAGATGGCTAATGAACAGACACAGATATGAGAGCAACAATACATATTTCCGGACAGAACCAGAGATCAACAATACATATTGCCGGAGAGAACCAGAGATCAACAATACATATTGCTGGAGAGAACCAGAAATCCACAACACATATTGCCGCAGAGAACCAGAGAGCAACAACCCATATTGCCGGAGAGAACCACAGATCAACAATACATATTGCCGAAGAGAACCAGAGATCAACAACACATATTGCCGGAGAGAACAAGAGATCAACAATACATATTGCTGGAGAGAACCAGAAATCAACAGTACATATCGCCGGAGAGAATCAGAGAGAACACCACATAACTACAATATAAAATCCCAGATCAAGTATCGAGACAACAGCAACAAAACGGGTCGCATAGCCACTGTCGACAGCCACTGGAACAGTCTCAATAAAAGAAATTGTCACATAGCTGTTAGAAATTTTATTAACGGAATCAAACAACGAAAGATATGGGATGTAAATAATGTTACAACGACTGACCAACAAACTTGTATAATAACAACAGAAAATGGACTAAGGGCACACACCAGACCTCTAAAACAATGGAGAACACCACTTAACAGTCATCACCAGGTCGGTTTTGTGAAATCAAATGAGACGCAATGGGCCCCCTTGATCAATAGTCAACCTAGAGAAATGCACAAACTGCAAGTGAATAAAATAAAGATGATTTCTGTCGCAACACAAACAAATGTTTACAGGTCAAGTCAGGTTCATGACCCATTGAACATCCACACATCGTCTAGACGCATTCGAACAGCAGTAAGACAGTCGGCCAGGCAGACAAATTCCCAAGATAGCACAGTCACTGAACCAAGCTCATCCGACAGAGAAGACGATATTCCTCTCGCTGAGTCACGCGAAAGACTGGAATATCGAAATACCAGGTTACAGGCCGAGCAAGTTAATCCAGAACACCCTGACACCATAATAGATTCTTGCCAGCCTATTGTACAGCAACATTACTATAGACCAGACAACACTGAATTTCACACAGCAACGAAGCGCCCACATTATGGAACAACAGATGACCCCCAACCGTTAACAAAATGTGTCAGGTTACCTCAAGAGCAAGTACGTATGAAATTGCGTGGAAAACGCAGACAGCCCCACAACACGCAGCATGAGGTGCACCATTTCAAAACTACTTCACCCTTACCCTCAACAACTGCAGCCACCACCCACTCCACAGTGCGAAATATGCCATCCTCTTGTGATCAACGATTGACAATAGCTACCTTGAGGGACATCGCCAAGTTCATCATGTCAAATTCGTAAATGTCCAGTTCAATGATTATTGGTTTATTGGAGAATCAATCTTCTCTAATAACAAAAAGGTACTTCCCCAGCAATAGTACCCAACAAGTACTCACACTTCACAGTACTACCCCTCGTTCCCCATCATCTAAAGTCACTAGTATCCATTCATTTTTGGGTAGGAAATTTTATTTTTTCAGAAAGTAGTCAGCCTCAGTCAAGATCCTGCTGGTGATACTGACGATATTGACAGTTATGACGTCTGCAACACCCACATATACTAACAAATTATTATGGCGTGACGCCACTGTGTTTTAATGTTATATAATTATTTAATATTCTTAGTCGACATGGACTGTCATTAGGGCTACATCTTTTACATCGCTATGTCAAGAAATTGAAGAACTTTCGCAAACATTCGCAGATCTACAACATTATGTTATCCAGGTTAAACAGAACTTTAAATTATATCAGTTCTCTAGTTATACAAAAAATTTTTTTTACAAGTGTTAGGTACGAAATCTTTATGATTAGAAGAGTACCCACTGTACAAATTACACCACTTTTGCCTTTGAAAATCTTTATAACAGGACTTATGCTTTTTTTTTGTTTTTTTCCCTTCATGATGAATTTGGTGACAAAAACAAACATACTATACGCACACACATATTTTTCCATTGTGACACATGAGAGTTTTTTTTAATGTGTTAACTCACAGCTTTCCTTTTGTGTTATGGAAAGACCGTTTTATAATGTTCAATCGCATCGAGAATGTATTTTGGCGATTTTTCGTAATGATGCTGTTTACAACCTCAATTATCGTATTCACATTATTCAAGCCGACGACCCTTTCTCAGAGATATGACGAATCAGACGTAAATTTATTCTTCCCTACACATCCAAACGCCATTTCATCTCCTGTCACCTTCTCCGACATGCTCCATCACAGACGGAGCGTTTCTAAATCGACGCCCCGTTCCGAGCATTCGCCACTATTCAATAGGAATTTACCTATGTTAACGTGTCTACCAAATTCTATAAATACTTCTTCGCATTCCTGAGTCCAGTGAGACACACAAGAGGTCATGATCCGACACACTAGAGTGTCAGGACTATTGATTTTGCCTAGCATATATGGTGTTATGAATTTTAAGCTGTTTTGTGTATAACTACCATATGTACAAGAAGATGAGATGTCCACAGCGGACATCGGTAAAAGATAATGAGGACATTGTTACCCCCACTGACACATCTAACGCCCCTAAGACCCCCGAGTACATTCCCATGACTGACATTCGTTCCCCTCCCACGGTGATAAACCCTACTCCGTCATTTATCCCAATATACACCGCACTCCACTAAATAACTGAGACATATACATTTTCACCTAAAATTTGACTTGGTGATATACAAGTATTTTGCAAGTTGGGTAAAACTTATATGCTAATCAACACAGTTCACGGATTGGCGAAATACTACTTTGTTACATGCACACCATGACGATTCCATGCGAAATCGCTAACATGGTAACGGATATGTTCACATGTTGATAAACCGTGAATTAAGAAATAAACATCACATAATGATGTACCTGTATTTTTCTGACCATTTGTCACGTTGTAAGCGGAACGCTACAGTATATTTTCTTGACAAATTGTTGTCCATTATACCTTGTATTGAGAAATAAACATCACATATTGATGTACCTGTATTTTTTTGACCATTTTGTCACGTTGTATGCGGAACGGTACAGTATATTTTCTTGACAAATTGTTTTCCATTATACCTTGTATTCAGAAACAAACATCACATATTGATGTACCTGTATTATCCAGACCATTTGTCACGTTGTAAGCGGAACGCTACAGTATATTTTCTTGACAAATTGTTGTCCATTATTATGAACTTGCATTTGTATGCAGATTTTATATTTGATTGACGAACCTATAAACAGTTTGGTACTTGGTTCAGGGTAACTGAGATAGTTCATACTCCAACACACGAAATTTATTTATATCGGTATAATTGTCCTCCCTCATAGTAACGACTATTACATAAGTTTGAGATTAGAGACACTTTTTAATAAATACTTTGTAACTCCATGTAACCAGATTAATAATGCTATATTTATATTGTGCGACAAACGCATAGACAGTTCATCAAACGTGTCCAGATTTTTGGTGTTTAAGACCCATATACATCCTGGTAAATCACTGACCACAGTGGCAGGAGTATTGGGGTTATATATATATAATATACGAGCTCGTACATTACTTTTTTTTGCGTCCCACGGTCTGATGTTTGACCATTAGTTCTGTGCTGTTAGGCTGATGTTCGTCGCAGCTACTTCATTTAAGATTGTTAAATACTTAATGAATATTAGTCAATTCTGTTAACTATTGCCAAAGTATTTTTTTTGTTTTGTTTTTATTTGTGTGGTTAGCACAACCCATGAAAATCGTATGCGATTTTTTTTTTAATGTTATCATTAAGTAGGTTATCATTATGGTGATGACTAACGCACAGCGTTGTTCGTATTTATATTGTTAAGAAGTAGTGTACATCAATACTGTTCAATGGCGAAGTGTATTAACAAATTGTATGTATCCCCCGTTTTACGCATTATAAAAAACTAGGATCCCTCGTTTTACGAAGAAAATGTTTTCTTTAAATATTTTTTTCTCTCTAAGAGACTCTACCAATAGGTTAGTCGTTTATAACAGTCACTAGTATGAGGTACTTAGTTGATAGTACGCAAATGTCTCCCTCTGGGATACATTTGTGTGGCCAGGGTCGTATGTGACCGCTTGGCCTTTCACGCTAGTATTATCCCTCCTACTTCCACGCTAAGCATATATATGTGCTATAATATGCTACATGTAAGAATGACAGACCTTAAAAGCAAATAAGACGTTTTTTACACAAAACGCAGTATTCATTCAAAGTTCAGTTGACAGTTACTGCTCTGACAGGGCA
The DNA here is from genome assembly GCA_024509875.1 of Oreohelix idahoensis. Classification (NCBI taxonomy): domain Eukaryota; kingdom Metazoa; phylum Mollusca; class Gastropoda; order Stylommatophora; family Oreohelicidae; genus Oreohelix; species Oreohelix idahoensis. The sequence continues at coordinate 182,749 of JAMPIV010001757.1, read as the reverse complement.
AACGTAGGTCAGTCCCAGAAAATAATGAATGGGTTTTATAAGCGTGAAAGTGGGAAATGAATGTTTGTGTGATCTGGTTTTTTTTTATCGAATTGTTAAGTTGGAAAAGATCGCACATGTGAAAACCAGTGGAAATAACAGAATGTCGTGTGCAAAAAGGTCGAAAAGCTGAGGAAAGGAGTGCAAATGTAGATTATTGTACCGTGTGAAAAAAGGACGGGTCGTGTGAAAAAAAGGCTGGAAAAAAGAAGAAATAGTATAAATAGAAGAGTTGTGGCCGATAGGCAGAGATTTCAGGATTTATGATTCTAATAAAACCATAACTTTTGACTAGAGGATTTTTACAGATAGCGCTAGGTGAACTTCGTCTTTGAGGATACCAAGACAAGTTTTTGAGTAGACAAATCAGTACATTATTCTATTTGGATATACATATATTATTTTTTTTGGATATACATATATTATTCAGTTGGATTACATATTTTTTTCATCTTGGATAACCAATCATCATTGTGAAATTTACAGTGTTTGTCTAATGACATTAATAAACTGTAATTGAATTTATCTACATTGCTGTTTGTGGAACTTTACAGTAATTTCTTTTGGATATACGTTGTTATGCTGAAGTTGTTTTTCGTATCACCAAACTTAAAGGGAAGAACATTCCTATGTTGAAAAAAATAACAGAAAGTCAAGTATCACCATCTCTGGCGGAAGGCCAGTTAGCACTTGAACCACAACAACTTATGAAGGATTAACTCTGACTAAATAAAATCAATATAACTACTAGTGCCGTATAAACATACACGGCCACACACTCATTCGTTCAGGACGCATGTGAATATGACTATACTCCGATAACGGGCTAAGAAAAGATTTGGAAAATAAGTTTGGCCTGTAAATTAATATCACGCAATGTCCAATTTCAAATTTAAAATATCGAATGTTTTAGAATGCTTTAGTATTAGTTTATTTTTAAAATTCTGTCTACAAGTTGGGACAGAAAAGGATGTAACAGTTTTGCTCACTTTCCACGGAGAAATCGTATCGCGCATGAATTTTAAAACGGCGCCGTCCGTATCTGAAAATAAAGAGAGAGAGAAGGGGAATTCACCACCATACTCGTCTGATGCAATTTGTGTAACACATTTCTTAAATATATGAGATTCAAATAGTATGAGGGAAAAGACTTTGATCGTTATATTACAACGGCAAGGCCTTAAAACCCAGCCCTTGCAGACCCAAGTAGAACATTCCCAACTACGATGGTTTGGCCATGTCTGCAGAATGGAAAAGGTCAGATACCACGACAAATATTGGAAACCAAGAGCCAGGGATCCAGACCTCCAGGACGACCCAGAGATCGCTGTGAGGACAACATTAGACAATCCCTGAAGGACTGAATACTTGATTGGAAACAGGCCAGGAGGAAGACAGCCGCTAGGACAGTATGGCGTTCTCTATTGTAAACCTCTACACTCCAGAGTAGAAGAGGAACGACTAAGTAGTAAGTACTGTTATTGTTCTATTTAAACCACGTACACGATATTCCGTTTCTTTATTATCTTTTAAAACATATTTTAAGAAATATTATTTACACATTCGGTCAGAAACAAATTACATGTAATTATTTCTCCTCTTATGTCTGTTCTTTCGTTAAGAATGTTAATTATATGAAACGTTACATACACAAACTGTGCTGTTTTTTTTTTTAATCTGTTTTCGCTGTTTTTGTGGAAATGGCTTCATTTTAACCCATTATATCCCTTTGTAGCGCACAAACTGATGGCATGTAACAAGAAAAACATGACACTATCTGTAACGTAATTTACATAACACTGTCGAATTTCTAGCGACAAAAAGTAGTTTGGAATCTAGTTAACCGTGGGCAGCTCAAATGTTGTTATTGTCTGAAAATAAGCATCCTACTGTTATTTTGTTTTTTTTTCCAAATATGTTCACGATCTCATTAAAAAATTCAGTTGTTATGAGCTTTTATTCTAAATAATTGTCCTGTTTATAATTCGCTGTCTACGGATTGTATACTTACTAAAAATACACACTGAAATATACATACGGCTAGTGCTGTGAAAACGTTCGGCTCTCTATCTCTACATGTACCATAAAATTCTGACCACAAACTGTCTCTACATTTTATTTGTAACTTTCATGTTATTTAAAGCTAATTCTGGCTAATATTCCTTTACATTGATTTTTCTTTTTTAAATTTCAAAATGTTGAGCAATATTTAAAATTAAAGCTGATTTTAAAACTGGCTTACAAATGCGATTTATGTTTTTCATTAATTTTCCGGTTAGCTCCAGATGGAGCGTATGCCCGCTGTATACGGTATTTTATTGAAGTCGTCTGCTATAGTTGGCAGTGTGCTACTTCTAGGGTCACAGCGTTTAATATAATTTGATGTTAAGAATTCATGGACTACTGAACGCTATATGCACGATCGATTTATGACATGTTAGCGTTGATAGGTCACGCATCGTGACTTAGATACGACACCCTTTTTACGTTGACCGTCAAGCTATGAAGACTCGTCCTATATTTTGGTGCTTTTTCCTGGACATTTGTGTTGTTTTTTTTGTGGTTAGCTTAGGCTTCAGCTTAGGCTAACTTTGTGTTTCTTGTTTCTAATTTTGTTTTACAACCAAGAAGAAAAAATATAAAAATGCCCGCACCAATTGTGCCAGTTATTGTACTCAACATGGAGAAAGAGCTGGAGGGAGGTGTGCTACATAAACCAGGAACATTAGTGATCTCTGTAAATGGGCCACAGCCTAATAGAGCCTCATATTCTTTGATTGCCAGCATTCTGGCCAGACCAGCTGGTGTTGGTACGAGTGGCGTCGCCACATTATACAGGTTTGCGGGCCCATTCAAGTGGTTCGCAACGCTAACAGCAGCTGCCCAGATGAAGCATTACGCTGGCCTGCATGGCAAGAAATTTGAATGGACAAACCCGCAGATGTCTGTATACATCGAACATTTGGATAAGGAAAAATCAAGGGGACACTCAACTGGATGCCCCCGACTATGAAAGCAGAGGCGGCCCAGCGAATTGCTGCAGCGGTGACAGGGGACAAAGAGGCGGAAGTGTCGCGTGTCAAAACCGCCCACGATAAGTGAAACTTTTTGTTCAAACCGTCGGCACACCAGGTGCCTCATTTTGTCAACCTTAAAATGGAGGGCCCAATAGAAAAATTCCAGAGAGTATGGGTGTCCCTGCCCGGGAGGAAAACCCAATGTGCCATGTGTGGGGGTGACGACCATTGGGTATGCCAGTGCCAAAAGAAGCGGACACCCGCCTCCCAGGCCAAACAAGCGAGGAAAGAGGAAGTGGTGGTGGAAAGAACACCTGCAGAGCAAAGCAGGGAGATTTTAGCAGAACAGGACAGGGCAAGTGAGCTCCCCGCCCCAGATAGCCCAGGTGCCAGTGAGGGCGAGGGTTATACTAAAGTGGTAAATAAGAAAGAAAAGAAAGAAGTAAACAGGAAGAGATTCCTGCTCAAGGCAGCAGAGCCTGTGAGGACCAAAGAAGTTAAGCGTAGTGACAGTAGGTCGCCGAGCAAGCGCTCCCCGAGCAAAAGCGACCTGCCTCCATCACCACCACCAAGAGTGCCTACGCCAGAGCCATCTCCGAGATGGGTATCATCGACACGTGTCGTCGATGAACGCAGTACATCTCGACCAAACAGCCCGGTAGGAGGGTCGCCGGCAGAATCTAGTTTTCCAGAAGTGCCAACAAACACCCAAGTTGGTATAAGCTGGGCGGCAGAGACCGAGGAAGATGAGGACATGGAGGCGATGATGTCGCAAGCCAGCATCTTCATAGACGGCCAGCCTTATGATGACGTAAGCGACGCACGAGTCTGCCTTTACAAGCCTTTTTCCCTGCATTGGGGCCCAGTGCAAGATGTTTCGAGTGTCAAGCTTCAGGCAGGTGAGACAAGTACTGCTGACGAACGGTGCAGGTGTGGGCACGCCCGAGCTGCACCCCGATGTTATCCTCCCCTGTGAGCCTGTCGGATGTTTGGACTGTAAACAACCAGTGCGTGGAAAGATGTGCCCCCCCCTACCTTCAGTGGACCCAAGTGTACCAGCCTGGCAAAATAAAAGAAATGTATTTATATAAAGTAAATTATGAAAACACCTATAGTTTAGGACGTATTACTTATGATTTAAGAGTTTTGTGTTTTTATTTTAATGTAAATAAATTTAGTAGTATTTTAATGTATGTTTTGACACAGCACACACACATTTAACATGCCCACAGTTTCACTTAAGCAGTCAACTCCCCCCCCCCTGGGGTGGGAGTGTTAGGCGGCGCGGTTTCATCAGCGCTCAGCCTAAATTTTCAGTACAAAGCGGATAGTCAGCCCCCAGTCACTATTCCGTCAGGCAGTCAGGTAATTAGGTCAATCGGTCAGCCCTTACGCACCGATTGGTCTAACAATGTAAACACGAACTTATCAAGTGATTTAGTCAGGACAGGCAGTCAGCTCACAGTCACTGCTCTGCCGGGTGGGTCGTGTGCAAGTGGCCAGCCTACCACTTTGCCATGTCTAACCAGTATAGCACACAAGAAGTTACCAGCTAGTACTGTAAGTTCACTTACGACGGGTGGTCCGCCCACAGTCCCCACTTTGTCAGATATTTTAAGTAACAGTAGTGGTCTGCACTCAGTCCCCACTACGTCAAATAGTTTAGGCATGGCAAGTGACGACTCTGCCACTTTGCCAGGTAGACAGTTTACAACGAGTGGCCAACCTTTACTTACCACTCCGTCATGCAGTCTAGTGATAATATCTCTCAATATCAATGGTTTGAGAAATAAGCTAGACCATGTAATTAAACTGATTAAAAAAGATAAACCCGATTTTTTGTTTTTGCAACAGACTGGGATTATTTCTGATTATCATGCCGATCAGATAGTAACTAGATTAGGACTGAAACATGGTTGGTTCGCCCGGGGCACCTGCCATGAGGGTGCTGCCATCCTCCAAATAAATGAAGATTTGGAGACAGTACATTATAGAACAGACAAATATGGCAGAATTGTCATTATACAAAAAAAAAACACAACAAACAAGACATACACACTCTTATCAACATATATGCCCCAGCGACGAAAATCGACAGATCTAAGTTTTATGACGGATTACATGACATATTAACTCTTACTATCCGGCAAGTCCCATGAAGTGGCGCGGGTTTAGTACTAATTTTACGGCTCGCCCCGTGAAGTGGCGCGCGACGGTAACGATAGCTAAACTAGCGCGTAAAAACGCGGTTTTAGCTCACGTATAGTAAGAGTTAACGGAACATTACAAGGGAACTAAGAAAATTTTAGGGGGAGATTTTAACTGTGTCTTGTCTGACCTAGACCGGTCAAGGGGCTTCACGAGAGCACAGACACGGAAAAGGTTTACACTTGTACGACAGGTTCAGGCTATGTTAGACGAACATGACCTTTCAGACGCATACAGGAAAATAGAACCCAACACAAACTTTTACATACTATGACAAGACGAACCCATATCTCAGACTGGCTTCAAGACTAGATAGAATTTACACCACTAGTGATTATAATATACACAAAATATACCACATAAAAAACACTCTTAAATTCACAGATCATCAAGCAGTTTATACATCTTTAAGTACGGGACACATGCACAAACAGGTAAAGAGATCCCCGCATTGGAAATTTAACAATAATCTACTTAAAAACACTTACTACACAGAGCAAATAACAAAGTTGATACAAGGTTACGCACAAGACATTCCCAATAATAACATCACACAATATTGGGACATGTTAAAAAATACAATAAAAGATAGGACACAGATTTTGGCTACACTTATACATAGGAAGTTTAAAAAAGAAGAGGGGATTTTAGAAGAAGCAATTAGTTTAACTAAGAGTTTAGACAACACGAACCCTCACATACACATTTTAGAACAACAGTTAGATCAATATAGACAGTATACCTATCAGGGAGCATTACTAATTACAAAATTACACACTATAACGCAGGAAATCCCTAGTAGGCAATATTTAGCAATTGAACAAAATATTCAGCGCAGTAGACAGATACACGAAATAATTGACTTGAAAGGAAAACAGCACACAGAAAATACTAACATCAGTCACGCTTTCTTCGAATACTACAAGCAGCTATATACTAAAGAAGATAGCGATGCAAACGTACAAGATAAATTTTTACAATACACAAAGTGTCTAAGTGATGAGGAAAGTGAAAGGCAAGACCAACCTTTAACTTTAGACAATTTGCAGGGGGCCCTTAGTACTTTTCAAAAAGATAAGGCACCTGGCCCAGATGGGCTAACAGCAGAATTTTACAGGTTCTTCTTCCCATGTTTAGGCCCAATCTTAATTAAAGTGTTCGAAGAGGCTTTTCAAAAAGGGGAACTCCCGGATAGTTTAAATCAATCTTATATTACGTTAATTCCCAAGGACGATAATGACAAAAAGTCAATTAAGAATTTTAGACCCATCTCCCTTTTGAATGTTGATTATAAAATTCTAGCCAAAGCACTTACTCTGAAGCTTAAACCACACATGCACAAAATAATACATGAAGATCAACAGTGTAGTGTCCAAGGTAGGAACATTTGTAGACACACACATTTCATTAGAGACCTGATTACATACACACATGATAGGCAGTGCCAGAGTGCCATATTATCTTTAGACCAGGAAAAGGCATTTGATAGAGTATCACATGCCTTCCTACATAAAAGTCTTAAAGCTAATAATATAGGGAAATACTTTAGATCACGGATAAAAATCTTATATAAAAAACCTGAAAGTAAAATATTGATTAATCATAGTTTAACCAAATCATTCAAATTAACGAGAAGTGTTAGGCAAGGGTGCCCTCTGTCGCCCTTGTTATATGTAATAACATTAGAACCTGTTTTGGAAAGAATAAGACAAGATACAAATATCACGGGAACTTTCGTCCCCGGTGCAGGGGAAAGGAAATTGTTGGCCTACGCCGATGATATGATATTCTTTCCAACAACAAAGGATTCTATAAAAAATATCTTAGAGGTTTTCACAGAGTTTGGATACGCTAGCGAATCCAAACTAAATATTCAAAAATCTAGCATAATGGGAATAGGTAGATGGGGCAGTAGATCAGATTTCCATTTTCAATTAACGGTAGTGAATAAAATTAAAATTTATGGAATTAACTTCTCTTTTAATCCTCAAGACCCCAATAAAGAAACATGGACAAAATTGATAGAGAAAATCCAAAATATGCTAGAAATTTACAAATATAAAACGGCTACCATTTTCGGTAGAAGTATTATAGTTAATTGTTTTATTATGCCAAAAATAATTTATACAGCAAATATACAAATAGTACCTAAAAAGATTATAACGGAAATAAATAAACTAATTAGGGCCTTTATTTTTAGGAATACTTGGCACAGTATCAAACACGTAACACTAATGCAACCAAAAAATAAAGGGGGGATAGCCTTACAGGACATTAACATTAAAATAAAAGCTTTAAGGATTAAATACATAGGGGATGTTATAAAAAGCCCGGGTCTATACCCGCTGGCACACTACTATATTGGTTTAAGATTATCAAATTTCTGTAAGCTGAATAATAATCAACCCCAGTTTTTTGGTACATCACCACCCTTTTACGCAGTATGTCTGAAAAATTTAGAAGGGAACAAACATTTAATAAAACAAGACACCAAACTTATATATAAACTTCTAGTTGCAGCACAAGAAACACCTCTAAACACACGAAGAGGGTACAACCTTTTTATAACCGACTACACACAGTTTTACAAACATTCATGCAATAGACATCAAACCACAAGCAAAAGAATTCACTTACAGACTACTACACAGTTCAACACCAATTGCTAACAAATCATCAATAAAGGCAAACAGATTAGCACCCAAATGTAAACTGTGTAGTGACAACATTATAGAGACAGAAGACCACTTGTTTTACACATGTAAGACAGTGGCCCCCACTTTAAACAAATTAGGGAAATTAATAGCCCCACACTCACAACAGACACTTAATTTATATAGAGCAGTCAAGATGAACACGTTACCACGAATGACGAGACGAACAGAACTTAAACTACTAACTTTACTCGCTAACTTCAGATACCTTGTTTGGACGTGTAGGAATAGGGCCGTATATGACGGTAGACATTACGACAGTACAATATTTACACAAATATATGAACACATGACACAAGACATAATAGAACAACTTTAACATTTTGTATTGACCCTTTGGTCGTTTATACAAAGCAATGTAGCTTTATTTGTAAATACTCCATAATGTAAATATCCTTTAACCTTTTCACCTACTCAGCAATCTCTGAGTACTTAAGTTTATACAATATAATGTAAATGATTTTGATTTTGTAATTTGACGATATTAGTTTAAATAATTTGCACCTTGGTTGTACTGATATTTTAGTGATGGGGGGGGGGTAGGGTATCTTATATCTTGTATCATGGAATAATTTGTAATCTTGGGAATTTTGAAGGGAAATAATTGTGCTTGGTGGTAATGTTATAATATTGTTTGAAGTTTTTGATGAGTATTTGATACTGAATTGTTTGTATTGCTTATTGGGGGAGGGGGGGATGGGGAGAACTATATACTATATATTATATATCTTACATCATGTGTTTACAAATTTTAATCCTTGTAAACAACATTGATGGTGTTCATGACCCAATAAAGTTTAAAAAAAAAAAAGTCCTATATTCGTCCAGTGTTGGGCATTGTATTGCCACATATTTATATAAGTACTTCGAAGCAGGGACTCAGGGTCAGTCCAAGTTATATGAATCAAATAATATAAATAGGTTAGTATACAACCAACTTCAAGGAAGATTATTTCAGTCCATAATATGATATTTATCAGACGCATACGCTAATTGTCGGCCGTTGGAAACCCCAACCGCGCGTGCACACAGCTATGATGTTCTGGCTATATTAATTCATTTTACTGGACACGGACTGAGAATATTAAATGGATTCAACTGTACTCAATTATATATGTAAGCTATTAATGAATAATACTTGTGATGTCTTCATCCGTTGTTCCGTCAATAAACGTTTGGACTCAATCAAGGACTTACCCACATTACTTCGATTACGGTTGGTTGCTTCAACTTGAATTCTTGATTGTTGTTTGACCTGATGAACTCTTCTTCATAGGAAGTTTATACTAATGATAATCAGGTTCGTACGGAACCAATATTTTCTTGGACACTCATTGATCAACGAAAACCATTATGTTGACCTCAACTGAGATAATGATAAATAAGCAAAACTTACAGATTCAACTAATAATAATAGAATGAAAGACCCAACAACCGAACCCCGCAACACCCGCCCATGTAGCTAGCCTCCTTGCAAGAAGCCTGCACAAAGCATTCATATTCTCTTGCAGCAGTGGTTTCTTCATGTGACAAAACGTTTGTTCTTGTATCTTTGGGTCTTTCTTTCTCTTTTCCATTCGCTTTTTATTTGGCATATTGCATGCACCTTCATCAGTTTTTGCTCTGAAGCCGCTTACTGACTTGTTTACGTTTCACCAGGCAAACTGTATTTTTATCGAGGTTAATTAGACCGGTCAGCGAATAATATGTTTTTTCACCTTAGGCGTCTAGCCATCTTTGATTGAGACGATCTGTGTTTACCCAAAGTGGTCGCGCACGATCGATGAAAAGAACGCCATATTGTCTGTCTGAGAGATCCGTCTAGTGGATGCTCGAGAACACAGGTGATAATTAGATAATCGCTTCCGCTGGCCCGTCTTGGTATCAATATTACTGATAACCTGTCTGGGGAGATTGTTTTGGGGCAGGAATGAGTTCATATATTTTTTTGTGAGTTTGAATAAATATGAAAGCGGAAGTTTTATTGTTTTATTAACAAGAGGTCACTCGTTGGAATTTTAATATGTAATATTTCAAAACACGCGTGTGTGTTATGATTTAAACACCCCTACCCATATAGTGCGAAAGAGATTGGATTGGTGTAAAGTGAGAGCCGGAATACACACTGGTTCTCTTTGGCAAATTCATCGGAATTAAATCTGGGATTTGAACTGAGGAATAAGAATATAATCTAGCGAAATCGAAGTCACAAATCAGACTGCATCGCGACGTCAAGCTAGCAATTCACCGGAGCAAGAGAAAAGAAAAGGACAAAGGATTTCTAAATTATACGTGACAGATCAGAGTATTTGGGAAACTTTAAAACTTAAAAGTAAACCTGCATTTTTAATACAAAGACTGCAGACCTAAGGAATCAGATCACCCGTCATAAGAGGAATACTAACATTTCCCAGACCAAGTGATTCGAAAGCATCAAGCAGCTAGTGTCCATTCTAACTGTGCCAGAAGATTGTGTTCCCAAAAGTGACTTTGGGGTAAATGTAAACATTTATTTTACAAATATGAATGTGGCATGTTTTCCTTGCTAGTGTGGTTATATATGAGGCTGGTAACCTCAACATATGAAAATATTATATTCGTAAACCACTACAGCAAGCGCTGGAGTTTTTTATGTTAATTCGCTCAGAAACGCAAAGGCAGCAGCGACCTCAGACTCTGAATGGAGCATTGATGAGTGATGATTATATCACATGGGCCTAAAGTGTATAACATCATTTTGTGGGATATATGTACCGTGTTACTTGTAATTCAGGCAAATCATTGCAGTTCGCGCTATCCAGATACACTTTCCCCATTTTAATACCCAGAAGAAAATTGGTTATTTCGAATCATCTTCCGTGAACTACGCTGTGTATACTCAAGAGAATAATTATTCAGAGATGCTAACATTGGTCGGTGGACACCGAGACAATGCGCATGTTAATTTGCAGCCCACAAATGTACTTAGCAGAGGCATTTGTTCTTTTTATTTTGTCTACAGTTCGTGGAAGGAAGCTATCAGACTGATCGCGGAACAAAGCTATCAGACTGATCGTGATACGAAGCCGAAAGACGAAAGTTCGACACTAAAAGCAGAGAATCTGCACTAACCACCTAAATTGGACAGGTTGTGTGAAGAAGTGCCCGCATCACAGAAAAATTGACGAAACCATGGCTGCAGTAGTCATCGATTCTAAGCTAAGTGCTTACTAAAAGGCAACAGCAAAGAACATTAACATTCCTCTATTAATTCTTCATAAAAGGTAGTGGACCGATATACGTTAACAATTGTCCTGCCAAAGCAGGATTGTTCTTGACTTCGGAAATATCTATGAAGACTACTTTAAAATAGAAGCATCATTATCTCTCTCCAACTGAGTTTTGTGCGACTGTTGGAACCCTAGAAGGCTACTGGATTTTGCTAAATAGGGAGGCAATCCGTGACATTATATCAGTGCCACAGTTACACTTATCAGTTGTTCCTATCTTAAGCTTGTTGAATTGATGGTATCCCAATCTATTGCGACCTGTGTGGAGTCTGAATATTACCACTTGTTCACTTCTGCTGAGCTGGTAATACGGATAATTTTTATTATGGCTTGAATGTTCTGCTTCCCACTTACTCCTGTATCTGCGCTTGGTAAAACTCTTGGCCTCTTCATAAGTTAGAAATTGTTATTGGTGATAAATAACTTCAACAACAAAATCTAGCAGTGCTTTATTCATAAAATAGAACACAACTACTTTATGATATGATCACGAAAACTCCAGAAAATATAAAACAAAACAGCTACATAAAAAGATGATTCATTCATATGAATTTTTTTTAAATGTCTCTAAATCCTTGATTGTCGTTGAATCTTCCCACCACACCCGCCATCCTCTCACGCCGCATCAGCGCAACACCGTTTTGAAACCACTGGTCTAGATATATAGCTCTTGCTGTTTCTGTGCCATTACTTAATGGCAGAATGCTATTCGTTTGCTTTTCTTTTATATATAAAGCATTTTCTCCGGACAGCAATGAGTAATTCAAACAGCTATATCTCCAAGTGAGATGCTTAGCAATACAACAGGATTATATCGTTTACAAATTATGAAACACGGTGCATAACACCGCTATGCTTAAAATGGATTTTTCAGATTTTATCACATTGTTATATCCTATTAATAATAATAATAATAAATTCTTTAAGCACCAAACACGGCGCATAAGGCAGAAACCAGTGCTCTCCAGGTTGTTCGTTGTGACGCCACTTCTCTTAGCTCTTGCACATTATTTAGGCCCAACGTTCTTCCTTCTCTTATTATTGTTCTTCTGAGTGTTTCTTTTGGTCTTCCTTTTTTCCTCTTACCCTCAGGAACCCATGTGAGCGCCTGTAGTGGTATTCTGTGGTTTTGCATTCGTAGGACATGACCGATATATGACCATCGTCTTTTCCTTATATAGTCGGAGACATATTTCTGCCTAGAGTCTTCTCTTATTTGTCGATTAGTCTTGAATTCTTTCCAACTGATGTTCATGAGTTTTCTAAGACATTTGTTCTCGAATGTATTCAGCTTGTTCTCCAATGATTTTGTTATTTTCCAACTCTCACAGCCGTATGTTAACACTGAGATAACATTTTAATTAAACAGACGAAGCTTGGTATCCCATTACTTCAGGAAAAAATATATATATATTCTAAACACGTTCTGACGAAAAAATAATATACGCCAAGATTTGTTAAAAATTACTTCTTGTTTAATAGCATGCTAGTTCGTTTTGTTTTAAAAGGCATGAGAAATTAGAATGCCGAAGCAGGGACGAGGAATTACATGATCTGCAAAATATATCTGTATTTAAGTAATCACAGTTTGAAAATACGAGTTTTTGTAAAATAAACCTTTTTTTCCAAAAGGGAAAGTTGCTGCCACGCTAGGGTCTCCATACACATCCATATAGAAATGGATGGGTTCCGGGACCCAAGAAGCGTCAGTCAGCTTTCACATGGACGGACCAGAGTGGTGGCTACCCCAGTCCTGAGGTGTGCAGGTATTACCCGTATAGTGCTCCGGCACACACCGACCAAACTCCTCCCCAGTGAAGCGCCCTCGAACCATGCATGTGTTAAGAGAGGAGCCTCACGCGACCCTAAGCTTTACAAGTCAGTACACGGTCACCGACTGACTTTGTGAGGACCTTGACCACATCTCGGACTGTTACCGGCGATGTCACGTGGTCTCCACATGCCATGGGCATCTTCACCAGTAACCAACCAGGTTTCCTTAGAAGGCTGAACGTAAGACTTTTTTTTCCTTGCGTCTGTTATTTTGCGGTAATACCCTGTTCAACCAAAACACATTGTTAAAGACAGATTTTATATATTTTATTGTTTATGGTCAAGGGGAGGTTACACGTTGTAATACTTGTGAGTACTGGCCAGATGTTGGTTATCTCCCTTGACTGATTCGATCCAGAAAATCTCTCGAACCTTCGAGATTGAGTAGAGTTCACGTCGCGCGGTTATCGGCGAACGCGTGACTGTTACAGCGGGACTGATATGCGATATCTCGTGACAGTTCGCTCTGGGCGTTTGACCAGGCTGGTCAGCCATGTTTTCTAGCTGTGATTTCGGGGAGATATTTGTGGTGAGATAGAAATGTTGGAGTCCCCCTGTGATATTTCTAAGGCCTAGGATATGATGGCCTGTATTTATATTGTGCAATGTGTTTAGATATTGTATTACCAGAGCAGAGGAGGTAAGAAGAATATTATGTTGTTAAAAGCCCAGAACTTTATACGGCTTATCTATTGTATCGCCAGAGAAGGTGGAAGAATATTATATTGTTAGAAGCCAGAACTTTATACGGCTTATCTATTGTATCACCAGAGAAGGTGGAAGAATATTATATTGTTAGAGCCAGGAACTTTATTCGGCTCATGTATTGCATTGCCAGAAGAGTTGGAAGATTATTTAGAGCCAGGAACTTTATTCGGCTCATGTATTGCATTGCCAGAAGAGTTTGAGGAGTATTTATATTATCTTAGAGCCAGGAACTGTAGTCGGCTCATGTATTGTATTGTCAGAGGAGTGAAGGTGGAGAGCATAGTTATACGATGTTTCCATGATGTACTTTAACCTGTAACTCGTGACAGTGATCGTTTACTATGTACCAAGTACCGTTTACTAGGATTGTCTACGTGTCTCTTGTTCCAGTCAAATAAACAGTAGATAAACGTTACAGCGGTTACTGCATTTCCTAGTATGCAAAGTTTAAGATGTCAGTTACTTCTATATGTGCATTGGTGTGGGTGATTGGTTGTCAGCTTAATTAATACCACACGGCATTCGCGTCTATGTGCATCTACACACCCACACACTTAGTCGGCCACCTGTAAGCCTGACGTTAGCTGTACGTCATTAACAGCGGCACATATATAGAACATTGACATTCTTGGCTGTAAGTGCCCGGCGTTGCCCGGAGGTCTCACCTTTCCATACTACAACTTTAAGAGTGAGGCTCAACCAGACTATCTACACCAGAACCAGTCGTATCATCAATCTGTTCCCGTATCAGTATTATATGACTCGGTATCAGTGGTGGTCTTCTTCTTGGACAGTGCCCATAAACGACAAACGTGTCTTTATCACCCATTGAAGAGTTACAAACGGTTATATTGGGGTATATAGTGTGTTATCGTCTTTGCTGGTATCACGTTCCTAGTCCTGGAAATGACTAGCCCTGAAAAGGACCATTAGCTGCCTGTTTGGTCTCTACGCGATGTTGTCTTTTACGGCTGTGTTTTGATCATGACTGTTTTTATTATATATTCGGTGGGAGTTCCTTTAGGGTTTCGGTGATTATTTTGTCTTTCGCTTCTTTTCTAGTCTTTAAGTGCAATCTGTTCACTTAATTTCTTGTTTAAACTCTCAGCTCTTAAAACTTTGCAGCTTTCCTCTGCTAGCAAATTTTCAATCTTAATCAATTTGTCTTTCTCCACCATTAACTCTTCCACTCTCTCTTTATCAACCCTCTCAATCTCAATATCATGGCTATTCGTAAGCCTATCAACCTTCTCTAGGGGTATGGTATCCTTTTCTTTAATTTGGCGACCAAAAATCGCATCGTCACTTAACAGATCAGTAAGTGTTTCATTACACAACTTCTCATATTTCTTAATCTGAACTTTTAATTTCCCACAAATCTCCGTCTTCTCTTGAACTTCTTGATTCAGATTTCTAACTACGCCATTTTTTTCCCATCTGAGCTTCCATCTCTTTAATTTTGCACAATGCCGAGTCTAATTTTGCTCGAACACAAGCAAGCTCAGAATTTGATTTACATAAATTACCTGTAAGTTTAGTCACCTTTTTATGTAGCTTATTCACTTCAGCAGTACCTTTTAAGCAACTTCCCCTTTGTTCCTGTGTACTCTGTTTTATGTCTCCTATTCGCTTCTCATCCTTTAACTCTTCTTTCTGGTCACTATGGATGCCGTCGCGCAATAACGTACGCATACTCTTCAATATGTTATCACGTTTAATACCAATATGATTGTCCTAAAACAGACGAAGGTCCAAAACTAACAACCTCGCTAGATCCTTAGCCATACTCAAATGAGGAATGGACTGAAATCTATCATCAGCAAACTCTCTTAGAGCTCTCGACGCACTGACCAAAAACCTGTCCATAACATGTGCCTCAAGCTCTGGGCCTTTTAATCTCTGAAAATCTGTCCCTTCTTGAAACAGATATTCTAATAAAGGCCTCATATCCTCAGGGTCTATATCACAATCCATTGTGACTTGCTTATTCAGTCAACCATATATGTTTTAATTAAACTTTCACTATACCAAATCAATTATCTTTTTAAGTAATTGCAATTATTCCTTAATCACTGCATCATCAATTCCCGCACATAGAACCTTTATATAGCCATACATTACTCATACATCAACATATCCTACCATCAATCGATTTAATTATCGACAACAAAAACAACAGAATAAGAATGTATAGTATAGGCAGGCTTACCGAAATGCTCAAAGTTGCACAATTTACACCCAACAAAAACCACTTATCTGTTATAATTCCGTTCCCCTCCGCCAAGACATAGGATATCACATAATTCTGTAGCTAAAACAGTCTACCGCAGGAAGGTACTGGAACCAGACTCTGTTCACTTCAGGTTTCTTGCCACAGCATAGTATGTGCTCACTCTGCATAGGATGATAGGAACCAAAGTACAGCAACTCTGCAACTCTTGATCTGAGGTATACGTGCAAACGGACACTCCAAAATACTGCACATATAGCTGAACCTGTATATGGAAAGACTGGCACAGGCACTGTAACTTTTATGGCATAAATGTCGCTGGTATCAATCAAATCTTGAATAAAATACTGGACTCCTATAGTCCTCCTTTCACATGCCAACTGATAACCTTAGTTTGTTGATACACACGCCAAGATATGAGGATGGATAGCGAAGCCAACTGATAACGTTAGTTTGTCGACTACTGGCACGGATTTGGCGTGCAGTTGTTTTCCTAATTTCGCCACACAGGCTATAAACACGAATATCGTAGGTGCTAGATCCTTCTAAACTGAAAACCACCAAATGTTAAAATGATTATTTCTTCACTCTCCAACTGTTACCGAGATAATAAGTTACCAGGAGAAATGTTTACAGAAGTTTCATTCTTAGCAGTACACACTGACCGTACTGGCTAGTGATCGAAGTAGGTCGCGGGTTCTACAATATAATCTGAAAAGACTCAAGCCACGCCCACACAGGGCTATTTATGTATCGGAGTACTACTGTCACACCTGCTGTTATCTTACCGAGTTTAGAATGTTGTAGTGAGTGTGTATAGGTACAATCACACACCACAGGTACACACATCAGAGGCATGGAGCGTTGAAACTACAGGTTACAGTTAATGACAGTTTATTACTCTACAACACGTTAACATCAAACACACATAGTCAAATTACAGTTCACAGTAATACAGTACTCCACTTCTCAGAACCATCAAGATACTACAATATCAATGGCCTCCTTAAAGATACTCCTAACATCAGCGCTATCATAATAATAATGGATTCCTTTTAGCGAACGGACATCATCGCCGTGCTAACAACATAAATGGCATCCTCAAGATACTCCTCACATCAGCGCTATCATAATAATAATGGATCCTTTTAGCGAACGGACATCATCGCCGTGCTAACAACATAAATGGCATCCTCAAGATACTCCTCACATCAGCGCTATCATAATAATAATGGATCCTTTTAGCGAACGGACATCATCGCCGTGCTAACAACATAAATGGCATCCTCAAGATACTCCTCATATCAGCGCTATTTATAAATGAATCCTACTAGCAATTTCTCACAAGACTGCACACCCGGCAGTTTGCAATAATCTCGCCTTCACTCATCTCGGCGCGATTATATAACAATATAAGTTAATGGATCCTTTTCTCAAAATACTCACGATACTGCACACCCGGCAGTTTGCAATAATCTCACTTATCAACATGTCTTCACATATCAAAATTATCCTCTCTCAGGAAATAATGGCCTACACAAAATCATGGCCTCTTATCTTCAGCACTGTACAGGCATACTATCCAAAACACACAGTGGGCCGACTCCTTCTGTCACTGTCCAAAACTCTCTGGCCCAGACTGCGCCGGGGATCACAAATCTCCCGCCTAAAACAATCACAAGACCCCGGCTGTTCATAAACCCCGCTCAGTCTACATACTTGCACGGGCTAGCCACAAATAGCTAAACACCCGTAGCTCAAATCAGTTCAGAGTGCATACCTCTACACAATTGAACTGACCAGCGTTCACACGCTTTCTAACTTTCGAAACTTCTCGAACATACGAGAGAATTCCCCTATCACCATTTAACCTAACATTAAAGACAATCACGTCTTCAAGCAACGAAAACCCATAATCGATCTGTCGACCCAAACATTTTCAGGATTATTTCCCCTCCATCAGATCTACTCTCTACAGCGTTCCTCTACGGTTTCGGTGGTTATTTTGTCTTTAGTGTCTTTACTTCTTTCTCGTCCTTGATTGTGTTTTGTTACGATATCCTCATTGATCCTTCTCTCTGTTTCATTTTTCTTGATGATTTCTTCGTAGTCATTAGTGCGAACCGCAACACATAACACCGGAAATTTAGTGGGAATGTACGATTACTTGTGATTTAACCACTGCGGATTATAATGTCTTCGTTGTTCTATCTGTTTCAGAGCCATACAATGAGACTAAATGTGTGAGTTGAGAGACTGTATAAATGGGTTTGGTTTGATATATTTCAATGCCCATTCGTCACTATACAACAAAAGATCCTCTTGCCACCTCATGTTATAATGTTTGGTGGAGAAGGTTGGTAGGGACGTATGGTCATTTTCGGGCTCACAAGGGGACTTGTCAAATACATCGTCTCAACTTTAGTTTAGGCAGCACTTTGTGCCGGTCAAAAATACAATAATGTCAAGGGTTTTCAGCTGCTCATTAAAAGAAACTCGTATTATACATATTTACTGACTTGTATTGAGCCTAGCGTGCATTTATTTATCCCATATAAAATATAACTGCATGTTTATATAACAATGACAGATGACAGAACTATTTTCTTCTTAATTTGAAATATATTGTAATTGTCTTCTTTGCTACAAATGTGCTACAAGCAAAATTATATAAAGTAAATATGTAATGTGTTTAAAGTTATGACTTTAATAAAAAATTACGTCTTTTAGATAAACGCATAAATGTGTCTTAATGTTTCAATTTGGGGGAAATAGCAATGGTATGGTAGTGGAAAATTGATAAGAGTTCCCAAAGTAAATGTCTGGTTGTGTAGTAAATACAGAAAATTAGTAAAAAGTCAATGACTTTACATGCTTATTGTGTATGTGGATACTGACTATCCCCACCCCCCTCTTTTTTCCTTTCTTTTTCTCCAGTGCGCATGGAATCGATACTTGCCGAGTTTGTATAATGTAACCGGCCAAGCACTCCAAGGGAGGTAACTAACAAACATTTATGTGACTCCCATTATAAAAACGACTATGTGTTGCAACAAAGTGCTAAATATCTCTCAACTGGATTAAACTTAATATTGAACCCAAGATTGCACTTGCCCCCCCCCCCCCCCCTTTTCCCCCAATTTAAAAAAAAGACAAACACAGCTAAAGTTTGAAAGATGAGTGCATGAGAGACATGAAGCGATTAGTCCAGGACTCTTGGAGGACGGAGATTGATGAGTGTTATAATTAACGTAGGATCGGTTGATGTGGTATAATTCTGGTTACCACATTGATACAGGTATTATGGTCAACTCAAACCGACACAGTGTTGGGCATACAGGTCACCTTGTCCATGGAGTATTGAGGCCCCGACAAGGGACAGTGTTTATGTTGAATGAGAGTGCAAATGTACGTTATGCGAATGGGTGGTACTGTTCTGCAAAGTTGACAAGTAATAAGGCACTCATTCACTCATGTATGAAAGTCAATGATGTCTGGAACTACTGTTGATAATTTCATACTCCTTATGGATGATGTCATCAAGGCATGTAAGGAGAGAACAAGAAAGTATTCAGTGGGGTACTGGAAGATGAGACAGGTCTATATTTCGGAGCTGGCATTTGCTGATGATGTTGCCCTGATTGCTAAATCAGAGGCCCTCCAATCCAACCTGCAAGTCTGTAAGGAAGGCTAAAGAGAGAGGCACATCTCCAATCCAAACTGCAAGCTCCATCCAACCTGCAAGTTAGGAAGGAAGAGCTTAAGCAGCTCTAAAACAAAATCCATGGTGATATCACGAGACGAAAGAAAAAGAAAACATCAGATTAAGTTGGGGGAGAAACAGGTCTGGACGACACATATATAGTCACTGGAACAGGTTGGCAAAAAACATCACATGCTTGACAAAATGATCTACGGCATCAAATATGCATTCGTATAGAATGTGGATACAACAGAAAGTTCGTAGCTAGTCCCTCAGGGTTCTAGTTGTACAATTTTCAAGCCTAACTGACTGATCGCGTCAGTTAATGTTTGCAAACCTTTATTATAAATGGCTCCCTGACAGAACCTCTGCTGTCGAGGAATTACAAGCAGTAAATCAGTAGGCTTATGTGACGACAATCTTAAACCACAATAGTGGGTTACCATAGTAGACAAATCTCTGTACCATCATCAGATAATGAGGCATTCCTGTTCTCCGAACGATGATCCGCTTAGGCAAAGGCGGGATCCAAAATGGCTTCTATCTCCAGTGAGTGTCGCTCACTGCGAAGATGCGTAATGAAGCATAAGTAAAGGGCTCTGTTCATAAACACCGATAATGCTGTGTAGATTATATAAATAATAATGCAATGTACATAATTGATATTGGTGCTGCTAGCACAATGTCGTCAATAAAGAATTCAGCCCACTCATATGCAGAACATATCCCTGGCTGCTGGTCTAGGCATAACGAAAAAGTTCAGTAAATGTCTTTCGTTACCTTAACATCCTAGAAAACACTAGAAAAATAGCACACGCCATCCTTTGGCGCTAAGAATATATTCTGGGGAGGAACATAGACATAATAGTCACACAGCAGACGTCGCCTTTCCCCAGAATTACACAGAGCACATATCAACTAACATCTGTCCGGGGCAGCAAACACAAGAACTCCCTATGACGTAAGTCTTCTTCGACAACCTCCAATACGACGCATGTGCAGTAGCGCGTGACCCCCAGAGTTCAACTCAAGATGGGCCGACGTCGTTAAAGACAATAAGATATAAGACCAAATCGCCTTAAAAGACAGGAATAAACCTCAACTTAGGTTATAAACATTCCCAGAAAGACTGATCTGTTCTGACCATACACGAAAAATAATTCGACGTAAATCTTAGTATTCATATAAGACCCAAGAGAAGGTAACAGACATAATAAAATGTACCATCAACTAAATCAAGGGTTATGTACCTTTGTATATCAACAAAAAGTGTTAACAGACAAATAAATATCTTTCTATATATATATATATATATATATATATATATATATATATATATATATATATATATATATATATCTATATATATATATATATATATATATATATATATATATATTCATTGCCTACAAAAGAATCTGTGCGTAACAGAGATACTGATCGCATCAAATGGAGATGCCCTCAAAGATTATGAGAGCAGAGACTCTTACAAGATCAGGTGAAAATAACCATTTTCGTGATGCCCACTTATCGAAATGGGTTAAGTTCAAAGCTCTGGCCGAGTAGTTAAGAGAAAATATTTCACTTGAGAGCCATGACCCAAGTGGGACTGCTGCCATAAAATGTCAACGACGATCACGTGATCACAGTATGGGATATAATATTTCTACAGGATGATTTTTTTAATTGTATTATCAGCACTTAATATATATTGGATATTCCTAAACCACGTGTCAAAACAATGAATCAAGAACGACTATGTGACACATAAGTTGTATTTTATATTCCCAGAAACAAAACAAAAGAAACACAATTCTAAAATGACCAATAAACTCAACGCTACAAGAGAGACGGCATGATGTTGACCACGTTACCCCTAGTGTGCCGATAGTCAAGAAAATATGGGCCTAACACCATATTCCCCATATGCCTCAATGGGCGTGTAACGGGATCATGTACCTTACAAGAGAGAGCAAAAATTATTGCCCGCCACGATGTCACGTGATCTCCCCTTGCGCTGTTGTGTTAATGTGACACATCATTTTATGTCATAAAATAACAGGTAAATCGCTGTATTGTGACGTTTGTTTCATATACAGTAATTGGATAAATGAAGAACTAACAAATTATAAAAAACAAGTGACTTTACAATTATCCTGTATAATCACATGTCTCGTGTGGACTCCGTATTTCTTAGCAATAACCTAGGTCACATGACGTATAGTTCCCGGGATATCATTGAAGAAGCTAACAAAGAATAGGACTGCTGTACATACAGACATTTCGCTTAAATTTAAATGGGGTCATGAATAGGGTGACAACCTCATCATATAAAACACATTTCTACAAATACCACAACTACCAGACAACCTCATTGTTATGTTTATGGGTTAGTTATTCTTTTATCTTGTCTAGGGTGCTCATTTTTGTAGAGGTCCCTCCCATAACACAACATTTACTTGTATGAACTCATCAAGGCATTTCAACATGCCGGTAACAGTTTTTATGTAGGCTTGTACAATACGTTGCCAATCTTCATCAATGCAGAAGTCTTCAAAGGCTAATTAGGGCGTGAAGACGAATATCACTTTTAATGACTATGTTGCTGCATACTTTATTACATATTTGCACTCACAATCCTCATCATGCAGCATTCACTTGTCCTAACATATTAATTCAGCATAGACTCCATGAAGCATAAAGACGATCTCGCTGTAATAAATCTGTATAACTCTATCATCAGAGTACACATGTAGGAGCTGAACACAATGCTTCCGTTCACACTCAGGAACACATAAGAAAGGCCTAGAAGTATCGCTCACTTCTGCTAAGTGAAGCCGGCAAAGTCGTCTGCAATATTTGTCCAAAAGACAATGATGTTTTTCCGCGTGTCACCCAGGAAACGCATATCAACAAACTGTTCTATAAACAAGCCTTGTTGATATCGAAAGATATGTTATGATTTTACTCAAAACAACTACTCCCCACTCATAACAACTACTCCTCCCCCCCGTCAAATAATGATAACGTAGTTTTCATTATTTACTATTGTGGCAAAACACCACCAACATTACCAGATGGTAACATCAAATGTCAATGCTGGTATGACATTGCATAAAACCTATGTTTGTGCCACAATGTAGGCAATTTAACACCCGAGGTGTGGAATATAGCACATAATGCTAATACCAATGTCTACGAAGGACTCAAAGCAATTTAACATCAGAATGGGGTACTAATAGCAAAGTCAGTCAACGTGTAACCGTTAAATACTTATATCATACCATGCATTCTCAAACTTCATTCCGTCCGAAACACTTATTGTCTTGTCATGTAACTTAGTCACATAATGTCATCTCTATGTAACGTAATAATGCAAAGCATTAATAATATACTTCAATAATAGACAAAGTGAGACAGACAATTAACCACTACGATGTTGACTGCTACACATTGTCAAATGCATAAAGTTTTGTGTGATTGTGAATGATATGTCAATACTGTATCATACACATAACTTGAGCAGTGAAGAACTCATGTAAGTAACACATGGATGTAGGCAATTAGTAACCCTATTCCAATGTGATGAAATCATAAGTTATAAAATGGCGTAAAACGCATCAATGTCTCAAAGACTAGTGTGAGTGTGATATAATTTTTGTCAAGAAGTCAATATATCGTGTTATTAAATGCATAACTTTCTAATCCTGTATGGAAAAAAATGTCAGTATTTAAAGTAATGTAATTTCAATCCTGTCCAAATTATCATCTAATATTATTAACTGAATGTCGAAATCCATCCTTGAGTGTGTCCATGTTTGTCGTCCCTTGAATAATGTAACATGAAATATCTATAAGTCATGAAACTTCATAGTGAATTATCCGAAGTAAGTTTCATTCCAAATATTATTGTTACGTCCCTTGAATAATTGTGTGACTTTCGTTTTGAACTTATGTCCCTTGAAAGCATAGCATAAAGTCATTTTACCACAACATTTGTGTGAATCGAAAATGTTTAGAAATGATTCAATTAAATGCATATCACCTATGATGTGTTTGCTAGTCTGTAGTTGGACGAAGCGTATGGACATAACTGCATAATGTCTCTCATCATCATCAGTTGCCATCTCCACAACGAAGGTTGGCTGTAATGGATCTCCAACGTCTTCTGTCTCTTGTCTTGGTGGTGCACTCTGATAGACTCTTTCCTGTCCATCTTTTGATGTTATCTTCCCACTTATAGCGCTGTCTTCCCCTTGCACGTTTGCCTTCAACTCTCCCTTCTGTTATGGTCTTCTGAAAGGTGTTATGCCTTTTTATGTGGCCAAAGTATTTTAGCTGCCGAACTTTGACCTCCCTCATTAGTTCTCTTTTCATACCTAGATTTTCTAGGACCTCCTTATTTGTTTTCATCTCTTTCTCTAAAAAGTGTCATATGTCTAATGATATACTACACGATATGGAGTGATCCAGGATTCAGCATCATCATGTTGCTGTGTGGGTCGCTTTGACATAAAATCACTGTACTAACTAATCCTCTCAGTGTCCTTTAGATTACGTGGTTCTTGAAACGATAAGTTCTTGAACAGGACATCTCAATATAACGTGGATCTTGAAGCGATAAATTCTTGAATGTACATATCTGAATTAGATTGAATCATGTATATCATCTGAACTTATTGAGTTGATAGATGATGTGGTGTCCTTGACGCATCTGGAAATGACGTCTGCAACCACATTGAGACTGCCCTTTATAGCCTTGATGCTGTAGTCGTACAGCTGGACCGCTAACGAGACTCTCGCTGCTTTTTGATTCGTAAATCTGGCTGTCTGAAGATATGGTAGGACCTTCTAGTCTCTCTCCAGAGTGAAGTGGGCTCCCATCAAATATCTCTGGAGTTTGTGTATGGCAAAGACTATCGCCAGTAATTCTTTCTTCACGATTGGATATCGTTGTTCCTAGGCGACAGCTTTCTGCTGACGTACATAGTCGGTGCCTTCAAATTGTTGCACTAATGTTCCCCCGATCGCAGAATTGCTTGCATCGACTATGAGAACAAAAGGAAATCGAATGTCAGGTAATATTAATATTGGAGATTTCGAAAAGGCAAGTTTTATCACGTTTAAGGCCACATCACACGCATGCGACCGTATTATTTTATTTGGAGCGTTTTTTTTTTTAAATAACGCAGACAAAACTGAAGTCATATCTGAAAAAAAAAACTAGGTAGAAACCGTCTATAAAAGTTTATAATGCCCAACAGACTACGAACTTGTTTTTTGTTCGTGGGATATCAAGATTCAGAGTTTTGGAAATAGTAGAATCTTCAGGTTTTAAGAATCCACCTACTTTGTCACCAAGAAATATAATTTCAGTGAATCCCCGTCTCGTCTAAGAAGGTCCAGCAGTAAGATTATGTAAATGCTAAGCATACAATAAATTGAATTCCTACAATAATTTCACCCCAAGTGCGATGAAATAAATAAGTATTATCAATACATAGTCTCTTCAGTAGAGAATCTAACCAAGACAAATGGTCCGCATATCACAGAGCAAATCACAAAACATTATCTATACGTTTATTTATGAGAGAATTGTATCACCTATCTCTCTTACAAACTTGGGAATCCATCTCAGATTCTTTTAACTGTATGGAACAAAGCTGTACTGTAACTCTGCTGCTCTTATGGCGCCAATAACATTGGAGGATACACTCTATTGCTTTTTTGTACTCACCACATAGGAACGTCATCTTTTCTTGGCAAGGAGTTGTATGATTCAGCTGTATCAGACTCTGACGATCCTTCTGTCATTTTTATTTAAACGTATTACGTATTATTGATTTTATCTCCTGTATGTGGCTTTGACTTTAGTTTGGTGTTTCTTCTCTCTTAGTTGGCAACTCTATCTGCATTCTCATTTTAATATATCTTGTAGTGGGCAGGGATCCACCGCACTTTTACATATTAAAAAAAAACTACTCACGGTTTCCATTAGTGCTTCTGAAAGGCAGCTCTATTTGTTTCTTTTTTTTCTGAGTGTAACTATAACTGAAAGTTATGAGAGTCTGTGAGGAACACTATCTTGTCTCTAACAGAGAGTTTGTTAGGAACACTATCTTGTCTTTCACAGAGAGACTGTGAGGAACACTATCTTGTCTCTAACAGAGAGTCTGTGAGGAACACTATCTTGTCTGTAACAGAGAGACAGTGAGAAACACTATCTTGTCTTTATCAAAGAGACTGTGAGGAACACTATCTTGTCTTTAACAGAGAGACTGTGAGGAACACTATCTTTTCTCTAACAGAGAGTCTGTGACGAACACTATTTCATCGACGGTAAATTCGGAGTTAAATTGGATGGTGAAAAAAGTATGTCTCTGGAGGTGCAATACTGAGGAGAGCGTTTTGTTTCTATTCTTTTACCACAGTTATTGGTGGTATCAGAAGAAAGTACTATCTCTGGAACAAGAAGGGAACAGTGGCCTAAACTTTAAGACGAGGGACCATCTTAGTAGACTATCCCTGACATTTATGGGAAACGAGCTACAGCCGATAAGTTTGACCAGCGACGAGCGTGAGCAGAGTAAAAAGAACCAACCATTAGAAGGAGCAGAACAGTCATTGGCAGCAGAGTTCAATATACGATAGGCGTTCAGAAAGTAATTCACCACATCGTTTTTCTCAGCTAATAATGAAGATAGAAGCATGACCTTTTGTACACTTCAAATATGGCATGTGCCAATTGTGTGCACCAAATTGCACCGCAACCTGTCAAATAATACGGCTGCACTAAACCGTTGAAATGGAACGTGTTGGCAACTTGCGTTATAAGCAGCGAAATGTGATATAATTTCTTGTTGCAGAGAAGGAAACTGATGTGAACATTCACAAGCGTCTATGTGATGTGTATGGAAGTTTTGCAGTCGACAGGAGTACAGTCAGTAGCTGGGTTCAGAGAATCAAAGAATCAGGAAGTAGAGATACGGAGCTGCTTGATCGGCCGCGCTGTGGACGTCCTGCCACAGCCACCAACGCAGAAATTGTGAAATGCGCTGAGGGCATTATTCTTACTGATAGGCGAATCACTACTCAACAATTGGCCTTACAGCTGTCAGTCAGCATTGGTAGTGCAAATGCAGTTATAAAAACTCTCGGATTTTCTAAGCTTTGCGCAAGATGGGTTCCTCGAAGTCTCACACATGACCACCGATTGCAAAGGAAAGCAATTTCTTTTGAATTGTTGGAGCGTTATAATGCTAATGGAGAAAATTTTTTGGCTAAGATCGTTACAGGTGACGAAACCTGGGCACATCATTTTGAACCTGAGACAAAAAGACAGTCAATGGAGTGGCATCATCCGTAATCACCACGAAGAAAGAAATTGAAGACAATTCCTTCAGCTGGAAAGGACATGATCACTGTCTTTTGGGACATTGAAGGTGTGATTCTTGTGGACGTTATGCCAAGAGGAGAGACAATCAATTCGCGAGCTTACATTAAGACATTGAAAAAACTCAATCAACGTTTTCGCAGAGTTCGGCGGCACAAGAATCCAGCAGACCTGCTTCTCCTTCACGACAATGCGCGATCTCTAACAAGTCTGCCAACACGGGAAGCAATCACCAAATTGGGTTGGACTGTACTACCCCATCCACCCTATAGTCCCGATTTGGCACCCACTGATTTTCATCTATTTGGTCCTATTAAAGATGCACTCCGTGGGACAAGGTTTGAAGATGATGCAGGAGTGATTCGTGCAGCGAAGAAATGGCTACATGATCAAGACAAAATCTGGTACGCGCTAGGTAAACATGCACTTGTTTCGCGCTGGCATAAAGCCGTACAAGTTGATGGGGATTATGTTGAATAATACCGATGTTTACAAGACATATCCATGTATATTGTATATAAATTTCATGCTTTTTGAATAAACAGCTCCTGAGAAAAACGATGTGGTGCATTACTTTCTGAACGCCCCTCGTATATGCTGCCACTTGAACTTCTTGTAAAAATGTACATCCTATCACGACCGTGATGATAACTTTTTCTTGATCCATAACTATTAAAATTATGTACAAATTGTTAAAACTTAAATGATTATTACATTTTGTTATTTGTAATTATACAAATTTAACTTCGATTTAATCATTTTAAATGTACTGAATGTTTGTCTCAGTCAATTTACTGCACACACTCTAAACAGAGCTATACCAGAATAATAAGAAGTCCTCTGAGTAAATCAGATGTGGGGGCTTGAACAAACTAAGATTATTCATTGCTTAATTCTTCACAAAAGTTGTCTGCAGTTTCTAGAATTAACGTGCTCAGCCAAAGCAGCATTTTTTTCGCTTATCTGAATATCTCGTGAACACTCAATTGAGATAGAAGCGACATTACCCTTCTATTTACAGATCTGCCAAGAGTAATTAAGTGCAAAGGTAAAACACAATTGAAGCCCATATTAGATACCGTGGTCGAGCCACTTAATCAGAAGGGCATTAACTGCCTTAGAAACAAACAACATGTTGGTAAGTTGATAATTTAAAAAAAAACAATTGAAACTTTGTTTGTCTTTCAATCAATTAATAATATGAATAATATATTTACTGTAACTAAACATAATTACTTTTAGCTTATTAATAATATAATAGTACTGTAAACATATTTTTCATTATTTAATAGTACATTCATGGGGATCGTTTAAAAAGTACGTGTAATTCATAAAAATATGTAACCAATTACGAAAACTACAGCTTACTTTGTACAAACACCTACAGGGTGAAAATGGGAACAAAATTTCACTACCACAGAGTATTTTCCAACTCGGTAGTTAATGTGTTAAGTATAATGTAGATGAGTGATGTTTAAATATAAATAAACAAATAAAAAGGTATTAGATCAGTTTTACAAATTAACGGTACACAAGAAACATGGCACGTTTCGGGTTTGACCCATCGTCAGCCACAGTTACAAATAAACAACATGGACAAGAAATATAGACAGGTTAAAGAAATATACTATAGACACTACACAACACGTAATGTGTATATAATAATATATATGAAATATAACAACACAGATGAAGAGCAATAACAAAGCAAGAAAAATACAAAAAAAAAAAAAAAAAAAAAAAAGACAATTAATTCAACAATCAACGAAAATCAAAAGCAGAAAATAGAATTACAAAACTACAAGCACTGATATGACACTATCGGCATAAGATACGGAGAAGCGGTAAATACAATGGCGACAGGAATCACAAATGTTTAGTACTTTATTACGACTGATATACAACAATCTTGTAAGTTAAATAGTTTTTAACTAACTTTCTTTATTCACTACACAACCAGCCATTGATGTTGTGAACTCTTATCAATTTTCCACACACCATTGCATCACTCTTTACCTCATACTAAAACGTTAAGATACAGTTATGCTATAATTCTTAGGATTGTAATTTTTATTTCCAAGGGACGTAATAATTTTGAGAATAATAATAGTATTATTTAAAGCATTACCTTTTCCAGTGTTTAAACTATTAAATAATGTTTATTGTACAATTAAGAAAGAACAAACATTCTCTAGACCATTGCAAGGTTTCCTCTGTTTTTTTTTCTTTTAATATTAATATGCATTTATATTTGTAAAGCGATAAATAAACATATACAGGTCCCAAATACAGGTTACTAACTACGTAAAACAAGAGTTTCCCTTTAATGCACAAGACCATATAAAACTAATATAGATATTTTTGACCGGCACCTAGTGCTGCCTAAACTAACGTTCAGATGAACGAAGATGAAAAGTGCCCTTGTGAGCCCAATAATGACCAAAGGTCATCATCCCTCTCCACAAAACTGTATTGCATGAGATGACAAGAGAAGTTTTCATTACATTGTGATTTGTATGGAAATTAAAAGACATTGAGTCGAACACAAAAATAATCTTCATCTGATACATTAAGTCACATTGTATGGCTCTCAAACATAGCGAACAGCGAAAACGTGAAATAAGCAGTAGGTTACAATCTTGTCACAATCCTCGTGATTGGTAAGTTGCCCCAATTCATTTTTCTTGCAACGTGTTATAAGCTTACCATAAATCTTAAAGCTGAATAGCTAACCATTATCATGGTTAAGTTGTTCTTTAATGTTGGTAAAATAATTTCAGTTCTATCAAAACCCTTCAACTCACTAGGAGCAAAGCCCGTCAAAAAACACACACCATGTCTTCCACGTGTCACATGTCATCAGCTCCCTCTGGGGATTCTAGAACAATGTCTCACCGCTAAGAATGTCAACAGGTTTAACCAATGTCTGTCGAATACCTCGCCAGCGTGTTCTTCCGACACCTTGTTCCGCTGGTACTTGTCTAGTTCTTGTCATCAGTTCCACACTGGTGTTGTACCATTTCAATTCTACAACTCTACGCGAGTATCCAGTTAATGTAGTCCTTTACAACTAATTTGGTGACGTTTAATAGACATTTATGAGTAGCATGATTGTTTCACTAATATTGAGCTTCAGTAGGCACTGAGACATTGTATATGGACACTCCTGATTCTGAAAATGATCTGGCAAGTCAATGGGATCTTTAAGACTCGTCAACAGTGAGGAATGCAGTCATCGACCCATAGCTGACTGCTTGCGTCAGGGTCAGCGAACCAGAGCTGACCAAGACCCTACTCCACCTTCAAGTGGTGGTCCTAGAAACAGGCTGCATCACTGCGGTATTCGCTTACTCTGAAGATTTCAGAAAAGAGACATTCTCAATGTGCCCTACCCAACTCAACATATACTCCTCAAATCTCCAATCTTTCTGTTTTCTTTATGCGCAATCCCTCATTTATGAAAGTGTGTATCTTTCTTGTTGTAATTGTCTTGTCCTCCATGTTTTTAAGACCAAACAAGTAGTAATGCCTGTTATATGAGTTGAAGATTATTAATTTTTATGTTGGACTGGATTTAATTTTATTTCCGATTTTTCTCAGTGCAATACAGGAGAATGGGAAATAGTATTTATATAATATGATTTTTTGAGACTGTTCATTGTGTTTTATAATCTTAATATTGTAACGTTTGTTTAACTTGGAGTTCATGTAGTCAATGCTATCCTCAAAACATTATCTATACGTTTATTTATGAGAGAATTGTATCACCTATCTCTCTTACAAAGTTGGGAGTCCATCTCAGATTCTTTTAACTGTATGGAGAAAGCTGTGCTGTAACTCTGCTGCTCTTATGAAGCCAATAACATTGGAGGACACACTCTATTGCTTTTTTTGTACTCACCACATAGGCACGTCTGCCTGTCTGGATTTCAGTTTGTTGATCAGATGATGTTTGCGTCTGCAATGGTCGCTTCTCAGTCTGAAAATAATCATTTCATCTCTTCTTGGCAAGGAGTTGAATGATTCAGCTGTATAAGACTGACGATCCTTCTGTCATTTTCTGTAAACGTATTACTGTTTTTTTATCTCATGTATGTAGCTCCGACTTTCGTTTGGTGTTTTGTTCTCTCTTATTTGGCAACTCTTTCTGCTTTTCATTTTCACATAACGTGTAGTGGGCAGGGATCCACCGCATTTTTGATTTAATCTCATGTATTGTTTTCTCACGGATTCTTTAGTTTTCTGAAAGGCAGCTTGTTTCTTTTTTCTGAGTTGCAGCTCTTTCTGCTTTCTCATTTTCACAGTCTGTGAGGAACGTATCTTGTCGCTAGAGAGTCTGTGAGGAACACTATCTTGTCTGTGAGGGCAAACACTATCTTGTACTCTATTAGATGTGAGGAAACTATTGTTTCTCTCTACCAGAGAGTCTGTGAGGAACACTATCTTGTCTCTACCAGAGAGTCTGTGAGGAACATTATCTTGTCTCTAACAGAGAGTCTGTGACGAACACTATCTTGTCTCTACCAGAGAGTCTGTGAGGAACACTATCTTGTCTCTACCAGAGAGTCTGTGAGGAACATTATCTTGTCTCTAACAGAGAGTCTGTGACGAACACTATCTTGTCTTTACCAGAGAGTCTGTGAGGGACGCTAACTTGTCTCTAACAGAGAGTCTATGGGGAACACTATCTTGTTTCTAACAGAGAGTCTCTGAGGAACAATACCTTATCTCTACCAGAGAGTCTGTGAGGAACACTATCTTGTCTCTACTAGAGAGTCTGTGTGGGACGCTATCTTGTCTCTAAGTTGACGGTACTGCCTCCCCTGCTTTGCAGTAGTGGTCCAACAGTGGCCAAAACTAAAGAATGGGTCGTCAAAGGTGTTTACGTTCGTAAAAGATTATTTTTGGCAGAGATGTTGATAGAAACGTAATGCCTCTTCTATACCACGGGAGTATTCACAAGATATTCGGAAAAGCGAAAACAATGCCGCATTGGCTGAGCACGTTAATTCTTTAATCTGCCTATAACTTTTGTAAAGGATTAAGTAATTATTTTTGTTTTCAGCTCGTCAAGCCCCCACCACTGATTTACTCAGTGGAATTCTTATTATTCTGGTATAGCTCTGTTTAGAATGTGTTTAGTAAATTCACTGAGACAAACATGCAGTACATTTAAAATGATTGAATCGAAGTTAAATTTTGTATAATTACAAATAAAGGATTTACTAATCCTTTTTAACAACGTTAAACTAATTGAATAGTCTTTAACAGAAAATATTCATCATTGAAGGATAGTAGGTTTTATGAAAAAAGTTCACTTTGGCAGCTTATATATTTCACTTAGCTGCCAATAGTAGTTTCTGCTCCCGCTGATGGGTTATGAGTAGATAGGTCACTGGAGTTCTCACGTCTCTGGTCAAGATTACAGGTGCAGCACGTTTCAAGTACAATCAAGAAGTAACTACCAAGCTGGTCCCACGTTTCTACGTCAGTACACTAATGCTCTCACTTTATTCCAGAGATTAGTACTCTCCTTGTACCACCAACAATAACTATGGTAAAGGAATAGAAACGAAACGCTCTCCTGAGTATTGCGTATTCCCGACACATACTTATGTGACACTTTCTTATTCCACCATCCAATTTAACTCAGAATTTACCCTTGATGAGAATTAAAATTAATCCCTCGAGCGAAAACTTTTTTTGCATTTAAATTAAATAGCTTTATCTTATTTTACATTTAAATGAAAAGGTTAAAAGTACAGACAGAATATGTTTACATTTACATCTCCACGGTTTGAAAAGTGTTCACAGTATAAACTGAATATATTTTCATTTACATTTACACTGATTGAAATGTTTGAAACTTTCATTAACTTTAAAGTGAATATGTTTACATAGACATTTACACTAGTTTGAAACTGTAAGTATTATACTTAGAATGTACATCATTTCTTTCATCTTTACCTCCCTGCTCCGTATGGAATTTAGGGACTACTTTATGCTGTTTTAGTTCTCTTTAGGA
Organism: Oreohelix idahoensis; assembly: GCA_024509875.1. Lineage (NCBI taxonomy): Eukaryota > Metazoa > Mollusca > Gastropoda > Stylommatophora > Oreohelicidae > Oreohelix > Oreohelix idahoensis. The sequence continues at coordinate 149,610 of JAMPIV010001757.1, read as the reverse complement.
AACTAGCGATAAAGCAGTCAACAGCCCTTGGAGTGGTGGTTCATGAAATCATCATTCTATACGCTGAGGTTGCCAGCCTCAAATGACTTGGCATCCACTAGCGATTTTCACATACTAATATTCACATGGTAATATATACGTTGTAGTTCACATGTAAGTAATGAAAATATAAAATGACAACTTACGACAATCCTGGCTCACAGACGTTTTACTCAGATGAATGAAGTTAAGGCACTAGCTTTTGCCTTTTTAAAAGTGTACTTGTTAATTTTAACTTTAATTCCCTCTCTGACGCCGTGTGTTCAATTTCCTTAGACAGTGGCTTTCCTTATTAAATTGATAGAGTTTCCTGGGCTGTTTTGTAAGTCCTTATGGATACTCCAATAAAAGGTGTCCGGTCTGATAAAATGAAAATTTTGAATTCAAACTTCTGGCAAGTCTGGTTGTAGTCTTCTCGGCAAGTGCGAATTTCACAGTGAAAAAACACTGAAACGGGTCACGTTATATGCCTATCCTGGCCCCCTCCCCACACCCATCTATTTGTTATGGGACTTCTCAAAAGCTCCAATCATGTCAAACAGAAATGTTGGGTGCGGTAATTTCAAAATATTGCTGACATGGACAATTTTTGAACGTAATGTAGATATCACCTTTTCCATACATGGCATGACAATATACGATTTCTGGCAGGCAAACTCACCAACACATCTGTAACACTCATATGAAAATGTTATTACTATCTAAAGTAATCTTGTCATAACAAGTCGGACAGGACGCGACTATGTCATCTTTGTCCAAAATGTGTCACCCAGACAAGTAATCTCTTATCTGTCACGCTCCCTGGCTTTATCAGGAATTTGACAAATACACTGGCAATTTCAGTGTTAATCGATAGCGGCCAAGGTTAGGTGCAAGAGAATATGCCTTCCGTTTCAATAGGGATGGTCAGGTAAACAGGCGAGAACAAAATATACTGAAAGAAGTTACAGAATGCTTGACAATCCAAAATATCTGCTACATATCGAGGAAGAAAAAGTGCTGACCACTAAAAAAGTACATAAATAGTCAGTACAAACATGTAACTTATTACTGCCGTAGTAAAAGAGACATCGAGAAGAGGTCGCCTCAAAATCCATCTTGTGACACTAACAGAGAGTCTGTTAGGAACACTATCTCGTCTCTAACAGAGGGTATGTGAGAAATACTTTCTTGACTCCAACAGAGAGTCTGTGAGGAACACTATCTTTGTCTCTAACAGGGAGTCTATGACTTACACTATCTTGTCTCTAACAGAGAGTCTGTGAGAAACATTATCTTGTCTCTAACAGAGAGTCTGTGAGGAACACTATCTTGTCTCTAACAGAATCTTTGTTTACCACAATGGTAACTGTAGCTATTTTGTGCTCCATGTAAATGTGAGACTCCCCGTGTCTTTCCGGGGGTCACTTATTAGATAAAGAATTAGCAGAACTACTACACCATGAGTCAACTCCTTTAAGACAACTAATATGAGGTTGTAAATAGGGGTGGCAACCTCATCATGTGAACATATTGCTACATAAGCGAGTGCTACAATGGAACAAACCAGTGCTACAGTGGAACAAACCAGTGCTACAATGGTACAAACCAGTGATGCAGGAGCATGTAAATGTTTTGTGCAGGCTACCTACAGGGATACTAGCTGTAGTGGTATATGATTCGCCTCCGTCGTATGTTACCGGGCCCAGAATGTATAGAGGCATTCTGGAGTCATTGATAAATTACCATCAGCTGAGCACAATGCTATAATATACATGTGTTGAATATTCTGTCTGTGAGGCTAATTACACCTTCATTGACTCTTGAAATCATCCACACACTTCCAGGGATTCCCCCTGTGGTGAAACATTTTGAAAACCCAGCATTGCAAACTAAGCTAGGAAGAGTCAACTGAGCCCCAATCGTAACTCTCTGACATTTAAATGGTTGCCTGCATGAATTAGGATCTCACTATGTACCCAGTGATAGGATTTGGGAGCCGAGAAGCGGCTGTGTTCAGAACGTGACGATTAATTGGGAAAGCCCAGAACCAGAGCACAATATTTTGGTTCTGCATAGTTGGAGAGCTCCACTGGATGACAGTGAATGGACAGTATACCACGTGCTTTTTACTCATAGCTTGGGACCAGATTTGACTATCTTTTAAATGCAACCGAAGCTGGAGAAACTGGAGCTCGTGACTTCAACTCAACAGATTTTGGAATGGCAGAAAAGCTACATGAAAAGCCTATATCTACTGTTTAGATAATACCAAGGAGACTTCAATTTGGTATTGTCTAAAAAGAGCGAAAGCGCAGCTGCTATAGTTAAATAACAACAACTGAGTCCAGAATGGTGAGCAACTAACTCCCGTCATGTGTTACCGAGTCCAGAAGGGTGAGCCAAGTTCACTGTATAAAAGCACTCATGTTGCATAGACTAAAGAGATTTGGGCATGGAGCCAGTTACTCGACCAAGCAAAGAATGTGCTACAAAAACGTAAATAAACCATAGATAAATCAATCAAAGTAAATAGTTAAACTCAGCCATCCCTGGAGGGATGAAAGCCCTCCATTAAGGAGATCCATGGTGGAGCATAAAGAAAGTCAAAAGGTATCTAGGTTCTGACTCACCGTTAACTTTCTAGGGCAAAGGTGTCACGCGTGGTTTTCACATGTCTGCCTAAGACAAGGAAAAGGTCTGTGTGGAGTCTGAGACGAGACAAAAGTCTGAGTGACCTATGAGAAGAAAGATGAGTTATGTTGTTGAATGTGGTTAGAGTGACTTATAGTTATCAGGAGTGTCCGACCTAATTTATGCTGTGGATTTTACTAATATTAATATCTTTACACCTGGCTCGCTCCGCTAGTAGACGACCACAACATATAATTAAAAAAAAACAGAACTTTCCCTGTTATAAATGACTGCACACAGTATAGCCACACACGGCTAACAACAGTATGAAAAACATATGACACTGCCCGAGAAACTTGCCTAAATTAATATAACAGATTAATCTCATACATGACAGTATGATAGTACTATATAAACTTTGTACTGAAAAAATCGCTCACTATAGCGAACCAAAATTTACGACAATGGACAAATCAATTCATTAACAACTTATACCCGGTGGCCTGACAATAATATCACTGGACACTAAACCACTCCAGAATTACAATTATTTCCATCAGAATAAACCACTATGGCAATATCTCGGACGTACTCCATACTCAGAACCGCACAGCATCCAGCTGGCGAAAAGAGGAAACCAAAATGTCCGTCACTCTCGGACAAAGGCTCGGCATCAGTCACCAGATGCACACTTAGGCTGTGAAACCAGGATCTAAATGGGTGCGAAGAATGCGCTAAAGATTTAAATTTGTGATGGGGGAATTAAATACACGCTGTGCGTTGGCCTGCCACTAATGAGTTGGCGCGATATGTATGGCTGACGTAGCTCTCTAACGTTGGCCTGCCACTAATGAGTTGGCGCGATATGTATGGCTGACGTAGCTCTCTAACGTTGGCCTGCCACTAATGAGTTGGCGCGATATGTATGGCTGACGTAGCTCTCTAACGTTGGCCTGCCACTAATGAGTTGGCGCGATATGTATGGCTGACGTAGCTCTCTAACGTTGGCCTGCCACTAATGAGTTGGCGCGATATGTATGGCTGACGTAGCTCTCTAACGTTGGCCTGCCACTAATGAGTTGGCGCGATATGGCTGACGTAGCTCTCTAACGTTGGCCTGCCACTAATGAGTTGGCGCGATATGTATGGCTGACGTAGCTCTCTAACGTTGGCCTGCCACTAATGAGTTGGCGCGATATGTATGGCTGACGTAGCTCTCTAACGTTGGCCTGCCACTGATGAGTTGGCGCGATATGTATGGCTGAGGTCGCTCTCTGACGTTGGCCAGATGCCACTAATGAGTTGGCGCGATATGTATGGCTGACGTAGCTCTCTAAATGGGCCTGCCACTAATGAGTTGGCGCGATATGTATGGCTGACGTAGCTCTCTAACGTTGGCCTGCCACTAATGAGTTGGCGCGATATGTATGGCTGACGTAGCTCTCTAACGTTAGCCTGCCACTGATGAGTTGGCGCGATATGTATGGCTGACGTAGCTCTCTAACGTTGATTCCGTGGAGCATGGGCATTCCACTTTTTTTATTGGTGGCGTTAACACTTTCTTTCCCAGCAGGGGAAAATCACCCGACTGAACCTGTATTAGGGAGTCGGACTGATAAACTGCCTTACGTTGGGAGTACACCGCTGTAAATGGATCGCTGGTGTCTCCAACCTTTACAGGAAGGCAGGAAGGTAATTCCAAGCTGATGACTCAGAACTATGTCGGAAGTGACCAGGTGTTGCTGTAATAAAACATATTCAAAAACAGTTAATATCTAGTCACAATAAATCATTACATGGTACAACATTGAGCAAAGTGAGTGCATACACAGGTACAGTTTAACTTATATACAACCCGTCCCTTCTCAATATTATCTGCTGTCCAGGGCTGACCTGGTTTCGCAGTTTATCACCCCTCCCCTTCTCACTAATCGATCTCTAGACGAGCGCGTGTAGGGGTCTGGTGCAGGCCTACACTAGCTAGCGATTTGCGTAACCAGGGGGTTTCCCAGTCTTGCGTGACGTAGGTATGCAAACATTCCAATACCTTCTTCATCAGGTGCGAAGTGACCTTACACATTCCGGTCAGTTTTGTCTCGCACACAGCTTCAGACAAAATAGCCATTTCCCTTCCTAGTTACTGTGCGGACGGCAAGGCTGAACATCATTATATTTACAGTCATCAGAACAACAACTCGTATAATGCTACTATGGGGAAATCTCTAAATGAGTTAACCGTAGCCATACAGTAGATAAGTAATCAATTAACACAACCTTACAGGTAGAAAACACGTATACACTACAGAGGCCGTAAAACCAAGAAAATATCTTATTGTTACATTCTGTGTTAAAATCATTCAAATAAATATTAGACAAACATAAAGCTATGTTTTCAGGCACTCGTAAGAAATAAAGAAGTAGAAAACTAGACAACAGAAAAACAACAGACGTGAGTGGCTTACCCAGGACTCGAACCCAGGACCTTCCGTGCGACCACCCCGCCTAGCTATGCAAGCGAATCACACTAAAAACATTTCCTCCACCTACCGCTTAATTACACAGCTACCCTTAGGGACACAACTATTTCTTTATTGAAACATATTTTATACATACTGTGCATAAGAGGGGTTCTTAAAACTTTCATAAGGAAACTTAAAGTACACAACCATTAGGCTTCCAAATAAAACCGCGTAATAGGCTAACCAACACAGCTTCCTTTACATTCATTCATTCATATCCCTACATTCCCAAAGGAGCATAGGCCTTAAACAAACACATGCCAAGTCCTCCTGACACGTGCCATCATCTCATGTTCTTTCCACGTTCTCCTCTTCATTTTCACTTCTGTTTCCGGCTCTCTTCTCCATGTGCTTCCTGGTCTACCTCTGTCTCTCTTGCCCTGGGGTTTCCAGAACAAGGACTGCCTTGTAATGATATCAACAGGTTTCCTCAGTGTGTGTCCTATCCGTCGCCATCGTCTTCTTCTCATCTCTTGTTATACTGGCACTTGTCTAGTTCTTGTCATCAGTTCCACGTTGGTAACCTTGTCATACCATTTTAATCTCTCATAAACCCATTTATGAAAGTCTGTAGCTTTTTTGGTTGTGGTTTTTGTTGTTCTCCATGTCTCAGAGCCATACAATAGGACTGACTTCACATTTGAGTTGAAGATTCCTATTTTCGTGTTGGATCCGATTTCTCTTGATCTCCATATATTTCCCAATGCAATGAAAGCTCCTCTTGCCTTTTGTATTCTTATTTTGATATCGCTGTCTGTCCCTCAAACTTTGTCTATATTACTGCCAAGATATGTGTACGATTCTACATCTTGTATTGGTGTTTCTTCAAGTTCAACCCTGTTATCATTACTTGCATTTATTCTCATTATCTTTAACTTTTCCCTGTGTATTTTCAGACCCAATTGCTGTGACCTCTCAACGAGTGTTTTCAATTTGTCCTGCATCTGATTACGGTTATGGGACATAAGAGCCAAGTCATCAGCAAAATCCAAATCATCCAACTGCTTAGTCAGAGTCTACTGGATTCCATTTCTGTTGTGTGTTGTCGATGATCTCATAACCCAGTCTATTGCTAGTAAGAAAAGAAATGGAGACAAGAGCGCACTCCTGTTCTTATCCCAAACGGTTCTGTAAGCTGTCCTTCGTGAAGAACTCTGCATGTCATGTCTTCATATGTTTTCTTTATTAAATTAATGATCTTCAGGGGAACTCCATAATGCCTCATCAATTTCCAAAGTGATTCTTTGTCTACACTGTCAAATGCCTTTTCGTAGTCCACAAATCCGATGTATAGTGGTGAATTCCATTCCAGACTTTGTTCAACTATTATTCTCAAAGTAGCTATCTGGTCTGTACATGATCTGTTTTGTCGAAAACCTGCTTGTTCATCTCTCAGTTTCTTGTCTATGGACTCTTTTAATCTCTCAAGGATAATCCTGTTTAATACTTTTCCTGGCACTGATAGTAACATTATTCTTCTATAATTAGTGCACTCTTGTAAATTTCCTTTCTTATTCAACTTAACCACATGATCTGTTTTGTCGAAAACCTGCTTGTTCATCTCTCAGTTTCTTGTCTATGGACTCTTTTAATATCCCAAGGATAATCCTGTTTAAAACTTTTCCTGGCACTGATAGTAACATTATTCCTCTATAATTTGTGCACTCTTGTAAATTTCCTTTCTTAGGCAACTTAACCAGAAGAAGAGCTACAAATTAATGGTGAAAGACCAACGAAGGAAGAAATAAAGAAAGCTTAAAGCTTCTAAGAGATGGAAAAGCGGCTGGACCTGATGGCATTCCAGCAGAAGCCATCACAGCAGATATCGACACTGCAACAGAGATGTTTTATAAATTACTTGGTAAAGTCTGGGAAAAGGAAGAGATATTCGTTAGTACTTAAATATGGGCTCGAAACATCTAGCACTACTACGGGCATGTTTTAGGCTGGACACATCACACGTAAGGGTTGACTTTCTACAAACGTCAGACGAACAAGAAATAAAACATAAAAGTGGAGCCTAAGAAAATAGACACACAAAAATGCTGATCTTGGGTAAAATCATCACGCAGACAAACACAGATAAGAGCACAGCGACAACTATTTTATGTATCTGACATTTTGTCTCAACTCTATAAATGACACGGCATTCAAGAAATTGACAAATACGATCATTATAAATTCAGGGAAAAGATTACACACTATAACAAGAAATACCAAAAGCGCAAATTTGTGGTTGTAGAAGCAAATATAAAAGTAAGCAGGCACACACCAAATTATGGATGAGGCACACCAATGTGGACATCGGCCAAATTTGTTATACATTTTAGTCAGCTTTACAAGTTACAAAAAATAAAGGTAACACGCTCTGTGGGCGAGGTAACTTTCTTAGAGTATACTAAACCAGTGGTTCCCAACCTGTGGACCTCAGACTACTTATGGTCCGCGGCGCATTATTTTCGAGTACATTAACTTTCAACAACAGGTAAGGGGTGCAACTGTGGGTGAAAGTTAGACAATAATTGTATTGTTTCTCATATATGTACTCTCCCGAAAATAGAAAAGTGCGAAAATGACGGCGTGCATGAACAGTTTGATTATGGAAAGTCAAGATCTTAAAAGATGCACGAACAATTACGAGACATGTTGTCATAAAATAAATGTTAGTTATTTAGTCAATTTGCGGTCCATTAGATCATTATCACTGCTCCACGTGCCATTAGGAAGGTTACTCCGTGTCTTCATATTTAATACATCCATGTAGTTTTCGCTACAAATATCTAATGGCGGCCGCCTTCAATGAAAAGACCACAGCAGTAATAGTACCGTCTGTAATAAATGTAACAGAAAGAACACAATGTAATTAAAAACCTGTCAATTTTGACGGGTTATTGCCAGTTAATACATAGTTCTTCTCCTTTGACCTTTCAACTCCATAAGGAGCCTTGACCTTCAACAAACTTATGACCTAGATATTTTGTTTCAAGATATTTCCATTTATTCTTCATCCCCGTCACGTCTATCTCCAGTTCTCTTGTCCGTGCTACCTCTCTTATGTTGGAGATTCCAGAACAAGGACTATCTGATAGTGCTATCAACAGGTTTTCTCTGTGTGTTTCCTTTCAAATTCCAGTGTCTTCTTCTCATCTCTTGTTCCACTGACGCTTGTCTAGTTCGAGTCATCATGTCAACATTACTAATCTTGTCGAAAAACTACAATTCTTATGTTCTACGTAAGCATCCATTTATGAAAGTCTGTAGCTTTTTAGTTGTTGTTTTTGTTATTCTCCATGTTTCAGAGCCATACAATAGGACTGACTTGGCATTTCAACTGATCAATGTGATTTTTGTGTTGAATTTGATTTCTTTTGGTCTGCATATTTTTCCGAATGCACATAAATCTTCTTTAGAATTTTGTATTCTTATTTTGATATCATTGTCTATCCCTCCAGCTGTGTCTATATCGCTGTCAAGATTTAGCACAATATGTATGCTTTTCTATAAGATAATCTTCTTAGAGAAATCTCCATCTCACTTCTTCGTACGTTTTCTTTGTTAAGTCAGTGATCTTCGGTGGGACTCTATAAAGCCTCATCAATGTTTAAAGTGAATCTTTGTCTAGTTTATAAATCCAGTGTAAAGAGCTTAGTTCCACTCTAGTATTTGTTGGGATCCCGGAAGGGGAGCTTAAAATAGTAACACTGTGACCTATCTTCAACTCGTAAAGAGCGAATGAGAAGGGTTAAATATGGGGTGGGTTACCCAATCCTGTAAACATTTTAAACCACAAAAACGTCAATATTAATATAGTAGAATGGGGGGAAAAAAACAACAAATAGTAATACGTCTTACAAGGAGAAAGGACGGGAAAAACCTACGTTGCGGCCACAAGGCCTTCGTCAGGGACAGACAAACAAGACAGGAGGGAAAGAAAGAAAATGAGAATTAAGTAGAGAACATGAAACAATAAAAATAAGAGAAAAATAACTCCCTTGTGTCCAGTCACATGTCCAGTCACAGAAGGAAGATGGCTGCCACTAAACCGGAAAACGGAAGTCGAAAGTACATTAAAAACAAAAAATAAGAAATAATGAAAATAAGGACGGAAAAGAGTGAGGAAAAAAAAAATAATAATAATATATAAAGTGAGGGAAAAGCGATTTAGTAAAATAAAAATAAATAAATAAATAAATAAAATAAAATAAATAGATATAAATAAAAAATAATAAAAATAAATAAATGAAATTTAAAAAAAAAAAAAAAAATTTTTTTATAAAAAGAAAATTTTTTATTTATATATATATATATAAATATATATATATATATAATATATATATATATATATATATATATATATATATATATATATATATATATATATATATATATATATATATATATATATATATATATATATATATATATATATATATATATAGATATATATATATATAAATATATAGTACTTTGCAAAAAAAATGGCAGTCATATTGCTCAGCTAAATAAGCTGAAATCTTATTAAATATGCATGTTCTGCCCAAAAGGTGCACTCCACTGAAGTGAGCAAACACTACCAAAAGTAAAAAATAAATTAGCTTAGAGTAACGTCCCTTGATAATAGAGCAGACGACAATTTCTAATGCTAGTGGCAGAAAATTGATACAAAGTCAAAGTGTATGTTAATTTCACAGCTTTGGAATGAAGGAAATCAAACATGTTCCAACATTTCTAAAACCTTGAACATTCCTGAGCAGACTGTCTACAGAGTTGTGAGTAAATTAAAAGCAGGTAATGGAATCGAGTGAAAAGAAGGTAGTGGGTGGCCAAGAATTTTGGACACAAAGGACCATCGGCGTCTCGCCCAAATCGTTCGGGCTGAGCCAATGAAGAGTGTAGAAAACATACGGCAGCGCATGATCGAGTTGGGAAGCCCAGAGGTATCTAATGCTACTGTCAACCGGGAGCTACACAGGATGAATTACACAAAAAAGCGGGTAATTTTGTCACCATTGCTCAGACAAAAGAATGTTGGGTATTCAAGATTGATACATGATGAAGATAGAGATATGTGGAGGCCGAGATGCAAAGAATGAACCAGAAGTGCGGCACTGCATGAAGGATGACCACCGACCGAACAACGTGAGACAGTTTGTTGCTGCCCTACATGACACCACAAGGCATGATGACCTCTGACTGCTTTAACACTCGGCGGCTAAGGATCAAAGAAAAAGAAGAAGGACATGCAAGCAATCAAACGGACTCGTCAAGAGCAAGAGTTAAACATTTTTCCACATTTTGAAGGACCACATAAGGAGTTTGACGGAAATTGTCGAGGTACCCGGTACCCCTAAATAAACCAGCTCCAAAAATTATTGATAAATATATTTTGTACAGAAGAATAGCAACAACACATCATGGCTTCTCTGGCCTGTTTTTTTTTCCTCTAATGTGTATGTCCCGTTCTGTTCCTTCAGCTGTGTCTATATTACTGATAAGATTTACTTGTGATTTGATAATAGAGATTAAGAATACACATTATAACACAAACAGACTAATTGCTGGTGGTAATTGTTATTCAGCTTCTGCTATTTTCAGTTATCATTTGCTATTTCTTATTGGTTTTGTCTATTAAGGACAATGTTTAAAACAATCACGCTGAAATTTGACTAAAACAAAACTACCAAGCTCAGTATTTACCGTCTCTTATATTGTTTTAATATAATGCTTACTTAACTTTTTACTATTTGTCATAAATTGAATGTGAATCACTGTCTCTATTAGCTGAGTAGTCCGCCTCTGTCTTATTCTCTTTTTTATCACCTCCCATTGTTTCTTTATAATATCTCCTATAGCTCTACTTCTGGACATCGTCATGTCACTCTTATGTTGGACAGGCTAAATTCTACCCCTTTGCACATGTACATCGGTACCCAGCTAAAGATCCTATTAGTCTCCTTTCGTGTTGGTGACGGCAAAGTTCCCTGATTCTTTGATTCAGAGAGAAACTGGACACAGGAAAGCGCCCGTCGTCTGTCATGTGTCCGCCAGTGTGTCGCAGCTTTCTTTTATCAAGGGACGCCAGTGAGACAACTCCCCAGGTCCTTACATCATTGCACGTGCAACCCCACGCCTGAAGACCTGTAGATTTTATCTAACTATATAAGCATAGGCTAGACATCGGCATTGTCTCCAGAGAATTCTGCGACGTTACAAAGTGATATTCTGCGCCGTAGCAAATAACAGTTGTATTGTGTTTAGGAATATTCTTTTATTCGGTAAGCACACTTACTTATTTAATGCAGTGGTGCAGGCCACTAGGAGTTTTAACGGCATCAAGTTTTAAAGGTTTTAAAGGCATCAAGCAGGGAGCGCAGAGATATGGTAGTTCAGGAGATACGAGGAGCTGAGAATGATAAGAGGTTGCAAAAAGCAGTGCAGCAGGTCCAACAAGGCCAATGAACTACATGGGAAGGAGCCCTGCAGAGGTCCTTGACATGGAATGATATATTGCATATGGCACCTCTTAGGCTCAGCTTCGTTGTTAGATCAATGTATGACCTGCTACCGTCGGCCACCAATCTTGTGAAATGGGGAAGGTCGGATGATGAGCAGTGCCCCCTGTGCCAGGGGAGGCAGACACTCGAACACGTGCTCTCAGCATGTAAGATGTCATTAGGGCAAGGGCGATACACTTGGCGCCATAACAAAGTGCTAAATGAGCTTGCTGCGACAATAGATCTGGCAAGGATGAAGGCGAATAGCAAACCCGGGCCGAGCACCGCAAATACATACTTTCTGAGGGCAGGAAAGTCAGCACACCCCAAACTGAGTAAACCTGGTAATTGTTTACCATCTCTTCTTGACTGTGCAAACGACTGGGAGATGGCGGTAGACCTACCTGGACGAAGGGCATACCCAGAGAGTATCAGAAAATCGCGGAGACGGCCGGATATAGTGCTTCATTCTGCAGCAACGCTTCAGGTCATACTGATTGAACTGACCGTGCCATTTGAATCCAGATTAGACGAGCAACATTCATTCAAAGCGGCCAAGTATAGTGATCTGGCCGCGGATCTGAGACACGATGGGTTCACTACAAGGGTCATGGCTGTTGAAGTGGGCGCAAGAGGGCTTGTGGCTGCATCAGTGTATGATCTATTGAAACTGTTGGGGCTGAAGGGACAGTCGAGAACAAGGGCACTGAAGAGGCTTAGTGAAACTGCCGAAAAGGCATCAGGCTGGCTGTGGAACAACCGCAATGGGCAATGGAAACTGTGACAATAAACGCTGCGGTACAGAAAACACCAGGAATTTTTCTAAGTCCACAATACGCTGAGTTTTTAGGCGTACTAGTGAAAGGGCTGTGGCTGAGAGGCGACAGGCGATGTATACTATAAGCGGTGTCAGGAAGAATTTCATTGGCGAGCGCGCAGTGTCAAGTCTCGTCAGCTTCGCGCAGGTGACTCAGTGTGTGTCCGTAGTTGTGATGTGCTACGGAGCGAACGGAATAATTTGTCTTCTCTTTGTTACTTTCACAATTGCTTCCACGGCTGGCGGAGTTGTGGATTAAAGTTGCTACCATAAGTGAAATGGGTTCATTTTCGATACAAGACAACAAGAGGCTGAGACGCTTGGGAGTCATGACCCAAGTGGGCCCGCCCCCCTTAGAGTGCAAAGGAGTATGTAGGGCCGAAACGCTTGTCGGACGGGGGGACAGCTTCTGATGATCAGATTGCTTCCTGTTGTATCGCTCTGTAAAGAGTTTCCTATCTTATCTTTAACTTAATTATATAAAATTGAGATCGCTCGTTACTTTGTTGCATCTTAAATATATCTATACATTTTTCCTTAAGATAAATTTTGACATGGGAACTCTGAATTCTATTAAGTGCGTCACACTTCAAAATCACTAAGGTGTTAATGTTAGAGTGTTGTTCTTAAGATGGAAGGTGTGATTCTGTGTATAATATTGCTGTAGTGACTGCCGAGGCTGTAAATGTTACTTCACTTTTTCACTTGGTCTGTGTATAGTAATTACTGTAAAGAATATTGCTATTTTGTAAATACTGACGATAATAGCATTGCTATTTTTATAAATAATCAGGTTTTATTACTTACTTAGTGATAATCAATCGGGCAAATTTCAGTTACCTTGGGATGTGTGTAGTAGCATTGTCTCGAGTGTGGGTGGAAGAAAACAATGGATACCTAATTACCTATCTCTTCTTTCCAGTAGTCATACATCCCTACTTATTGTACATTAGTGACTCTATCTGTATCTACTTTCACACTACTCATTCATATTCTGTCTAAACTCAAACATAATCTACTTCCATACTCATGACACTGTTAAATCAGTACACAAGCAAAGTCGAGTTTACATTTCTTTATGGAGCTGTCTTGACACTTTTTTTAATGAGACGGTGTATTAATTTATGAATTATGGTTTTATTTGTATTTTGTTTAAAGGGCCACTTTCTTTACACACGGATAGCTCTATCAGTGCTCCGATCTCCTCTCTTAGATCACACAAGAGGATCTCAGCACAATGCACAAATTCAATAGCACCGGTGAGGATCCTAAATACAGAAAACACACCTTCTATAAAAATGTGTGGGATGGGCAGGTTTCCGAATTTTTAAATTTTGCTATGACAGCGGCCCTACGGCCTACTCTAAATGAGTTCCAACTGCCGACGGAGTTTTAACGTGCGATACTTGCATATTAAACTTATTATTTAGTACTTATTCAAAATCCCCACTAAGGAGGTCGGAGGAAGGGGAGGGGGGGGAGAATGATATCATTAGTAACCCTGGTTTAAAACCAAATTCCACCAGTTTTATTCCCTGTAGGGAGAGAACCCAGTACCTTTAGAATTAGAGGTTTACTTCTTACCTCTTAGCCACTCCGACTCCCATTGAATTACGAAGATCATTTACCTCTGTTGTAATATAATTCAGCCGTGGTATGCCGAAGAATACTGTCACATTAACGTGTACTGTGTCTCTAATAATCCTTAGGGCATTTGATATATACATATTACAGATTGTGGTGTATGATATGACGTACAGTATTTCCATAAGCTAGAGAATTTATTTATAAATATTCATTGGTACAAGGGCTGTCAATTTTTTTGGAGCGTACACTTATATTTTGCACCAAGCACAAATCCACAAATGGTTAATACGCCATACATAGAATCGATCCTACCTTAAAACACTTGGACTCTGTGGAACACACAGATGTAATCACAAGTGGTTATGCCACGCCTGGTTAGAAACACTTTCTATTCGCACAACGGCTAAACGCATACTAACTCTATTCTTCATAGTCATCGTCATACCTAGTAACGTTCATACGTCATCCTCCTGTTATTATTTTAATAATGCAGTTGGGGACGAGACGTAGTACAAAAACCTCGATAAAAATCAAGTCGAGGAAGTTGAGGGGAACTGCGGTAAGACGTGGAATACAATGGATGTGTGTGAAAAAAAAATCGGAAAAAGGTGATTCGTCTTACGAGGACAAAAGAATAAGAAAATAGCCAACGTTACGGATACAAGGCCTTCGTCAGGGAAAGGAAAGAAAGTGAAGGTTAGATAGGGCACATAAGAACCTAAAAAAATATAAAAATTAAAACTAGGTACTTCCCAGAAGGCGTCAAAGTCCTAATGCTTATAGGTGCATGCCAGGAAAAGGAAATGACTGCCACCACCGGATGTACACAATACATACTTAGAGACTAAAAAACGAAACTGAGCAATAAAATCAAGCCATCAACGTTGATTCACACCACGAAACGAAACCCAACAGTCACGTCTTCGTGTTTTCTTTATTAAGTTAATGATCTCTAATGGAACTGTATATCGCTTCTTGAGTGTCCAAAATAGCTATTGTCTACACCGTCAAATGCATTTTCGTAGTTTAAAAAAAACAAAACAAATCCAATGTGTACTATTGCACACAGTGGTCTCTACAACTTCATAATGTTGGCTATCAGTGAGCGCCCGACATTACTTATTCATTATTCATGTCTTGATTCCACTTTATAGAATCGTTTTTACCAGTTCTCTGGGAAGCTCACAAGTAAAACAAATACACTTTCGGCCCTAATGTCCTGCAAGGTATTTCCATATCGTCCTTATGTCTCCTGTAAGCTTCTTCTTGTCTTTTTCGCCCCCCCATTTTATTAGTCTTACTGTGGGTTTTGAGAAAAAGTCCTACATTTGCACATACACAGACACACTCATATATATACATATATGTATGGACAATCTACTCTGTGCAAGAAAGAAGGCTCTATACCTTACATCTACGGTCTCTATGCCACATCCTCGGTATTTCATGGAAGGAAAAAGAAACAAATGTCAAGGTGTTGTCACGTGCTGGCCTTCAAAGCATTTATACACTGCTTAGACAGCTCATGGAAGAAGGTCGCGTTCCAAAAGATATCTTTAACGGACAACTGGCAGATGGCGAAAGAACAGTTGGGCGATCGCAGCTGAGGTTCAAATATGTGTGCAAGAGACATGAGGGTACTGGACATAAATTCAGCAACCTGGGAGGATAAGCTGCCGATCGCACAATGTGGCGATGCATTCTACGGCGCCACTTTAGATTAGGCGAAAAGAAGCACTTATGGCAAGCAGAAAAGAAGACCAAACGTCGAAAGGGACACCAGGGAAAGGGAAAAGAGGGCTGTCACCTCACGGGCGCATTCCCACAGTCACTTATGACTGAAGGGGCTATTATTATTATTATTATTATTATTATCATTATATTATTATAATAAAACAAAACATTTACAAAGCTCAAGATTTATTTACATGTGTTGTTAAATGTGGTAAGTTTGACAAAACCCGTTGATTATTTTGTTTATAAACATGGTTTCCTATTTAGTTCAATGATAAACTGACATTGTACATGAATTTTAATCTGTTCATTTTCTGCTCGACTTCTACGTTTATTCTACATTTAGTTTGCTTTAATTTGCAGTTGTAGTCTGTAGTATTTGATGAATAGGAGAAGATTTGTGGGATAGGGCGCTCTGTATGAGGCGCTACAAACGTGTTACTGTTTTCACATCATTAGAGCTGATTGATTACAGAAGGTAAAGTCTGAAAATCATAAAACACTTGGGATATATCACGTGAGAGACGATATATGTGTTACCTCATGAAAAATATAAACCATGAGGGTTAGAATTTCGCCTTCACTGACCTTCTTCTCTGTCTTACAGACTTATGCCCCAGCTGTTACAATTCGTGTCTTGTTTCTTTTATCTTTCTTGTATATATCTCAAGTTCTCTTCTCCATGTATTTTTTTGGGATCTCCTTCTATTTTTGTGTTGTCTGATTTTTGTGTGTGTCAGCCTCTATTTTTGTGTGTCTGCCTCTACTTTGTTTGTGTGTGTGCGTCTGTCATGGGTTGCCTCCCCTTAGATCTGCAGTAGTGATCCAGAAGTGGCGAAAACTCAAAAGTAACTAATGTGGGTCTTCAAAGGTGTCTACCTTCGCACAAGATTACTCTTGGCAGAGTTGTAGGTAGAAGGATAATGACGCGTCTACCTCAAGGTATTTTCACACGATATTCAGAAAAGCGAAAACAATGCTGCATGAGGCTGAGCAAATGTTAATTCTAGTATCTTCCGTCAACTTTTGTGAAGGATAGCATTATCTTATAATTCGTTAGCTCGTTCAAGCCAGCAGCTGAGTTAATTCAGCGAAATTCCTCTTATTATTGTATAGCTCTGTTTAAGTGTATTTAAGAAAGGGTCTGAGACATACGGATGTGGTACATTCAAATGTATTAAATCAACTTTAAATTTGTCTTTATACAAGTAACAAATTTAATAATCAATTATATTTTTACAGTTATAAAAATGCAAAATTCTTTAACAAACAATAGTCATCATCGAGTGATATTATGGTGTTAAAAACTGGATAGTTCACTTGGTAGCTTTTATGTTTCTACTTAGCTGTCAATGAGCTTGTCTGTTCTGCTCCAGCTGATGTTTGGTTCTTTGCAGATAGATGACTTGATCACACTCGTCACTGGTAAAACTTGAAAGTTGTAGCACGTTCCAAGAAGTGTCAGAGAGTAACTACCAAGCTTGTCCCGCGTATCTAAGGCCCGTCTGATGATGGTGTCAAGCGGTGACTTCAGGCATCTTAAACCCTCACTTGTTCCAGAGATAGTACCCTCAATTGATACCACAAAGCCAATCTTTAGGCTCACAGACTGCTGGCTCAGAGAATTAGTTTTAGGCACCTTGACAATGCCTCTTACACGTAGTTAGGGGTATTGTTATTCTAGCAATAAGTTTCCATTTTGACTTTGTGTTAGTTTCCTCAGATTCCGGTTTTCCGTGTTAAAATGGTAGAATTGTCATGAGCGTTCAGTCCTCAATTTTCTAAAACAAGGTCCCATTTGGTAAATGAAATCTGCTGCTATTCTTAACTCTGGCAAGGTCTGGTTGTCTTCTTGACGCGAGATTCATTTTCAGTGTTGCAAACTTACTAAAGTGTCAGGTTTTTATTACACTTCGCTCTCCCCCCCCCCCCCCCACGTAGTATTTTGTTACGATTTATCTAGGGTCAAATCACTAGTTTTGCTCTTCCTATGTTTCAAATGCCCTCCAATCGTTTCAAAACCTGTGTATTTTGGCTGGGTAATTCAAAATATTTCATGTAGGAAATGTCTGTGCGTTAATGCAAAGGTCATGTCTTCCAAATACGGAATTGCGATTTCCGAATATTCTCGTCAGTGATTACCAATAACTTCTTATTTTTATCTCAAGTAACATTTTCGTAATAATTCTGTTGGAAGCTTATTACAACATTCCAACTTCCAGGTGCATGTCTGTAATATGTCCGCAGACGTATGATTTATCGCCTTTGTTAAACTCAACACTCGGTCACAACACGAAACTGACCATCTTGGTTTTTTTACTTGTGCCTAATCTTAGCAAAGCCGAGAAGATTAAAGCAACATGGCAAATTATCACCGAAGAGAGTGTTCAAAGTTATGAAAATACCAAATATCTGCTTGATAGCAGAGAAAGAAATGTGCGGAAATTTCACGTAATCAGTACTCACAACAAATGTAACTGATTACTGCCGGAGAGGACAAGAGATCGATACAATAACTATGTGACTGTGTCTGTCTCTATTTCCTTTATGCAAGATAATTTCATAAAATGAATATAACATGTGAGAGACGGTATATGAATGAAGACCTCATCAAAAATATAAACAATGATGATGAGACTTCCACATTCACTTATCTTCTTCTCTGTCTTACAGCCTTATGCCCCAGCTGTCACAACGCGTATTAAATTTTCCTTATCTTTCTTGTATCTACAAATTCTATTCTCCAAATGTTTCTCCGTCTGTCTCTATCGTGTGTCTCCCTCTGTTGTTTTGAGTCTGCGTCTATTTTTATTTGGGTCTGCCACTATTTTTTATATCTGCCTCTATTTTTTATATCTGCCTTCTTTTTTGTGTCTGCCTCTGTTTTTTGTTCGTCTGCTTTTTTCTTTTATCTGCCTCTATTTATTTTTTGGTCTGCCTCTATTTTTTTTGTCTGCCTCTGTTTTTTTGGTCTGAATCTATTTTGGGTCTGCCTCTATTTTATTTTGGTCTGACTCTATTTTTGTGTCTGACTTTGTTATTTTTTTATCTGCCTCTATTTTTGTGTCAGCCTCTGTTATATTTTAGTCTGCCTATATTTTTGTATCTGACTTTTTTTTTGGGTCTGCCTATATTTTTGTGTCTGCCTCTGTTTTTTTGGTCTGAATCTATTTTTGTTTCTGCCTCTATTTTTGTATCTGTCTCTCTTTTTTGTGTCTGCCTCTATTTTTTATATCTTCTTCTTCTTCTTTGATCCTTAGCCACCGACCGTCAAAGCAGTCAGTGGCCATTACGCCTGATAGCGTCTTGTAGGTCAAAAACAAATTGAATCCACTTTGCTCGGTCGGCGGCCATCCTTCGTACAGTGCCCCAACTCTGATTCATTCTTTGCATCTCAGCCTCCACAGTCCTCTGTCAAGTTGTTTTTGGTCGGACTCTCTTTCGTTTTCCTTCATGGGTCCATAGCATAGCTGTTCTTGTGATGGCATTGGGGTCTCTTCTGAGGACATGGCCAACCCAACTCCAGCGTCTGCCAGTTATGAGGGTGTGCATGTCCTCTTGCTTGCTCCGAGTAAGCAGATCTTGGTTGGTGATGGTATTTGGCCAAAAGATTCGGTGAATTTTTCTTAGGCACGTTGTGTGAAAAGGTAACAATTTCGACATTTCCTTCTCTGAAACTCTCCAGCATTCCGCACCAAAGAGAAGCACAGAAAGCACACAGCTCTGATATAATCTTAATGTTGTGCTTGTGCTGTACTGAGAGGACTTCCAGATGCTGTTTAGCTTAAAAAAGAATGTTCTTGCTTTGTTCATTCTGTTGTTGATGTCTTTGCTTGCTCCGCCGTCTGGTGTTTCTATGCATCCTAGATATGTGAAGGTGTCTGTCTGTTCTAGTTGTAGATTCCTTACTGATATGGGCTCAGTGTTGCTCACATTGAGCGTCACGACCTCTGACTTCTTTAGATTGATGTTCAAGCCCACCTGCTGGATATACTTATTAAGTCTATCCGTTTTTTCCTGGATGTGTTGATGTGAATGTGCTAGTAGTGCAATGTCATCTGCATATTCCAGATCTTCCAATGTAAAAAATGTAGTCCATTTTATTCCTCTTGGACTGCCCTCTGTTGTCTGGCGCATCACCCAGTCTATGACTGTTAAAAATAGAGTGGCTTATAAGAAGTATCCCTGTCGTACTCCTGTCTTCACCTCAAAGGTTAGTTTTCTCTGCCCTACACTACACGTAAAGTTGGCATAGAGGCTTTTTATTATTGACACTATGCAGCTTGGAATTCTATAAGCCCTCATTATTTTCCATAAACTGTCACTATGTATACTGTCAAAAGCCTTTTCAAAATCAAAGAAATTAATGTACAACTGTCTCTGCCATTCTAAGCACTGCTCTATAATATTCCTGAGAGTGAATATATGAGCTACACATCTTCTGTTCTTTATAAATCCTGCTTGTTCTTTCCTCAGCTTGTGGTCTACTGCTTTTAAAATTCTCTGTATAATTATCCTGCCTAGTATTTTGCTGGGAACTGAGAGAAGAGTGATCCTCTCTGTCACAGATGGAAATAGTGCATCAGTGATCATCCACTTTTGCCCCTCCCCATTTCATAAAAGATTCTTTGATCAGGGGCGATGTTAAGTTTGAGACGGACCTTGAATTGTAAAACTTTCAGGAGAATTATTTGCGTAGCTGGTATTCAGCAAGGCGGAGATGATGAAAGTCAAGCCAGAAAGGTTGTCGGCGGCAGAGGTGGTAAAATTACCTTTGATTCAAGAATCGAACGGCAAATGAGCTCGGGTCTGGCAGTAGGTGTGACCTTTGCATTAAAGAGCGATAGAACGGAATTTACGGATATATACCATGTCTCTCCGATAGCCATGATCAGTTGTTCAGAAATCTATCTGAAATTCACAAGCTCGATATCTTAGATTTCTCGTACAGAGTGGAAATTATTAGATTTTCGTGGAGTGTTTCATTTTTCTGATTGCGGTAATTTATATACTAGCCTTTAAGTGATTTAGTGTGTTTAAAGTTTTCATTATATTTCACTGAGATTTTCTAAGCTAATTAAATAACTTATAGCTAAATCTTTTTCAGCCGTAAAGTGAATTTAATTACTCGCTATTTCCCAGTAAGAGATGTTTTAAAGTGACTAGTACATACATTAAATAACTGTCTACTGACGGTATATATTATTTACTTCTATCCATTTTGTGTAATTTTTTTTATATGACTCACCAGTAGGATAAGCTAGACACGCGTGTTTTAAATCTAATTATAACGGAGTGGTGAAGAGGTCCTATTTTAACACGTGTTAGATATGATATTGATAATTTGGTTAAATTTTTATATTTTCTTTCCTAAAATCTAGGCTGATCAACCTGAGTACTAGCGGTTTTTTTAATGGCCATAGGAACTTATCATCATATGAACTTGTAATATTAAAAGCATCCAGGGGTATTTAATATTGATGAGCTTCTTGCTGTGACCGGTGTGGTCCAATTTTCCTCATTTTCATGAGAGAAACCAGAGTAGAACCAGTAAATTATAATATTAACTGGACCAGAACTAATACCAGATTTACGTATATCAATCTCATCAGCCAGCTGCGGCGAAATATATTGTCAGCAACATTGGTGTAACTTAACCTAGCGTCTCAGCCTCCTGAGGCTAAACCACATAGGAACTATATATATGTTCTATTCATCCTACGTCGGCGATCACCACGCATGAATCTTACTCCAACCAACTGAAGGCATAGATAACTTATTGTATTAAATCACCGACTTTAGCGACTCCCGTGAAATTTGCAGTCAGCAACTACGGCAATTCTGGGGCTGGATTTGGCAAAACTTAAATTTGACACTAAATAGTCTTATTACTTATTAGTGTATTTCCTTGGAATGCCTGCGACAACTACTGGGGTAAGCAAAAGTCTGAAAGTGGCCACTGAATGGGTGTGAATTGAATGAACGGAGAAAGAAACTTATGTCTTTTGTTAACATCATATACTTATGTGGTTTCTTCTTTCTTGTTTTTTATCTCACTAATCTGGGTAGTCACGGGATAGATTACAGTAAGAACCTATTCTTTTCCCATACTGACTATTTCATAACTTATTGTTAACGTTTGATCTTTTGGGTTAATTAACTCTTTAAGTCCCAACAGCCAGTATACTGTACTTCCTTTTAGACCCATTTGGACCAATCAACAGTATACTGGCTTTCGTATCTCTTGATCCTTTCTAAGGCTGTTTTTTAATTTTGACAACTCAAAAACGCTATTTTCTTAAAGTATAGCCATCCATTTTGGACTTTTGGTTATTTATGCATATGAACTTTTTTAAAATTATTTAAAAAAAACAATAATAAAAACTCACTGGGGTGGCCATTTTTGCTTGGGCCAAACCCACTTTTTTGCTTGGGACTGAAAGAGTTAACCTCTGTAGGGATCGTCTTTTTTTTTCCTTTACCAGAAGGAGAGAACCTATTTGATTAATTTCTTCTTTTTGCAATTTTGTCTGTAAACCATGATCTAGTGATGTATATGCTTATTGTTGTGATCTTCTATTGATAATAAACGTTATTAAACCTTTAGTTATCGTGTCGGTCAACCCCTATCCATTATATGTTATTCATAGTTTGTTGTCACGTCCGTGCGTATTTGTCACAGAATTGTGTGCATGCGATTGAAGTGTAACTTGTATTTTCGTACAAGGAGAGAAAGTGCGTCTGATTTAAATATCTTCGTCCAGATAGGCTGGATTAGATAAATTATTCTATTCAGAGACTGTCCTTTCTCTTACACGATCACCTCGTGATAAAACTACTTCTTACCCCTTACTTTTACATTGTCATCACTATCACCTCTGCTCAGACAAGACTATAGACATCTATTACCTATCTGATAAAATCTACGACACACTCCAATTATTGCATTCTGCAAGATCTCCCTTCTTGTGCAATTTGACAATTATTCCTTTGTTCCACTCTGTTGGTGTTGTCCCTGTTTTCCAGACTTGTGCAAATAGTGGTTTTAATAGTTCTGCTGCTAGCTCAGGGTCTGTCTTAAATAGCTCTGAATTTAAGTTACCATGGCCAGGAGCTTTTCCATTCTTTAACCCTTTGATTGCTGTGATGATTTCTTCTTTTCGTGGAATGTCTGTATTAACATCTAGATCGTTTTCAGCCTCAGGAATATTCATTTGTTTCTCTGGTGGTTCCTTGTTCAGAGTTTCTCTGATATGCTCTGCCCATCTTGTTTCCTGTCCTTTTGCTGTCATGATGAGATTTCCTTGCTTATCTCTTACTAATGTAATATTGTTTGCATCTCGTTTTCCGCAGATGATTTTAGTTATTTTGTATACTGTGCTTTGTTCATTTCTCAGGAAATTCCCTTTGTTGGCTCGGGTTTGGCGTTTAACTTCCTTGTCCAGCTGACTGTACTATTCGCTACATTGTTGCTTTAACCTGGGGGACTTCGCTTCTGTTTTCTTTCTTTACATTTCCTTTCTCATCGTTATGGTGTTTACATGTTCTGGTGTTATCCAGTCTTGCTTCTTCGTTTCCTGGAATCCCAAGCATGATTTGCAGCTTTCCTTATATATTGTTGAAATAGTGTTGAAATGCTGGTCTATATCATCAGTCAAAGTCTTTTCCTGACTTTTGGCAAATTAAAATCATTTCTTCATATCTACTTGTGCCTAATCTTAGCAAAGCCAAGAAGATTAAAGCAACATGGCAAGTTATTACCGAAGGGAGTGTTTAAAGATATGAAAATACCAAATATCTGCTTGATAGCAGAGAAAGAAATGTGCCGACCTCGGAAATTTCACTTAATCAAAACTCAAAACAAATGTGACTGAATACTGCCGGAGAGAAGAGATCGATACAGTAATTATGTGACTGTGCATGCCTCGATTTCCATAACGCAAGATAATTTCATAAAACGAATATAACTTGTGAGAGACAGTGTATGAATGACGACCTCATCAAAAATATAAACCATGATGATGAGACTTCCACATTCACTTATCTTCTTCTCTGTCTTACAGCCTTATGCTCCAGCTGTTACAACGCGTATTAATTTTTTTTTTCTTGTATATATAAATTATATTCTCCAAATGTTTCTCCGTCTGTCTCTATCGTGTGTGTTTCCCGCTGTGGTTTTGAGTATGCATCTACTTTTATTTGGGTCTGCCTCTATTTTTTATATCTGCCTCTATTTTTTACATCTCCCTCTATTTTTTTGTCTGTCTCTGTTTTTTTTTTGGTCTGCCTATTTGTTATATCTGCCTCTGTTTTTTTTTGGTCTGCCTCTGTTTTTTTTTTGGTCTGCCTCTATTATTTTGTCTGCCTCTGTTCTTTTTGGTCTGCCTTTTTTGTGTCTTACTCTATTTTATTTTTATCTGCCTCAATTTTGTTTGTCTACCTTTGTTTTTTTATCTGCCTCTATTTTTGTGTCAGTCACTGTTTTTCTTGGTCTGCCTCTATTTTTGTGTCTGCCTCTGTTTTTTTGGTCTGCCTCTTTTTTTTTCTGCCTCTATTTTTGTGTCTGTCTCTCTTTTTTTGAGGGGTCTGCCTCTATTTTTGGGTCTGCCTCTATTGTTTGGGTCTAGCTGTATCTGAGTCTATCTCTATTTGTTGGGGTCAATCTCTATTTTTGTGTCTGACTCTATTTTTGGGCATCTATTTCCTTTACAAACGATTATTTCATAAAACGAATGCCTAGCAACGCTGCTAACTCGCTTCCAGGCTATGTGGACTCAAGTTACTAACTCTCCTTTTAAAGATGTAGAGAGAATTGATAGAACTGATATTATTTGAACAACATGATACAAAACGTGACCTTGATAACGTGTAGGGACAAGGTGTTAGGATTTATGGTTAGTCTATAACTCGACGCAGTAAATCGACTTCAGTGGGAACGTACGATTACATGTGATTTAACCACTGCGGATTATAATGTCTTCGTTGTTCTCTATGTTTCAGAGCCATAAAATGAGACTAAATGTGTGAGTTGAAAGACTGTATAAATGGGTTGGGCTTGATATATTTTAATGCCCATTCGTCACTATGCAATGAAAGATCCTCTTGTCACCTGATGTTATAATGTTTGGTGGATAAAGTTGGTAGGGACTTATGGTTATTTTCGGGCTCACAAGAGGACTTGTCAAATACATCGTCTCAACTTTAGTTTAGGCAGCACTTTGTGCCGGTCAAAAATAGAAAGCATTGATTAATATTGTATATGCGTTTAAAGAAACTCGCGTTATACATATTTACTGACTTGTATTGCGCTTAGAGTGCATTTATTTATCTCATGTAAAATATGACTGCATATTTATATAACAATGACATAAGACAGAATCATTTTCTTCTTAATTTGAATTTTATTGTAACTTCCTTGTTTTCTACAAATAAAGAGCAAGCAAAATTATATAAATTAGATATTAAATGTGTTTAAAGTTATGACATGCTTTCCCGCACATATTACTCACCTTGTAATAAAAATTACGTCCCTTAGATAAACGCATAAATGTATCTTAACGTTTCAATGTGAGGGAAATAGCAGTGATATAGTAGTGGAAAATTGATGAGTTGCAAAAGTCAATGTCTAGTTGTGTAGTGAATACAGAAAGTAGGTTAAAAAGTCAATGACTGTACATGCTTATTGTGTATGTGGATACTGACTATTCCCCCCCCCCCCCTTTCCTTCCTTTTTCTCCAAAGCGTATGGAATCGATACTTGCCGAGTTTGTATAATGTAACCGGCCAAGCACTCCAAGGGAGGTAACCAATAATCATTTATGTAACTCCCAATATAGAAACGTCTATGTGTTGCAACAAAAGGCTAAATATCTCTCAACTGGATTTAACTTAATATTGAACCTAAGCTTGCGCTTGCTCCCACCCGTCTCCCATCCAATTAAAAAAAAGAAGACAAACACAGCTAAAGTTTGAAAGATGTGCGTATGAGAGAGAAGAGATTAGTCTGGGATTCTGGGAGGACGGAGATGCCGATCGCACCAAATGGAGATGACCTCAAACATTATGAGAGCAGAGACTCTTACAACATCAGGTGAAAATAACCATTTTAGTGATGCCCCCTTATCGAAATGGATTAAGTTCAAAGCTCTGGCCGAGTAGTTAAGAGAAAATATGTCACTTGAAAGCCATGACCCAAGCGGGACTGCTGCTTTAAAATGTCAAGTACGATCACGTGATCCCAGTATGGGATATACTATTTCTACAGGATGATTTTTTAATTGTATTATCAGCACGTAATGTTTCTTGGATATTCCTAAACCACGTGTCAAAACAAGAAAGCAAGAACGACCATGTGACACATAGGTTGTATTTTATATTCCCAGACACAAAACAAAAGAAACACAACTCTAAAATGACCAATAAACTCAACGTTACAAGGGAGAGCAAATATTATTGCCCGCCACGATGTCACATGATCTCCCCTTGCGCTGTTGTGTTAATGTGACACATCATTTTATGTCATAA
Organism: Oreohelix idahoensis; assembly: GCA_024509875.1. Lineage (NCBI taxonomy): Eukaryota > Metazoa > Mollusca > Gastropoda > Stylommatophora > Oreohelicidae > Oreohelix > Oreohelix idahoensis. The sequence goes on along the minus strand of JAMPIV010001757.1, from coordinate 123,283 downwards.
AATAGCAGATAAGTCCCTGTATTGTGACGTTTGTTTCATATAAAGTAATTGGATAACATGAAAAACTCACACATTAAAAATAACAAATGACTTTACAATTATCCTGTATAATCACATGTCTCGTGTGGACTCCGTATTTGTTAGCAATAATCTAGGTCAAATGACGTATAGTTCCCGGGAGGGGTCTTTCAAGAAGCTAAGAAAGAATAGGACTGCTGTACATACAGACATTTCGTTGAATGTGAATGGGGTCATGAATAGGGTGACAACCTCATCATGTAAAACACATTTCCACAAAGACCACTGCTACCAGACAACCTCCTATGTAAAACACATTTCTACAAGTACCATTGCTACCAGACAACCTCATCATGTAAAACACATTTCTACAAGGACCACTACTACCAGACAACCTCATCATGTAAAACACATTTCTACAAGGACCACTACCACCAGACAACCTCATCATGTAAAATACATTTCTACAAGGACCACTGCTACCAGACAACCTCATAATGTAAAACACATTTCTACAAGGACCACTACTACCAGACAACCTCATCATGTAAAACACATTTCTACAAGGACCACTGCTACAGGGACCCCTACCATCAAACATTCTCATAACGTAAAACACATTTCTACAAATAAAACTGCTACCAGACAAACTCATCATGTAAAATAAATTTCTACAAGGACCACTGCTACAAGACAACCTCGTCATGCAAAACACATTTCTACAGGGACCACTACTACCAGACAACCTCATCGTATAAAACACATTTCTGCAAGGACCACTGTTACCAGACAACCTTATCATGTGAAACACATTTCTACAAGGACCACTACTACCAGACAACCTCATCATGTAAAACACATTTCTACAAGGACCACTGTTACCAGACAACCTTATCATGTAAAACACATTTCTACACGGACCAATGCTGCCAGACAACCTCATCATGTTAAACACATTTCTACAACGACCACTGCTACCAGACAACCTCATCATGTAAAACACATTTCTACAAGGACCACTGTTACCAGACAACCTTATCATGTAAAACACATTTCTGCAAGGACCACTGCTACCAGACAACCTCATCATGTAAAACATATTTCTGCAAAGACCACTGTTACCAGACAAATTTATCATGTAAAACACATTTCTACCAGGAATACTGCTACCAGACAACCTCATCACGTAAAACACAGTTCTACAAGGACCACTGCTACCAGACAACCTCATCATGTAAAACACATTTCTACAAGGACCACTGCTACCAGAAAACCTTATCATGTAAAACACATTTCTACAAGGACCACTACTACCAGACAACCTCATCATGTAAAACACATTTCTACAAGGACGACTGCTACCAGACAACCTCATCATGTAAAACACATTTCTACAAGGACCACTGATACCAGATAACCTCATCACGTAAAACACATTTCTACAAGGACCACTGCTACCAGACAACCTTATTATGTAAAACACATTTCTACAAGGACCATTACTACCAGACAACCTCATCATGTAAAACACATTTCTACAAGGACCACTGTTACCAGACAACCTTATCATATAAAACACATTTCTACAAGGACAACTACTACCAGAAAACCTCATCGTGTAAAACACATTTCTACACGGACCAATGCTGCCAGACAACCTCATCATGTAAAACACATTTCTACAACGACCACTGCTACCAGACAACTTCATCATGTAAAACACTTTTCTACAAGGACCACTGTTACCAGACAACCTTATCATGTAAAACACATTTCTGCAAGGACCACTGCTACCAGACAACCTCATCACGTAAAACATATTTCTGCAAAGACCACTGTTACCAGACAAATTTATCATGTAAAACACATTTCTACAAGGACCACTACTACCAGACAACCTCATCATGTAAAACACATTACTACAAGGACCACTTCCACCAGACAACCTCATCATGTAAAATACATTTCTACAAGGACCACTGCTACCAGACAACCTCATAATGTAAAACACATTTCTACAAGGACCACTACTACTAGACAACCTCATCATGTAAAACACATTTCTACAAGGACCACTGCTACCAGACAACCTCATCATGTAAAACACATTTCTACAAGGACCCCTACCATCAAACAACCTCATAACGTAAAACACATTTCTACAAATAAAACTGCTACCACACAAACTCATCATGTAAAATAAATTTCTACAAGGACCACTGCTACCAGACAATCTCATCATTTAAAACACATTTCTACAAGGACCACTACTACCAGACAAACTCATCGTGTAAAACACATTTCTGCAAGGACCACTGTTACCAGACAACCTTATCATGTAAAACACATTTCTACAAGGACCACTACTACCAGACAACCTCATCATGTAAAACACATTTCTACAAGGACCACTGTTACCAGACAACCTTATCATGTAAAACACATTTCTACACGGACCAATGCTGCCAGACAACCTCATCATGTTAAACACATTTCTACAACGACCACTGCTACCAGACAACCTCATCATGTAAAACACATTTCTACAAGGACCACTGTTACCAGACAAATTTATCATGTAAAACACATTTCTACCAGGAATACTGCTACCAGACAACCTCATCACGTAAAACACATTTCTACAAGGACCACTGCTACCAGACAACCTCATCATGTAAAACACATTTCTACAAGGACCACTGCTACCAGACAACCTTATCATGTAAAACACATTTCTACAAAGACCACTACTACCAGACAACCTCATCATGTAAAACACATTTCTACAAGGACCACTGCTACCAGACAACCTCATCATGTAAAACACATTTCTACAAGGACCACTGCTACCAGAAAACCTCATCACGTAAAACACATTTCTACAAGGACCACTGCTACCAGACAACCTTATTATGTAAAACACATTTCTACAAGGACCATTACTACCAGACAACTTTATCATGTAAAACACATTTCTACAAGGACCACTGTTACCAGACAACCTTATCATATAAAACACATTTCTACAAGGACCACTACTACCAGACAACCTCATCGTGTAAAACACATTTCTGCAAGGACCACTGTTACCAGACAATCTTATCATGTAAAACACATTTCTACAAGGACAAGTACTACCAGACAACCTCATCATGTAAAACACATTTCTACAAGGACCACTGTTACCAGACAACCTTATCATGTAAAACACATTTCTACAAGGACCAATGCTGCCAGACAACCTCATCACGTAAAACGCATTTCTACAAGGACCACTGCTACCAGACAACCTCATCATGTAAAATACATTTTTACAAGGACCACTACTACCAGACAACCTCATCATGTAAAACACATTTCTACAAGGACCACTACTACCAGACAACCTCATCATGTAAAACACATTTCTACATGGACCACTGCTACCAGAAAACCTCATCGTGTAAAACACATTTCTACAAGGACCACTACTACCAGACAACCTCATCATGTAAAACACATTTCTACAAGGACCACTACCACCAGACAACCTCATCATGTAAAATACATTTCTACAAGGACCACTGCTACCAGACAACCTCATAATGTAAAACACATTTCTACAAGGACCACTACTACCAGACAACCTCATCATGTAAAACACATTTCTACAAGGACCACTGCTACCAGACAACCTCATCATGTAAAACACATTTCTACAAGGACCCCTACCATCAAACAACCTCATAACGTAAAACACATTTCCTCAAATAAAACTGCTACCAGACAAACTCATCATGTAAAATAAATTTCTACAAGGACCACTGCTACCAGACAACCTCATCATGTAAAACACATTTCTACAAGGACCACTACTACCAGACAACCTCATCGTGTAAAACACATTTCTGCAAGGACCATTGTTACCAGACAACCTTATCATGTGAAACACATTTCTACAAGGACCACTACTACCAGACAACCTCATCATGTAAAACACATTTCTACCAGGAATACTGCTACCAGACAACCTCATCACGTAAAACACAGTTCTACAAGGACCACTGCTACCAGACAACCTCATCATGTAAAACACATTTCTACAAGGACCACTGCTACCAGAAAACCTTATCATGTAAAACACATTTCTACAAGGACCACTACTACCAGACAACCTCATCATGTAAAACACATTTCTACAAGGACGACTGCTACCAGACAACCTCATCATGTAAAACACATTTCTACAAGGACCACTGATACCAGATAACCTCATCACGTAAAACACATTTCTACAAGGACCACTGCTACCAGACAACCTTATTATGTAAAACACATTTCTACAAGGACCATTACTACCAGACAACCTCATCATGTAAAACACATTTCTACAAGGACCACTGTTATCAGACAACCTTATCATATAAAACACATTTCTACAAGGACAACTACTACCAGAAAACCTCATCGTGTAAAACACATTTCTGCAAGGACCACTGTTACCAGACAGCCTTATCATGTAAAACACATTTCTACAAGGACCACTACTACCAGACAACCTTTTCATGTAAAACACATTTCTACAAGGACCAATGCTGCCAGACAACCTCATCACGTAAAACGCATTTCTACAAGGACCACTGCTACCAGACAACCTCATCATGTAAAATACATTTCTACAAGGACCACTAATACCAGACAACCTCATCATGTAAAACACATTTCTACAAGGACCACTACTACCAGACAACCTCATCATGTAAAACACATTTCTACAAGGACCACTGCTACCAGACAACCTCATCATGTAAAACACATTTCTACAAGGACCACTGTTACCAGACAACCTTATCATGTAAAACACATTTCTACACGGACCAATGCTGCCAGACAACCTCATCATGTAAAACACATTTCTACAACGACCACTGCTACCAGACAACTTCATCATGTAAAACACATTTCTACAAGGACCACTGTTACCAGACAACCTTATCATGTAAAACACATTTCTACACGGACCAATGCTGCCAGACAACCTCATCATGTTAAACACATTTCTACAACGACCACTGCTACCAGACAACCTCATTATGTAAAACACATTTCTGCAAGGACCACTGCTACCAGACAACCTCATCATGTAAAACATATTTCTGCAAAGACCACTGTTACCAGACAAATTTATCATGTAAAACACATTTCTACAAGGACCACTACTACCAGACAACCTCATCATGTAAAACACATTTCTACAAGGACCACTACCACCAGACAACCTCATCATGTAAAATACATTTCTACAAGGACCACTGCTACCAGACAACCTCATAATGTAAAACACATTTCTACAAGGACCACTACTACTAGACAACCTCATCATGTAAAACACATTTCTACAAGGACCACTGCTACCAGACAACCTCATCATGTAAAACACATTTCTACAAGGACCCCTACCATCAAACAACCTCATAACGTAAAACACATTTCTACAAATAAAACTGCTACCACACAAACTCATCATGTAAAATAAATTTCTACAAGGACCACTGCTACCAGACAATCTCATCATTTAAAACACATTTCTACAAGGACCACTACTACCAGACAAACTCATCGTGTAAAACACATTTCTGCAAGGACCACTGTTACCAGACAACCTTATCATGTAAAACACATTTCTACAAGGACCACTACTACCAGACAACCTCATCATGTAAAACACATTTCTACAAGGACCACTGTTACCAGACAACCTTATCATGTAAAACACATTTCTACACGGACCAATGCTGCCAGACAACCTCATCATGTTAAACACATTTCTACAACGACCACTGCTACCAGACAACCTCATCATGTGAAACACATTTCTACAAGGACCACTGTTACTGTTACCAGACAAATTTATCATGTAAAACACATTTCTACCAGGAATACTGCTACCAGACAACCTCATCACGTAAAACACATTTCTACAAGGACCACTGCTACCAGACAACCTCATCATGTAAAACACATTTCTACAAGGACCACTGCTACCAGACAACCTTATCATGTAAAACACATTTCTACAAAGACCACTACTACCAGACAACCTCATCATGTAAAACACATTTCTACAAGGACCACTGCTACCAGACAACCTCATCATGTAAAACACATTTCTACAAGGACCACTGCTACCAGAAAACCTCATCACGTAAAACACATTTCTACAAGGACCACTGCTACCAGACAACCTTATTATGTAAAACACATTTCTACAAGGACCATTACTACCAGACAACTTTATCATGTAAAACACATTTCTACAAGGACCACTGTTACCAGACAACCTTATCATATAAAACACATTTCTACAAGGACCACTACTACCAGACAACCTCATCGTGTAAAACACATTTCTGCAAGGACCACTGTTACCAGACAATCTTATCATGTAAAACACATTTCTACAAGGACAACTACTACCAGACAACCTCATCATGTAAAACACATTTCTACAAGGACCACTGTTACCAGACAACCTTATCATGTAAAACACATTTCTACAAGGACCAATGCTGCCAGACAACCTCATCACGTAAAACGCATTTCTACAAGGACCACTGCTACCAGACAACCTCATCATGTAAAATACATTTTTACAAGGACCACTACTACCAGACAACCTCATCATGTAAAACACATTTCTACAAGGACCACTACTACCAGACAACCTCATCATGTAAAACACATTTCTACATGGACCACTGCTACCAGAAAACCTCATCGTGTAAAACACATTTCTACAAGGACCACTACTACCAGACAACCTCATCATGTAAAACACATTTCTACAAGGACCACTACCACCAGACAACCTCATCATGTAAAATACATTTCTACAAGGACCACTGCTACCAGACAACCTCATAATGTAAAACACATTTCTACAAGGACCACTACTACCAGACAACCTCATCATGTAAAACACATTTCTACAAGGACCACTGCTACCAGACAACCTCATCATGTAAAACACATTTCTACAAGGACCCCTACCATCAAACAACCTCATAACGTAAAACACATTTCCTCAAATAAAACTGCTACCAGACAAACTCATCATGTAAAATAAATTTCTACAAGGACCACTGCTACCAGACAACCTCATCATGTAAAACACATTTCTACAAGGACCACTACTACCAGACAACCTCATCGTGTAAAACACATTTCTGCAAGGACCATTGTTACCAGACAACCTTATCATGTGAAACACATTTCTACAAGGACCACTACTACCAGATAACCTCATCATGTAAAACACATTTCTACAAGGACTACTGCTACCAGACAACCTCATCATGTAAAACACATTTCTACAAGGACCACTGTTACCAGACAACCTTATCATGTAAAACACATTTCTACACGGACCAATGCTGCCAGACAACCTCGTCATGTTAAACACATTTCTACAACGACCACTGCTACCAGACAACCTCATCATGTAAAACACATTTCTGCAAGGACCACTGCTACCAGACAACCTCATCATGTAAAACATATTTCTGCAAAGACCACTGTTACCAGACAAATTTATCATGTAAAACACCTTTCTACAAGTACCACTACTACCAGACAACCTCATTATGTAAAACACATTTCTACAAGGACCACTACCACCAGACAACCTCATCATGTAAAATACATTTTTACAAGGACCACTGCTACCAGACAACCTCATAATGTAAAACACATTTCTACAAGGACCACTACTACCAGACAACCTCAACTTGTAAAACACATTTCTACAAGGACCACTGCTACCAGACAACCTCATCATGTAAAACACATTTCTACAAGGACCCCTACCATCAAACAACCTCATAACGTAAAACACATTTCTACAAATAAAACTGCTACCAGACAAACTCATCATGTAAAATAAATTTCTACAAGGACCACTGCTACCAGACAACCTCATCATGTAAAACACATTTCTACAAGGACCACTACTACCAGACAACCTCATCGTGTAAAACACATTTCTGCAAGGACCACTGTTACCAGACAACCTTATCATGTAAAACACATTTCTACACGGACCAATGCTGCCAGACAACCTCATCATGTTAAACACATTTCTACAACGACCACTGCTACCAGACAACCTCATCATGTAAAACACATTTCTACAAGGACCACTGTTACCAGACAACCTTATCATGTAAAACACATTTCTACACGGACCAATGCTGCCAGACAACCTCATCATGTTAAACACATTTCTACAACGACCACTGCTACCAGCCAACCTCATCATGTAAAACACATTTCTGCAAGGACCACTGCTACCAGACAACCTCATCATGTAAAACATATTTCTGCAAAGACCACTGTTACCAGACAAATTTATCATGTAAAACACATTTCTACCAGGAATACTGCTACCAGACAACCACATCACGTAAAACACATTTCTACAAGGACCACTGCTACCAGACAACCTCATCATGTAAAACACATTTCTACAAGGACCACTGCTACCAGACAACCTTATCATGTAAAACACATTTCTACAAGGACCACTGCTACCAGACAACCTCATCACGTAAAACACATTTCTACAAGGACCACTGCTACCAGACAACCTTATTATGTAAAACATATTTCTACAAGGACCATTACTACCAGACAACCTCATCATGTAAAACACATTTCTACAAGGACCACCGTTACAAGACAACCTTATCATATAAAACACATTTCTACAAGGACCACTACTACCAGAAATCCTCATCGTGTAAAACACATTTCTACAATGACCACTACTACTAGACAACCTCATCATGTAAAACACATTTCTACAAGGACCACTGCTACCAGACAACCTCATCATGTAAAACACATTTCTACAAGGACCACTGCTACCAGACAACCGCATTATGTAAAACACATTTCTACAAGGACCACTGCTACCAGAACTTGTAACTGCATCGTGCAGGCTTTCTGTGGGACTTGTTGCAGTGGTTAATCCATGCTTCATAAGAAGCTCAAAAACTGATGATGTCGAGTATATAACAATTATTTTATATGGAGTGAATATAGTCAGTGTTATTGTTAAAACATTGATGTCGAGTATATAACAATAATTTTATATGGAGTGAATATAGTCAGTGTTATTGTTAAAACATTGATGTCCAGTATATAATTTTTATTTTGTATGGAGTGAATATAGTCAGTGTTATTGTAAAAATATTGATGTCGAGTATGTAATGATTATTTTGTAGGGAGTGAATGGCGTCAATGTTACTGTTAAAACATTGATGTCGAGTATATAATGATTATTTTGTGTGGAGTGAATGGAGTCAATGTTATTGTTAAAACATTATCTAAACGTTTATTCGCGAGCAAACCATATTTTATTATAGACTGTGTAGAGTCTGTGCTCCTATGCAGTGTTACATAAACTACTGCTGTAAAAGCCCATGTAATGCAATACTATGGGGTGGACAGAGGAATATAACAAATCTTTGATGTTGGTTCTGTAGCATGTGAACATGACAGATCACAAAAAGACAACAAGCAACCACATTAGTCTCATCTTCTAGATGGCATTATGTGTGACATTCTCTCTTCACGTACACTGATTGTGTCCAGGCTAGGAGAAGGATGTCAGTGTAGCGGTATTTCAACTGATTATTTTTAAGTGCGTGTGTTATGTGGAAGCAAGTCATGCACATTAAATACGCAGAGCTAGTTTATAGGATAAACGGGAGCATAGATGATGTGGTTTTAGAGAACACTATCACAGATCTCATGAGTATCTAAAGAATGGATTATAAACTATTGCAAAGACCAAAGGTTAGGGAGGATAAGTAACAGAATTGATCTTCCGACAGCATTGTAGCACACTAGGAAGATATTATACTGATGTATCACAACATCAACTTTGACGACACTCTGTGTGTGTGTGTGGGTTTAATCTGAAAATACAAGTTTATTTCTTCTGAAACGAACAGTTTACTACGGTTCACACAAAATGTCTTGTCAAATACTGGTTTGCATACTAGCGTCAATTGACATATCTTATCAAATTATGATGATAGGAAACTCTTTACAGAGCGATACAACAGGAGGTAATCTGATCATCAGAAAAGTCCCCCCATCGGACAATTGTTTCGGCCCAGTATACTCCTTTACACTCTAAGGGGGGCGGGCCCACTTGGGTCATGACTCCCAAGCGTCTCAGCCTCCTGTTGTCTTGTATCGAAAATGAACCCATTTCACTTATGGTAGCAACTTTAATCCACAACTCCGCCAGCCGTGGAGGCAATTGTGAAAGTAACAAAGAGAAGACAAATTATTCCGTTCCTTCCGTCGCACACACTGAGACACCATCGCGAAGCCGCCGAGCCTAGCCACTGAAATTCTGACACTGACACCTCCTATAATATACATCGCCTGTTGCCCCTCAGTCACAGCCCGCTCACTAGTACACCACAAAACTCAGTGTTTTGTGGACTCAGAAAAATGCCTGGTGTTTTCTGTACTGCAGCGTTTATTGTCACGATTTCCATTGCCCATTGCGGTTGTTCCACAGCCAGCCTGATGCCTTTTCGGCAGTTTCACTAAGCCTCCTTAGTGCCCTTGTTCTCGCCTGTCCGTTCAGCCCCAACAGTTTCAATAGATCAAACATTGATGCAGCCACAAGCCCTCTTGCGCCCACTTCAACAGCCATGACCATTGTAGTGAACCCCTCGTGTCTCAGATCCGCGGCCAGATCACTATATATGGCCGCTTTGAACGAATGTTGCTCGTCTAATCTGGATTCAAATGGCACGGTCAGTTCAATCAGTATGACCTGAAGCGTTGAAGAAGAATGAAGCACTATATCCGGCCGTCTCCGCGATTTTCTGATACTCTCTGAATATGCCCCTCGTCCAGGTAGGTCTACCGCCATCTCCCAGTCGTTTGCACAATCAAGAAGAGATGGTAAACTGCTACCTGGTTTACTCGGTTTGGGATGTGCTGACTTTCCTGCCCTCAGAAAGTATGTATTTGCGGTGCTCGGCCTGGGTTTGCTATTCGCCTTCATCTTTGCTAGATCTATTGTCGTATCAAGCTCATTTAGCACTTTGTTATGGCGCCAGGTGTATCGCCCTTGCCCTAATGACACCTTACAAATTAAATATGAACAGACAATTATTTTTCAAATACCTCTACAAATTAAGTTCATCTGAAAATTAGTAGGAAGAAAACAGACCGTATTTTCTGCAAAAATTAATTGTTTACTGAAGCACCAGTAGAAAGATATGTACGTAAACAATGATCAACCACAATAGGGTTTTAGCTATAAATAGTGTAGGTAACTCCTCTCTCCAAACAAACAAAAATAACCTACAATGACTACATAAGTAAGGATATGTGATTATAACCAATGTGTTAGGCAGTCTACATTAATGAAAGGAACCCGTTACACGCCCATTGAAGCATATTAGGAATATGGTGTTAGGCCCATATTATCTTGACCGTTGGCACACGAGGGGTGATGTAGTCGGCATCACGCCGGCCGATTTAACCTTCCCAGAGTTGCTCTGGTACCCATTTGGGGCTGGGTCGACCCAGGAGCCGTTTGTGGCCTAACAAATTCCCGCCTCATCTGGGGATCGAACCATAGACCACTGCGCTAGGAAGCCAGTTCACTAACCACTATGCTACCGCGGCTCCCAAGGCAGTCTACATTAGTCTGATAAAATTAGAGATGTGTCCTATGCAAATCTTAAGATTAGAATCACCTTACAAATCATAAACAGCAGCTGTTGTACTTTCCTTTCTAACCAGCAGGCAGTCTTAAGAAACAAATTTAAATTCTATGAAATCCCAAGAATCTATAAGAAGTCTCTAGGTAAAAATGTGACTGATCCAAAACAGAAATCTGTATTATCAGCACTGTATGACATGACTGTCACCAATACTAAGCTGAAAGGTCTGAACATATATACAGCAAATTTAAGCAATAAATGATACAGCAATTACTCGTTGATGGTCTCAGCCTCCTCTTTGTAAGCTTTCCTCTTTGCTTTGTCCTTCAATCGTTTCTCTCTCTCCCACTCTTTAACCCGCAGTACCTCATCATCTGTCTCGCAGTGCTCCCAGGCAAGAAGCTGATGTGAACAATATTTTTTAGTTTGTGGGAAGTTCTTTTGGTAACACTGCATCGCTTCCAGGTAGTAGTCCACACAGTAATCCCCTCTTGTCAGGGACATTTTTGTTTTATTTAGCTCCTCTCGTGTGGCCTTAATTGTTATTTCCTTGCGACCATTCGTAAATGAAAACAAAGGATCGAAGTTCGAGTGTTATGAGCGTCTGGCGCAGTGTCGGGATGCGTAACACGCTCTGTGTCGGAGTTACACGCAATGTTTTATGTATGAACAATTAATCTGTCTTACTTTACATTATTGGAACGTTGGTGGCGCAAATAATCAGCGTTCCGTGATCTCAGGTTCTGTGGTGTAGCGAGAACACACGGTGACTTCAGCGTCCGTGCGCTTACCAGCACTTAGTGCTAGCGTTCTCTAATAAAGAACTAAATTTTCTTAATTTTTAAGTTAATTATATATATCTTTCTGGTTCTTGTCTTTAGCTCAACAATGGTGACTACATCATATCATTTCAATGTAACTTCCCTTGGGATCTTTCTGTTTACTCCAATCTAATTGTTTAATTGTTTGTTTGTTCTTGTCTTTCTATCACTCCGCCTGACAATGTTTCAGCCTGTCTGTAATCAACATCTACCAATCTTTTTGTCGTCAATCATGATTGATATTGTCAATCCCCCATCTATTTATGACAACTAAATAATTTATTTAATTCTGAAGCTTAATATATTTTATTAAAATTCTTCTCTCTTTAAATAAGGCCTGATAGTCTGTAACTCTCTTCAACCCCTTTGTAGCGAAAGGTTTTTATGAGTGTACTAGTCTGTAGTAGTCACTGATAGAACAGAAGAATAATTCTGTCTGAAAAGAATGTAGTCCCAGTTTCAGAGAAGAGCACTGGTATCACAGGATAGTCACGGCTGTGAAGGTCTCTACTTCAGTTAGTATTCAGATTAAAGTTAAAGCATTAGATGCCACCTTTGCTAATAAGTAACCTATGATAATTAACAATTCAGTAAAACTCAAAAATGCAACAATATAAATTTGACAAGTCAAAGAATTACAATTACTGAATCATTTAGTATGTACATCTATAGTGTGTTTCTTCTTGTGCAATTAGGAATAGTGAAATGTTGAAAATTTATTGAATAAAATTTCATTACAAAATTGAATGATAGTTGAGTTATATTCATTAAATAAATAAGAAGTCCTTTCTGCAATCTTCAAAATAGTATAAAATGTTTATCCAATGTTCCTTTATCATTAAAGTTTCTCTTGTCTGGTCTATTATTTCAGAACTGTTCTCTCATCATAACCACTAGTCACTTTGCTTGGACCACTAACACTGATTGATGGTATTTTGTCACATAGAATACTTAACATTAAAGTTCTGTAACTGTCCTCTCTGAATATGCACAGCAGTGTCAGTTGTAGGTCTTGCACTAGATCACCAAGCACTGATGGGGGCCTATGGCTTGAATCTAAGATAGCAATCTCTGATGCTCCTGTGTTGGTTCAGGAATGCAATATTGATCTTGGATTCTAGACCTTTGGTGTAGTGTGACACGTAACGAGAGAAGACAGGTGTCGATCTGCATAACATTTCTAAATATTACATGAATTATAAATTTTTATACATGATTAAGATGCTACCTTCGCCTTACACATTCTGGAGTGCCAGAATAATAACTTTAATTGATCACTCCTACTGACATTCCATGATAGGCGGTGGTATACATCGAATTCCTTTAAACATTTACAACTCAATTTCAGTTTAGTCCTCATGTCTGATCATGATACATATTCTAACACAATAATCTGCAATAAAACAAATGAATTATTCATAAATTTACATACCCTCTTAGGAAATATGAAAAGTACAGAACAGACTCGGTTTGGTGATGGAAGAGCTGCACGGCAAAGATATAGCTTTGGCGAGCGTGCCCGTTCTTCAGTCTATCTTTCTTCTGCGGTCTGTGTGTAAATTTGAATAGTTCACTGTTGGCCGTTTTATAGGTTGAATGAGGGCGTATCGGAGAGCAACGCGACGTTTCAGTTTACAGACTGTTTATTTTTTGCAGACTCGAGCGAGCTTGCGTTAGCTTGGTCCCGAAATCTTCTTCATGCTTCTCAAACCTGTTATCCATGACTTTTATTTATATCTCCTTTTACTTTCCATAACTTCTGCTTTTCTTTTATATAAAGTTTTCCATAATTGGTTATGACGTCGATTTATATCAAATTTGTAAAAACACAGCAGTGTTCATCGTGCTGGCACCTTTACCTTCAATTATCTCCAAAAGTAATACACACAGCAACTATTCCCCTGAAATGAATATAGCTGGTTTTATTCCTCAAAAAACGAAATCACTGTCATTACTTTCTGTTTCTCCATTTCCTTGTACGACACACGAATCCATTTTTTTCAAACACACTTTCCTTTCCTCTTGCAGAACGCCCTTGTAAAACCCGTATCGTCTACATGCGAGCTTCGTGGTCTTTGATTGGCTGCCAAAATTTCCTTTCATTCTATCATAACAGGGCATTGTGTTTACATAACGCTACACAGCCCCTCGCTGTCCAAGCTGTGACCTAGTCCAGCTGACATGTAAACAATTGTCGTAGTTATTCCTCGTCCGTCTCTCGTTCCATTTTGGTGGGATGTCTACGAAGAAAATCAGCACCCACATTCTGTTTCTTTTAAGAATGTAATTCACCGTGAATGAATAAGGAGACAAGAGGAGACTCTATCTTAGTAAACCTGAATTTAATTTCTTTGACTCAGCCAAAAACGCTAATGGCTGGTGATCGCATTGAACAATAAAATACTTCTCATACAAATATTTCTGAGATTTCTGAATAGACCGCACTAACGTTAAACCTTCCTTCTCATTTGTCAATTAATTTAGATCTGCTGAATTTATTTTTCTACTAGCATAATCTACTGGCCAAAGTTCTTCTGGCTGTGTCTTTGACTTTGTAATATAGTTGCTCTAATCCCTATGTTATTTGCATCCGTCCTTAATATAAATTCCTGAGTGGGTATATTGGGTAATGTGAGAATTGGCTTGCTTGTGAGTTTTCGCTTTAACTCAGTGTAAGCTTCCTTACAATCTGCATTCCATTGAATCTTATCTGGTTGTAACTTCTTAGTCAGGTTTGTTAAAGATGCACACGAAGAGTTAAAGTTGGGAATATATTTTTGATAAAATCCACATAAGGGTACAATAGACCTTACATCTTTCTTTGTCTGTAGTCTTGGAGCCTTCTTTAACTTCTCTACATTCTTTGGGTCATGTGACATGTGACCTCTAAAAATAGTGTGACCTAGGAATTCCAATTCCTCACACCCTATATAGCTCTTGGTTGGACGTGCAGTTAATCCGGTGTGTCTAAGTCTGTCAAACGACATGGATAGTCATGCTAAATGTTCTTCAAATGTGTGTGTAGCAACAAGAATGTCATCCATGAAGTTAGTGATTGTGGATTTTTTAGAGGTTTCAATAATTTCCTTATCATTCGGGAAAACACGCTTGGAGCGTTTTTTCAGACCGAATGGCAGTACTTTGAACCCATAATGCCATTCTGATGTACTGAATGCCAACATAGGTCTAATGTCTGGTTTTACTGGTATTTGGTAGCATCCCTTGCTGAGATCTACTTTAGAGAAATACCTAGCTTTACTCAGTGTAAAGAACAATTGATTTGTGTCAGGTAATGGGTCCACCTGAGATTCTGTGACAGCATTTAGCTTCCTATAGTCTTTACACAATCTATGCTCTTCACTAGGCTTTCTTAATAGCACTACGCTTGCGCTATAGGGAGATTCTGACTTTGAGATGATCTTCGAATGCAACAAGTAGTCAATCTCTTCCCTTAAAGCTTGGGCTTTCGCATAAGATATAGGGTATGTTTTCATACATATAGGTGTAGGGTCAGTAACCTGCATATCGTACTCTAACAGATTTGTACAACATGGCTTATCTGTGAGCATATGTTCATGGGTTTCTAACACCTTCTGATCTTGCTTCATCTGCTCATGAGCCAAACGATCACTAATGTTTACTTGCTCATAACTCTCTGTAGCTTGTACTGGATATTCCACAGAGGTGAGAGGTTCGTCTTTTATCTCTGTTGCTATAGCTAGGGTCATGTGCAACTTCCGAAGACTCCCTGCCATAATACTTTTTACGAAGATTGACATGGTACACCTTTTCCTTCCCTTTCTTACCAATCTTGTAATTGGTTCTTGAGAGCTTTTTCCAGAATCACAAATTGTCCCTCTGTGACGTACGTCTAGTTTGACTAGTGAATTTTCCCTGATATGATGGATGATTTAAAGGGACCTTTAGATTTTCATAACATTAGAACCCCTGAACATTTGTTGTAACTTTTCGTTTGCCAGAACGCATTCCACCGGGACTCATGTAGGATACAGCGACGAGATCAAAGAGACAAACCGAGGGATCTTAAGGGAGACTATCGGCGCTATCAAAGACAGTAGTTTTCCCTGATACGAGACGCAGTTGCTTGCCGCTAATTTCGCGTCTCGGTGTCAATCGAGGAACCGAGCGAACGGGGGAAAGCGAAACGGGCAGCAGCGAACGGAGATACGAAGACCAGGGGGCGGCTTTTTCTCTTGATTTGGCGGTCAGATCCCCAAAAGTTCGTGAGATCAAATAAGTTGTCAAGTTTATCATGTCCCACTCAACTTACATTTCATTTTAGCTAAATAGACCATGTAGAACTAGACACGTTATCACTCGCTGGCCAGACCTTTACAGAAGCACTAGCTTTATTGAAATCTTGTTATAGATTTTCCCCTGGATTTTATATATATTTGCAGTGATTTCTAATTCTGTGCAAAGCGGTAAAATATATATTGTGTAAAGTGATCAGTGGTCTAGTAATTCTATTTAAAGGGATTCTGTGTTAATTTAAATCTATTTAATTAAACCATCTCAAGAGTTCCAGTTTTAAATATAATGATCTATCTATTATATTATTTCAAAAGATAATAGATGCTTAAATTAACTTTTAAAGTCGCGAAGGAATTTATAATTAATAAATTCAGTTAAGTCCTAGTTTTATAGATGTGTGTTTTTAACCACTAGAACTCGCGCAGTGTTTATTAAATACATAATTAAATACGCGAGCATATATATAATAGGCTTAACGGGAAATTCATCGCGCTTTAGAAGGTTATTTGTTTTCGGTATATTACATGTCTTTTTTTTCTTTCATACAGAGTGATCGTAACCTGTGCGATCCCAGCATTAAGAAAGCAATAAAGAAATCAATCTAAGCAAAGCAAAGCATAAATGTGTGTAGAGTTCCCCTGACGCAGAACTTGTTGAGACTGTGTAAATTTTTAATCTTTGAGGCGATTCTATGTTTGGAATTCCGCTATCTAACTTATAGCAAAGAAAGCACACCCAAAGACAAATTTAACGCACCATCAAACAACTTAAGTCGTAACGGGAAGAAGAACACTGGCCCGAGCTTTGTTAGTTTACTGACACAGAGAGATAATTCATAATTTCCTGAACAGTGATGTGACTAGTTTTCTCACTGGACTTAAACCATACCTCACGGATTAAGTGTACCAGCACGCGTAAGAATTTTATTATCCGCGGCATAGTCAAATAGACCACACCATCCTCACCCCGGTATCAGAGACCGTGCCCTCCCATAGAAACTGTTATTAAGAAACGAGACACAACTACAGATTCATTTTCCAGCGATTACGGGACCCTTTTATGTGCTGACCGCCTACCCGATAATCTGGGGCTAGAACTTTAACAAACACTCATACCTTTAGTTGAGGTGTAACTGCTGTTGTGTTATTCTATGGAGTGCAAGAGTTTTTCACAATCGGTAAGTGAGAGCAAGATGAGTGAAGGCCTTTGCTAGCGCGTGTATGAATGACAGGAAATTAATTCTTTTGTGTGACCATTTTGTTAACTTGCTTACCTGGTAACATATATCTTTTCTGTATACCCTACATTGTTCCTTTAAGTGGGATAGTTGATAATTTGTTAACTCTGTTTAAAACCACCTCCTTTCCATTTGCTTAGTAAAGGGAAGAACAGCTGGGAAGAACAGGTTTTTTTTTCTATCACTTATACCTAACTTGGTAACACCTCTTTCAGAGTAATTAACTTTACTGTTAGGTTAACGTACCCGTGTTCCTGATATTATCTATCTCTGGACTGGGTTTGTCTTTGTCTAATGAGCGGGAAGGGCTTAGTCGATACCAATCTTCTTCACCCCCTCCCAAAACTTGTTATTTGCATTTGTGTACTTATGATAATTTATGTAATATCTGATGTTTTTAGTGATTGATGTGTAAAGTGAATAAAATCACCTAAACTCATTTAGTTCTGTGTGTTGGATATACCCAAAGCCCAACTTTTCCCCTATTCGTTTAATATAGTTTGTATCAACGTCGTGTGTGTGTTTGAAAACACCGAATCGGTGTGCGCGCAGATGCGAGTCTGGAAAACTGGCAAATAATTGTTTGACCAGGAGAGTGAAAGAGAAGATTGAGAGACACGATTTGTCGTAAATAAGTCTGTCTTTACTCTCCTCCAGCACGCTGTGAAGCAACTATTAAATCTCTACATTTTCTATCACTGAGCTTTCCATCATCATTTTCCACTCTAAACCGGACCACTATTTCTACGACTCTTTTCTCTCAAAATAAATTTACGACACCCTCCCAACCAGCCAACCAACTTGCATTTTATTACTGCTGCTGTGCAAGTACTTTCTCCCTTACAGCAATGTTCCCTATCCTCTGCTGTTGTGTTGTTATATCAACAATTTATCTTCTGGTTTTTCTTTCTGGTTTTCTTTGGATGCCTACGTCCGCAGCAATGCTTCCATAGGCCCTGTAACTGGTCTACCCTACGTGTTGAGGTTACCTGTTACAATCAGAGCAGGATTGCACATACCGATCTATGTCTTCAGTGATACCTGGCCATTAATATTGCAATAATATCCTTTGACAAGTGAAACCCTTTCCTCTGTGACCACTACCTAGTATAGCATGGTCTCGATCCATAACCTCCTCCCGGTATGATTTTGGCACTAAAAGCTTTTGGCAATGTGCCAAAGCAAGACTTCAGTGTGCTGTCTGCTGCTTGAGCCCTTTTCATCTCAGTCGGATGAAATGTTAAGTTAGTGTTTCTCTCTTTGTTCTACAGTTCTAAAGGTGCTTAATTTGAGATCCGAAATAGATTGTGACTTTCAATGGCAAATTCGTCGGACGTGCAATTTTGGATTTGAATTGAAAATTAGAAGTATAATCTAGCGAAATGTAAGTCAAAGATCAGACTGCATCCCCACGTCAAGCCAGAAATTCACCAGAGCCGGAGAGATACATCGGACAAAGGATTCCACAATTATAAGTGATAGATCGAAGTATTTGGGCAACTTTAAAACTTAAAAGTGAACCCCCATTTTTAAATACGAAGACTGGAAACTTAAAGAACCTTAAAGGACCAAGACAGAGTATTTGGGCAACTTTGAAACTTAAAGTAAACCCGCAATTAAAAAGACAAAGACTGGAGACCTAAGGAATCAGATCACCCGTCATAAGACGAATACTACAATTTCCAGATCAAGTGATTCGAAAGCATCTAACCTAAGGTGTTGTGCCCATTCTATGCTATGCCAGGAGATTGTGTTCCCAAAAGTTACTTTGGGATAAGTGTAATTTTTTTTTTACAAATGTGAATTTTACATGTTTTCTTTGCTAAATGGTTACATATGAGGCTGGCAACCTCAACATATGAAAATAGTATATTAATAAACCACTACAGCAAGCGCTGGTGATTGTTTCGTGCTAGTCGTACAGAAAACCAACAGCAGAGGTGATCCCAGACTCCGACTGGAGCAGTGATGAGTAATGATTACATCACATGTCCCTCAAGTGTATCGTATCATTTTGTGAGACATATGTACCTCGTTAATGTTAATTCGGGCTCGTCATTGCCCTCACGCTGTCCAAGCCCATATTTTCCCAGTTTAATACCCAGAAAAATATTGGTGATTTCTAATCATCTTCCCTGAGTTACGCTGTGTATACTCAAGAATTTAATTATTCAGAGAGGCTACCATTGCAGGGTGGACAGCGAGACAATGCGGCTGTTAATTTCCATCCCAGTGTACTTAGCAGAGGCACTTTTTCTTTTTGTTTTATCTAAAGTTCGTAGAACGAAGCTATCAGACTATTCGTGGAACGAAGCTGCAAGACGAAAGTTTTCGACGTCACTAGTTTTGAGTTCAAAGCAGGGAATCAACACTAACCGCCTACATCGGACAAGTTGTGTGAAGGAAGTGCCATAATCACAGAAGAATTGACGAAACCACGGCTGCTGGTCTCACGTATACCAAGCTAAGTTCTTGTGAAAGGAACCATCAAAAAGACAATTGATTTTTTTTTTAAATTCTCAAACCAAGTCTTGGTGAGGACAATTTTATTTAAACCTAAGGTTCACCATGATTTCATTGCTATTTTAACCTGTTAAAACTAATTGATTATTAAATGTGTTACATGTCATTTTAAAACAAAACAATCATAGTTGATTCAGTTATTATAGGTGTGAAAGCAAACTTATGAGAAAGACTCTTTAATGTATATACAGCTAGACATATATTTACATCTACAGAGCAACTATTTATAAAAAATTCCGCTGGATTTACACCAGCTGGGGCTTGAACGGGCTAAAACCATTGCTTAATTCTTCACAAAAGGCGACGGATCAGATAAAAGTTAATAGAGCTCTGCACTATGTAGTATTGTTCTAGACTTCTGAAAACATTTTGTGGTTACCGAGTGAGATAGAAGCATCATTATCCTTCTATCTATAACTCTGCCAAGAGTAATCTTGTGCGAAGGTATACACCTTTAAAGACCCATATTAGATAGTCTTGAGTGTTGGCCACTGGTGGACCACTACTGCAGAGCTAAGGGGAGGCAATCCGTGACAGTACTTGTTTCTCTCAAACGACAATGAATTCGAGTTCACTATGAATATTTTTGACCAGCACAAAATGCTGCCAGAATTAATATTGTGTTATACACAGTAATAAAAGTCCAATTAAGTTCCACGATGCTGAATGCAAATCCATGCATTAACTTCCTCCCTCTACAACTCATGGCTTTTAATGCAGACAGGCACGTCCGTTGTTGATACCCCTATAAAGGGTTATAATCCTTTTCCCAGCCTTATCCCCCTCAAGCACTTTACAACAATAATAGTTCATTTGAGTCTGTTATGTTCTTTGAACTGCCAAGTATCTCTTCACTCTCCTTTGTCTAACTGCATACCCTACACGCCTGCCTCCACCCATATTTTGATCCTTCATTTCTTTAGATGTTCATGTGACATGAAATGACCTCCTGTACTGTAAAACCAAATAATATAAGTTCCTGTTGATCTTATAACTTTCATTATTAATTAATCATGATTTGCTCCTACTTAACACATGCTTTGTAGAAATTATAACCGGTTAAACTTGCTATTCTGACCCGCCCCCACCCCCCACCCCCCGACCCCCACAATCCAAGCAGTTTAAGTGAAGAGAAAATGTCACGTATATAGTCATCTCTAGAAGACAAGACTGATAGAGTTGTTTTACTTTTGTTTTAAATGTTTTTTCTGTACTCTAACATACTCACATGCTGTCACAGCATATGTGACCTATAGCTAATGATGACGCAAAATCGAGAATTTAGGAAGAGTATGGGCAATTGGATAAGGATTACACTCTCGAAGCTTATACCTAGTGGTTTAGTTAGAGATTAAGAAAAAAAACCAATAGAGACAGATGACGTAGAAAAAAGAAAAAAATGAAGTGTGAAGCCGGAGACCAAGCTGGAAGATGAAAATTTCGCTGACCTTGACCTTGACCACCCACAAAAAAAGTACTACCACTATACGATTATGAATTAAATGGCCGATGAAATAGAACCTGTGACAATGCTACAGAACCAGGGCAGATACTTTCTTAAAATAAACTAAGGCCCGAAGTGAAACATGTTATGTATGTTTACAGCATTTGTTTTTGTAACAATGTTTAGTTGATTATAAGATGGCTAGTACAAGCGACAGCCTCAGCCTTGCTGCCTGTTGTGACTACATGTGGACGGCGTGGTCTTGTATGTGTAACCTTAAAGACGTGGGATAAATGTCTTAAATGAAATACAATTCACTCACAAATAAGCGCTTAGATAATGTTTTGTAACTAGAACTGACTCAATGCACTCTACGGTAAGCAAACATCATACTGACTCTGTACTCTATAGATCATAAAACCAACAAAGAAAACCAGTTAAACAGGCACCAAATACTACATATTTTAAATACTACATCCCATACTGCCCAGAGCATAGAAATATTGTACGCCATGCTCTAAACAGTATGGCACTTGTGCACTCTATGCACTCCAGATTATAGTAAAACTGCACCTTACATGCTCCATTATTAGCAATGTAACCTGCCTGGTGTGACAGAAGACGACTGAGGAAGTTCGGAGATTGGGCTCGCTACTCGATGCCTTTGAAAAGTAAAGTTAGACAAAACATTAAACAAATAACATTATTCAAAAAAAGCATAACCAAGTTTGCGCAAAAAGTACAATCATGCTTGCATTTTGGTAGTCATGTAAACAAAGCTGAAGCAACAAGAGGTAATATCAAACTAAGAACACACCTACCAACATCAACTTTTATTGCATGCAGAAATATACGGAAATCAAATATATTAAAAAGTTCGAATCTACAACTCACAAGCTAGCAAGCAAATTATGTCAATGGGCATCATCATCATCATCGTCTGCCATCTCCACAATGAAGATCAGTTGAGGTAATCTCCTACGTCTTCTGTCTCCTGTCGTAATGACACACTCTGATAGACTCCTTCCTGCCATCGCTTGATGTTCTTCCCGTCTAAAACGTTGTCTGTCTCTTGCACGTTAATCTGCCACCCTTCCTGAATTTTTAGTCATCAGCAAGATGTTATTTTTTTTAATTTGGCCAAAATAGTTTAGCAAATATTGGCAATCAAAGTATTTGGTGAAGCATTGGACCTTAAGAAAAATTCTACTCACCTATATTTTTTTTTTTTTTTTTTTTTTTCTTAACCAGCGGTACTTGGGCTTTCAGCCCTTCGGCCCAATGACATATCATTGCGAGGCTGGGGAACCTGAGGACTTTCCTTCCAACCTGGTCAGGAGCTTCGCTCCTTCCCATCCACAGAGGGTTTATCACAGGAGCCGTTCAGGCTATTCAGTCAAATTTCCGGCCGTAAACATTTCTTCAAACGCCGACGCCCGGGTTTGAACCATGAACACCTGGTCGCCAGTACAACGCCGAAGCCATTACACCAGCGCGGCTCCCCACTCACCTATATCAGTAATAGTTACTGTCTTCTGCTAATGAACAGTCTACTGTATTCCAGACTCAGTAAGTTTGCTTTCTTCCAGATATGATAATTTACTTTTTTAGATGCACTGGTTTTGTAACATTGGCCTCTACAACAATAAATTGGTCGTCTTCCATTGAGCCCTTGGCTTTACTTACCTACTGTTCGTGATCCGCTTTTACGTGATACATTAATTATCCTACTGCTCCGTTTAAACCATAATAGCTCACGTTAAGCCTTCATGTCTAGCTTCACCTGTTCAAAGGAGATACATTTTGCCCCTACCCTTTGCATACCTATCTAACTATTGTTCTTGTTTTGATGTGTTTTTGTTGTCCCTATCTTCATAACCCTGGTGTGTTCAGACCAGAGACGACAATATATATATATATTGTCGTCTCTGGTCTGTGTGTGTGAGTGTGTGTGTGTGTGTGTGTATTGTCACGGATTGACTGATAATTTTATTGTCCCAACACGTCCCATTTTCTTACTCTTTTAATGTTTCTGGTATCCTCGATTTTTTTGCTCTTTCGGTTTCTTTTACTTCGGATTTTACCTACGTAGCCCATTATTCCCCTCTCAGACCCCACCCCGCGGTTTAATTTCGTTCTGGCCTTCATTGTAAATTCACCACTTGGTCAGTAGTGGGCATCTTACGATAATACTACTTCAGCTGCACCTGGTGTTTGTCTGATTAGGGAAACGCTTTTAGCTCGTAACAGCGTTTGATCACGAGCGAGAATTAGTTTCTTTGAAGAAGCGAACCGCTGTCCTACTAAAGTTATTAGCGTGAGCAAAGGTGAGGAAACCCTTTGAGGTCTGAGTACCCGCTTTTATCTCCGATTCAAGGGAGACAAACTCACGTTCGCTCTGAGATTTGTGTTGTGACTTTGATCGCCGCAGTTAGTTCTAGAATAATATTATGTCTTAACTACGAAACTATCTCGCGGTTGGTGTCTTCTGATGTAGACTCTAGAATAACATTTGTCTTACTCATGATTACGTTATACGCCGAACATCTGTGGAAACATCGATGCCAGGTGGCCGGGGGTAGCGTCTCATGTTAGATATAAATCTAGATAGTTTTACTCAGTTAAGCACACTCGTAAATTGTTCCTGCCCGTATGTGACCCAATGAGACAAAGGCAGTTGTGGGCACAAAACTAAATTGTGTTGCCTATTCTCGTTTTCTCGTGGTAAGTTGACATCTTTTGTAATATATAATTCATGTTAGCTTTTATACATATAACTGATAGTATTGTGACTTGAATTATTTTTGGTGATTTCTATCCGGTAATTAATTATGTGATAATGTAGTGCCGTCACCACCTAAGTTAACTGGTGCTTAAGCCGTTAGGTGTCTCCTGGTGTTATTGTTTACAATGGGTTAATGGTAAACCTATGCTAGCAGATACTTACTAGGCGAAGAAACTTAAAGTCCGTTCAGTGCTTACCATGGATTAAAGAGTAAGTTGGAAAGCTACCATTACTTTAATGAAATGTCAGTGGTGTACGTTATTCACTTAAACATGAATAGTGATGTGCGTGCGCTATAACATTTGAATTATAAAAGGTAGTCACTTATTACTTTCAGAGAGAAACTTCTAGTGGCTGAGGGTGGGATTATTAAATGCCTACTTGTGTAGTTAGACACCATTTTAGAACTTTCACGGCAATCGAGAAAGCAGCCACTAGGAAGAGATATAATTATATCTTATGCTTAAGTCACAACGAATTACTGTAGCAATAACATCGCTTTTTTCAATTTTTGGGAGATTATTACTTTTCCCTTTTTGTGTATCGAACCCAAGGGGCGTATATAATTTATTCTGTAATGTCTAATGCTTGTATTTTCTGTAAATTCACTTGATGTTGTAAGATGAATCGTATAGCCACTCAGCTGGAACTACAGGGTTAGATATCCCTTGTGTTGAATTGGAAGAGGACTTTGCTGTCAGGGCATTTGCTGACAGATACATGTATGCACAAGATATATTAGCCTATGCGAGCGCATGCTGATAATTGATAAAGTGGAAGTAACAGAAGTTCGACTCATATGGATAAAGACTGCCCGAGACTATCCTAGTAATGATAACAATAATTATAAATCTCATAGAGGAACATAACTGTTTATTATAACGTTAATGTAATTTTATTGTTTGCTTGATGTAAAGGTTGTGTGTTTTGGGTCTCAGTTCCAAGGTACCCCACTGCTACCGCAGGATTCCAGTCAGGCGAAGAACGTAACATTCTCCTCGATCTCACGGTTCCTGAAAGAAATTCGCACCACGAGTTGTCATCTACACCTGAAGTACAACTTTTTTCGACGCCCATCTGTGGCGTTATCAATGGTGTGTTCATAAAATTAATCCAAGCATACGTCTAGTAGGTGTAACGCCAACAGTAAATCATCAAATCAATGCTCCAATGACAGATACGATACAAACTTTATTGTCGACACATTACTCCAATATAATAGATGTTTATGTCAAGTTAACACACTTGAATAGTGTCCACACATAGGACCTATGCAGTCAATATATAATTCAAGAACCGAACTGTTCTGTCCGTCTTGCGTCTGCACGGAAGTCGTTTAACACCACATTATTGAAATCATGAATGAATCAAGTAGAGCTCAAAATATACTTCCTGTCAATAAATATTTCATCTAGCAATCACACACATTGCTAATTCCTCATGAAGTAGAATCATACAGCAGACATAGAATATAATCCAAGAAACTACACATCCCACTTAGCCATTCCGGCTGAATACACTGCCCTCTAAGTTATCTCCCCTTTCACGCATTCACTCACTGCCAATCATCACCCGACAGTTTCCCCCCATTCACGACCTACATTATTACCACGGACTTACCCTCAATCACACTCACAAACATACCCACACACACAGTCAACTCAGTTCACAATCTATTCCCGTGACACTCTAGTTGAACACCGCAGCGTTTCAAAATAACGAAACATTGAGGTGCACAAAAAGATGTGTAACATTATTCCCCCCCCCCCCCCCCTCAAGAGAAAACTACCGGTTTTCTAAGAAGGGTTGCCAACAATGTATCTTTGAACTCTGTCATGACCATCTAAGTCATGTTATATATATATAGTTATGTTAATGACTGAAGTCAATTGTAATCATAATAAACAAATTATGTCAATAATAACCTAAGTATAGTAGTGGATGTAATGCAATATATAGAAAAAATAATTAGCAATACAGTCCCATAATTTACCAAAATGTTCTCTTGTAAGTAAATAGAGAAAATCCATGAATGAAACTAAATGTTCCTGCAGTGATCACGAGTTTCACGATTAGCATAGTTCCGAAATAGTAAAGTCCATAAGTACGCACTCAGTGTAACTATCACTTTGTTTATTATGTTAATGTCACGTTACTGTCCTAATCATGTATAACACATCTGGATAATGTGTCAGCCAAAACATTCCTGGTACCTGTTATAGGAAAAATCTTATAATCATAAGATTGTAGAAGGAGAGCATATCTGGCTACACGCTGATTTGGAAACTTGGCAGTTTGCAAATATGTCAATGCTTTGTGGTCAGTTTGCAGGACAAACTGAGCACCCAGTAAGTACCGCTGAAGCTTGATCATACACCATATCAATGCCAACAACTCACGTTCAATGGCGGGGTACCTGGATTCTGTATTACTCAGTTTTCGGCTAACATATAAAACTGGATGAATAGCTCCGTGAAAGTCTTGCATCAGGCACCCGCCAATTCCTTCCGAAGATGCGTCAGTCCTGAGAATGAATGGTAAACGCATGTTAGGCAATCTTAAAATATGTGCGTTAGAAAAACAAATTTTAATGTGGTGTAATGCTCTGTCGCAATGTTCATTCCATTGGATTTTAGTAGGAGAGCCCCTTCTAGTTAAAGAGGATAGAACTGACGTGATAGACGAAAAATTTGATATAAACTTATGATAGAAATTCACCAAACCAAGAAGACTCCGAACTTGCTTCTTTGTTGTCGGTATAGAGAGGTTAAGGATACGTGACACAGTAGTATCCTCAGGTTTTAGACAGCCGTGACCGACTCTGTGTCCTAAAAAGGTAATTTCTTGAAATCCTATCTGAATTTTTGAGGGTTTTGCTGTGAGATTATGTAAGCGTAGAGTTTGGAGCAATGACCTGAGACCAGCAATATGTTCCTCCCACGAATTGTGAAAGAGACATATATCATCAATGTAGGTGATGACATCAGATCTATTGGATAAAATCATCCTCATCATACGCACAAAAGTAGCTGGCGCATTCACCAGACCAAAGCACATGTAGTTCCACTGAAACAACCCTCTAGATGTAGTAAAAGCTGTGAAAGGTTTTGACTCTTCTGTGAGTGGAATTTGCCAATACCCTTTTGACAAATCCAATTTACTGAAATAAGTAGAATCAGAGAGTTGGGACAGTAAGTCTTCCAGCACCGGCATGGGCTCAGCAGCAGTAATTGTAATACTGTTAAGTCGCCGAAAGTCTATGCAAATTCGAACTGATTTATCCTTCTTCCTAATGACGCCCATTGGAAAAGCGTAGGGTAAATTAGAAGGAGATATAATGTTAAGTTGGAGCATGTCGTCAAGTTCTCTTTCCACTTGATCACGAAAATGCAATGGAATTGGATATGGTCGTAGTCTAATAGGGTGATCATCTCTAAGTTTAATAGAATGAGAAATGATATTTGTTCGTCCAGGAATGTCAGTAAGTACATCTGGAAAAGACTGTAAGAGACTTCGAACTTCATCTTGACGATGATAAGAAAGTTCAGTGCATATGGAAACATCTTTCCAGGTCTCTGTAGGTTTAAGAGGAATGAGTGGTAAATATAAAGGAACATCATGGAAAGAAGTTTGTTCTTCGTTAATAACGGCGATAGAAGCAAGACGACCTGTAGGTTCCAGGACAGAATCAAAGACTAACTGTAAATTATCAGGTCTGGAGTGAAATTTTTGAAGCATATTTATGTGGAATGTTTTATTTTTCCCTTTTACCTCAATGACATAATCCACATCTGTTCTTTTAGAGATCACCCTGTACGGGCCACTCCACGAGATTAATAAACGATTTTCTCTTTGTGGTAATAGCACATAGACTTCATCTCCGGGTGCTAGTGTTCGTAACTTCCTATGTTGGTTGTAAAATGAACGTGCTTTTTCTTTTGCCAACTCCGATGATTCTGTCGCAAACTGACATGCGTCGATTAGTCTCTCTCTAAGATCTACTACGTACTGATATGAAGATTTCACCTCTGGATCTTTCTCCAACCCGAGCAGTAATTGTTTGAAAATGGACATCGGTCCTCGAGGTTTTGCCCCATAAATCAATTCAAATGGTGAAAATGATGTTTGCTCATTCGGCACCTCCCGATAAGCAAACAGTACTGCTGGCAGTAATCTATCCCAATCCTGGGGATGCTTGTCAGATACTTTTCCTAGCAGTTGCTTTAATGTGGAATTTAGACGCTCTACCATGCCATTTGACATCGGATGGTAAATTGAACTCAGAGATCTGTCAATCGAAAATAAGCTCATCACCTTAGACATTGCCTCAGATACAAATTGTGTACCTCTATCGGAAAATATCTCCTCTGGAAAACCCAAGCGACAAAAATTGAGAAAAAGTGCATCAGCTACGTCCTTAGTTGCAATATTCTTCAAAGGAATAGCCTCTGGCCACCTTGTGCACATATCAATGCACGTTAGGACATATTTGTGGCCTCTGGCCGATGCGACTGACAAAGGACCAATAATATCGACTGCCATTTTAGAAAAGGGGCGCACAGAAACATCTGTGGCCTGAATAGGTGCCATATGGTAAGCTCCCTTACGCGCCACTCGTTGACATGAAACACACGAGCGACAAAATATTTTAATGTCCTTATTAATGCACGGCCAGTAAAAATGCGCTAAAATCCTATACTTTGTTCTCGCGATACCCATGTGACCTGCGCAATTTGCTTCGTGTGCATGCTTTAAGACTAAAGGTCGATAAGGTGCGAGCACAATTATTTGTTTCTTGACTGTTGTGAAATCGTCGAAGTTTCGTATCAAGATATCATTTTTAATTTGGAACCAATATCTCGATGTTTTTGTACATTTAATATTTTCTGACGTTGCCAAATGAAAAAGTTTTGTCAATGTGGTATCTGTTTTTTGTATAGCACTAAATGATTCTTTACTTATCATGGTAAGCTGCATTTCATCATTGTTTATCTCATTTTCGCTCTGTGTTTGAGACCTTTGTTGTGCTCTAGTAATGACAGCATTTGTAGATATCATATGATGACATTCCCAGTCCGAGATGTCCTGTTTTGAGAAGTCCTTTATGCCTATAATGTTCCCCAAAACAACATCAGAAATTGGATGATCGAGCATACAAAGCCTAACCTTTCCAGTGAAAAACGGTGTATCAATAAAACCATCCGCCATGGGATAGTACTCTACTGTACCACCGAAGGTTATACACTTAACTTTAGTTCCTGTGAAAGAAGATGGATCAATCAATGACTTTCTAACACCTACAGTGGTACAGCCGGTATCCCTCAAGACTGAAACAAGTCTGTTATTGAGAAAACCTTTGTTAAAAGTCAAAGACCCTTTGCCATCATTTACTGCCAGTGCAGGTAAAGGATGCCCGCAGAACATTCTTGAAGTTACATCTGATTTAAAAAGAGTCTCACATTCGGTGCAACATACCTCATTATGCAAGTCTGCACTGCAAGCATTAGCATGGTTGGTATTATTGTCCTCTTTGTTTTCTATGTTAGGATTATTATCTTGACAGGCATTCGCATATGTGCGTTCTACACTCCGTGAACGATTGAAGTAGTCATTACCATGAAAATTTCTACCCCTGTTTCTTCCATTTCGTGGATTGTTAACATGTTTGGGACATGTACATCCGGGACAATGTTGAGAATTAGGTGCATTAGTGTTTTGGTCTCTATAATAATTGATATTGCCTCCATTTTGGTATCGACGCCAAGAATTATTGTTTCGATTATCATTATATCGAGGTGATCCACTATCATAATAACGGTGAAAATCCCCTCAGTGAGGAGATTGGCGGCGCATAAAATTATAGCGCCCTCGAAATGATCTAGTATTTCGATCGAAATTCCTATCCATGCTTCGAGTTCGAGACCTAGTATTATCTGTATGCATGAGTCGAGCGGAGCACACAGGTAGTGCCTCTTTAACATTAGTGTTACCGACTGTCTTACCCGGATGTGCCGTCATGAATTGGCGTCCTAAAGATTCTATCATTGTAAGAGAATCCGGTTTCCGTTCGTGTAAGTAGGCGAGTAATTCTGGACTTATAGATGATAAGACCTTATCCCTCAGCACTAGATCCATTAATCCCTCAAAAGTGTGATCAATTTTTGCCAATTCCACCCAACGATTGAAACACATCTTAATCGATGAGATGAATTCTCCAAAATCCTTGTTAGTTTCTGGTATCAATTTCTTCAGACGTTGGCGATATCCTTCCTCATCCAAATGATATTTTCTTAACAAGAGTGTTCTGACTGCGTCATAATTCCTTCTATTCTCCTCGTCCAAAGTGTACACCGCTGTTAATGCGTCCCCTGTCAAGTAGGATTCTAAACGAATTGCCCATGATGCTCTTGGAATATTAAATTCCGTGCATAATGATTCAAAGCGGTGTAGGAAGCATGACACGTCATCTACCCCTGGAGAAAAATTTTGTAGCCGGAACTTAAAATTAGCTGTGTGGTCCTTCTTCTCAGACCCAGAATTTCCGAGATTCCTTAAGTTATCTTGTTGCTGTAGTTTTAATTTCTCAAGCTCTATAGCTGCTATTTTCTGTTCATGTTCTAATTCGGCTAATCTTATTCTTTCTTCAGATAATTTAATGTTCTCTTCTCTCTCCCGTGTTTTCTCTTCTCTCTCCCGTGTTTTCTCTTCTCTCTCCTGTGCCCTCTCGTCTCTAGCAATATCGTCTAATCTTTTTTTAATTCGGCTAATCTTTTTTTTTTCTTCTTTTTCTTCAGCTACACGCAATTGCGTTAAAGCAAAATCTTCCAAAACCTGTCCTTCTTTTCCTAGGGTTTGTCCTATCTTGATAAAGTGTTCTAAGGTAGTCATGTCTTACCGTTAATGTTTACTCGTTTACTTACTCAATCGTCAATATATTACTGGTTCCTTGAACCTAAATTATAAATACTTATATTTAATAAGTATGATGTACCAGAAATTGTTCTCCTTTAGAACTTGAAGATTAGTAATAAACAAATAGAACACTACTTTATATATATATATATATATATATCAACGCAGGTATCATGAAATCATCATAAAGATTGGAGTAAGAACAGTACAAACAAAGACGATATGTGACAATAGTGGAAGCAAAGAAATGTAGATAATGAAAGAAAACCAAATGCTATGAAAATAAAATAATCGCTACCACTATCCAGTGACAAGACACAGACGCAAATAACATTAATATATGTATTAACTAAATGATAGTAAGATGAGAGCAACAGGTTACAAACAATAATGCTGAAGAACTAAATATAAAAACAGTCAACAACTACGAACTACAATCAAGCAAATGACATCACAACTAAGACAGAAATTGGATATAATAAATTCGAAGTGAGCGCTATAATACACAGCACTTTTCGCTGGGCCT
The DNA here is from genome assembly GCA_024509875.1 of Oreohelix idahoensis. Taxonomy (NCBI): domain Eukaryota; kingdom Metazoa; phylum Mollusca; class Gastropoda; order Stylommatophora; family Oreohelicidae; genus Oreohelix; species Oreohelix idahoensis. The sequence goes on along the minus strand of JAMPIV010001757.1, from coordinate 91,004 downwards.
CACTTAGAAAGAATTATATGCTGACCCTACCGACTCTTTGAATTTTGGGACCGTCCTGAGAGGTATTCCAAAATCACCAGAAAATACAAACAAAAAACAAAAAAACATAGAAACATATAACCTATATAGACATAAAGAAGGAGCTCAACCATGTAAAATACAGGAAGGACTTATGCCACAAAACATTAAACCACTTATCTTATTTCTGTCCTCCTCCTAGACCGACGCATTAACGTGGAAATACACTATAGTGGCTCCTTTCTTTGACTGTCTCTGTTGTAGACTGCACTTCTAGCTAAGCCACTTTTGCTTGACGACTGTGGACCCTTTCACTGCTTGTTGAGTGGAACTTGAAATGTTGAGAATACACTTTTAATGCAGATTTTCATACAGTTCTTGGCACACAATGTCACTATGTTCTGCAATCTGACTCGATGTTTGATATCCACGATGCTTTGAGGTATTTGGTATACCAACCTAGTATACGCACGAGAAATGTTTCTTTCACTCTGTTGCACCCCTTTGTTGAAGTCGTTGATTCGCCGGCGTTGTACACTGTTGGTACCTTCCTGTGTGCACTCTAAAGCTGTAGCCGATATATTCGTCTTTGAAATTGATAGATATTGAGGCTACCAAAGTTAACACGCCAAAAAATTCCATCAACTAGATCGTTGGAATCCGTGTAGACATAAATGTTGATTGAAAGCTGTAATTAATTATAGTACTTCATTTCCACTGGCTAGGCATGTAAAACAGAACTGTGGGTTTGTTGCTAAAATGAGTTGTAGTTGTTACTGTCTACTTCAAAATCTCCGGCTTGGCCTTCCAATTAACTGTGGCGTTATCAATGGTGTGTTCATAAAATTAATCCAAGCATACGTCTAATAGGTGTAACGCCAAAAGTAAATCATCAAATCAATGCTCCAATGACAGATACGATACAAACTTTATTGTCGACACATTACTCCAATATAATAGATGTTTATGTCAAGTTAACACACTTGAATAGTGTCCACACATAGCACCTATGCAGTCAATATATAATTCAAGAAGTGAACTGTTCTGTCCGTCTTGCGTCTGCACGGAAGTCGTTTAACACCACATTATTGAAATCATGAATGAATCAAGTAGAGCTCAAAATATACTTCCTGTCAATAAATATTTCATCTAGCAATCACACACATTGCTAATTCCTCATGAAGTAGAATCATACAGCAGACATAGAATATAATCCAAGAAACTACACATCCCACTTAGCCATTCCGGCTGAATACACTGCCCTCTAAGTTATCTCCCCTTTCACGCATTCACTCACTGCCAATCATCACCCGACAGTTTCCCCCCATTCACGACCTACATTATTACCACGGACTTACCCTCGATCACACTCACAAACATACCCACACACACAGTCAACTCAGTTCACAATCTATTCCCGTGACACTCTAGTTGAACACCGCAGCGTTTCAAAATAACGAAACATTGAGGTGCACAAAAAGATGTGTAACACCATCCCTTACTTTACTTACTTACTTAGTCGTTCCCCTTCTACCGTGAGGTGTAGAAGTTTGGAAGAGAGAGCGCCAGACCATTCTATCAGCTGTCTTCTTCCTGGCCTGGTTCTATTCTAGTCCTCGGTCCTTCAAAGATTGTCTAATGTTGTCCTCCCAGCGGACTTTGGGTCGTCCTGGAGGTCTGGATCCCTGGCTCTTTGTTTCCCATGCTTGTCGTGGTAGCCGATCTTCTCCCATTCTGCAGACATTGCCAAACCATCTTAGTTGGGACTGTTCTATTTGGGTCTGCAGCGGATGGGATTTTAGGCCTTGACGGATTGTCTGGTTGCGGACCATGTCTCTTCTTGTTACTTCAACCACTTTCCTCAGATACCTCATTTCTGAGATTTGGATCTGGCTTTTGTGGGTTGTAGTCATTGCCCACGACTCGCATCCATATGTCAAGACTGGGACATAGGTGGAGCGGTATACAGCCATCTTCGTTTTCTTACCAACCTCTTTCTTGTTGAGGAATCCACGATTTATGGCCTGAAAAAGTCTCCCAGCCGCTGCTTTTCGAGTGGCCAACTCTTCTTTGATGCCTCCCTTTCGGTCTATAATAGCTCCGAGATATTTAAAGTGGTCGACCTGCTCCAGGACCTGTTCTCCCAACTTAATCTGATGTTTTCTTTCTTCTCGTAACACCATCCCTCTAATGTAAATTAACTCGCGCAGTGTATAACGAGCAATATCAAATCTGATATCGTATTTGGCAGTTGTGGTTTCCTACTCGCCTCTTGATCACAAGTCAGAGCATAGTGGCTTCCAACATATCGATCAGCACAGCGTCTTCAGCAGAATTGAAAGCACCAGACTGTGTGCTTAAACCGAGCGCTCAGTCACAAATAAAAATCAAACCAGCCAAACCGGATTTAAACATCAAGTACGCAGGCCTATTTCACGCGCTGGATAATAGCGCAGTGGACTGTTTGTCCTAAATTGACCTCGTCTTGTGTGTGATTCTGGTCACTCAAAACCCCCCGCACGTATTAGCCGTCAGCCGAATATAGACAGAGTAATCTACAGCCTATCTTGTAGTTAGTGTGTGAACAACGGGGCATGGATAGCGCCTATAGTGGATTTATAGTGTAATTCATCATCTGTAGGAGGATATACATATAAAGACACTAACTGGAGTTATTGGATTTGGTTCCACAGAAGCGGAAGGATTAAAAACTCTGTTATTTATTTTTTGGTGTTCTACTGGAGAGTTTTGTTGTTGGTGGATTCTTTGTTCGTTGGCGTTTAATTGGATATTTGTTAACTTGATGTAAATATTGATGCCTTTCTTATGGAATTGTGCTGATTTACTTATTTCATACATTTTCTTCCTTCAAGAAACTTTTATAAATTTTATTCATTTATTAACGCGCTGTTCACGTCCCTTCATCCATACTTGATATTGCAGATGTTACTATTGTCTCTATTGGACCAGAGAAAGGTGAAATAGCGTTTGGTTCTTAAGACTATATAAGGGGCTTTAAAAAAGGGATAGTTTTAATGAATTCTCTTCCAGGTTCGTCTCAAGTTCACCCTATTTTACATGTTATCGGTATGTTGTCTATAATTATGTCAGTTCACTCTCATTGTCGGTTTCACAAAAATTGTCTGACTCAAAAAATACTCTAAAACCGTAACTCAACCACGACATGTATATATATATATATATATATATATATATATATATATATATATATATATATATATATATATATATATATATATATATATATATATATATATATATATATATATATATATATATATATATATATATATATAAGATAACTGATTGTCACGAGTGAGTTAAGTAAGAGTCTGCCTAAGACGAAATCCAAGTCTGTGGGATGTCAGAGATAAGACAAAGGTCTGAGAGATGTCTGAGATGATAGAAGAGAAATGGTGTTGATGGTGGTTAGAGTGACTTATAGTTATCGAGGGTGAGAACCTATACTGACTCTCCCCTCACCACTCAGTGATCTTTTGTTCAACTATTGTCACCCTGCCTCTTGCTCTGCTAGGAGATAAGGTTTATTACACTACAGTGTATCCACATACAACAGTACGAGTGCAAGTTAAAGAGTACAGGTACATATAGGAATGGAAATCTGATGCGTTAAGTAATTGTATATTTTATTGACAACAGTAAAAAAAAACGATGGTAAAATAAGCATGAAATCTATCACCACATCAAAGAAAACCTCACTACGATGCAGGTATCAATGTACGAGACACAAAGAAAGAGAAGGTTAGTTTGAAATATGTGGGCCACTCCAGAAAAAAACCTAATTAGGCTACACACTCCGACAATTTTGGGGTGAGGATTAAACTAATAATCCTTTGCTGGAAATCCTGAAATAGAGAGTCCTACCTATACAAACTAATCTCATTGACTTGTCCCTTTTAGTGACACTGCTAATAAATTTTACTAGCTGTAGCGGTCCACCGTGTTCTTAAAATCTACCCTCCTCCTCTTTAAATTTGAGTGCACTCTCCCGAGTCCTTTGTTGGCACGCGTGCGTTGATACTCCAGTGGAATCACTGTTAGCCGTTGGAGATATGCTAACCCTCTCTCCTACAGGGAAGGGGCGGACTAATTCGTGTAATAAAAGCTCTCGGGTGTAAATCCAGGTACTCGAGAGATGCGATGCATACACTCACGATAAAAATAGATGCGGAGGAATAAATCCACATTCTGTATTGGTCCACTACTAATGTAGCAGCCCTAATTAATAGTTGATGACGTAGCTTGATGGAAAATAAAACTGGTGCCTATGGAGCGGGAGCTCCTATAACTTGGTGGTGCACGAATTATTTTTGTTTTCCAAGCAAGGGCAATCACCAATGGGCCCGTAATAGGGTGATGATAATAGGCACTACTATAGTTGGTGTGCAACTCAGCTGTACATGGGTTGATGACTTATCCGGCAGTTATACAAAGGCAAAGTCAGACTGAAGCTCAGTTGTCTTCCGGAGATGACAGGGGTTTGCTGTAACGAAAACATAATCGAACCCTATGATCAACTCGCTAAATTAAATCATAAACATTACAACACGGCACAACAGATAAACAGGGTCGAAATAAGTACCGATAAACGTACAACTATCCCAACTCCCCCTTTCAGCTGGTCAGTTTTGACCAGGTGGTTCGCAGTTTCTTCTTACTCTCCCCTTCTCACCGTCCGATCAGCAGACATCAAACAATAAGTGCAGGGCCGGCTTATTGTAGCTTTTGCGCAATAAAACGGAGACACGTTTCCAGCGACTGACGATGGGATGGGTTTTAGGCATGTATACAAGCCTGTCCCCCCCCCTCTTTCTTGGCAAGATGTGACCTTAATATAAGTCAGGTCGGCTAACCCGCCGGTAGATACCCAATTCGACGACCAGTCTAAACTAGTAGCACTGGCGTTCGACACATTTAATAATTACATACAGCAAATGTCAACAATAGCAGTCTGCTCTCGGAAAGCATTATAAATGAAGTTAAAATAATCAACTAATGTACAGGTGCTTACTTAAATTCAAGTTACATGTTGGGAAAAATGTATATTTACACAAATCCGGGCTTGAGGCCAAAATATTTCGATTGCTTAGGTTAACCTTTTTGTGTGTTAAAGACACAATTTTTTTTTTCCCTCTAACCAGCGGCACTCGAGCTTTCCAGCCCTTTTGGCCCAACGACATGTCATTGCGAGGCTGGGGGGTCAGTGGACTTTCCTTCCAACCCGGTCAGGAGCTTCGCTCTTTCCCATCCACAAGGGGTTTATGTGCAGGAGCCGTTCAGGTTATTCAGTCAAATTCCCGGTCCTAAACATTCCATCAAACGCTGACGCCCGGGCTTGAAACTTGAAAACCTGGTCGCCAGTACAACGTTGTAGCCATTACACCAGCGCGGCTCCCAGACTCAATTACATAGTTATCCATATATATATAGAGAGAGGGAAAGCCGAGTATTAATTTTAATGAACTATATCAGACATCAAGTCACAAAACCATTTGGCTCTTATAATTAGTAGCAGCATACATTCTTAATTCCCTTCTCAAAAAGAAAACTGGCTATAACTTAAGATTTCGGGTTGAATGATTGCTGTAATTTACCACATTACTAAAACTGCTTACTCTTTTTCACAAATCCCCAGCACAAATTTACCCTAATTACCAAGTACTAAACTTGCTTACCAAGACTGTCAGAAACTCCCAATCTATAATAGCAGGCAAGTTCACGTTAAGTCTTCTAACTTCTCACGGCAGGAATTTTAGGACTGAAGCAATGAGAGACAGACCAGAACACTATATATATATATATATATATATATATATATATATATATATATATATATATATATATATATATATATCTATATATATATATATATATATATATATATATATATATACATATATATATATATATATATATATATATATATATATATATATATATATATATTGCCCCTAAGGTAGCAGGTGTTCAAGCGTTAGTGGGACACCTGCATAGAGGAGCAGACAACAACTCATAATATCTGACCAGAGAATTCTCCTGGGAATGCAACTTCAAGAAGATTTTCAGTAACATGTTTAAATGGTTACCCAGAAATGTTCCAGGCATCTGCACGCTTCGAGCGACTTTTCTTGCCGTAAGACTAGTGTGACAGTGGTCCCTGAAACACTGGAAAGCGAAAGCCGTCTCCAGTGTCATTTTACAGCCCGTGTATCTGCATAATATGATGCCATTCCATGGAGCAATAAGACGGGGTCCCAGGGACATAAACTGCATTCGAAGAAACACAGCGCCGTTGGTGAATGTAATAGGATTTGCACGTGACGGCGAAGGCAGCTAATCTTCCCTGGTCTCAAAAAAACAATACGGAGAGTTGTAAACGCTTCAAAGATTACTCTGACCAGCTTAACAGACAAGGGGAAGGTACATGTCCAAGTACGAGTGGCAGCGAGTACTCCCTCTTTCATCTACAGAAGAGACATTAGAGAAAAGAAATGCAAGTGGTAGTAACAGTCAATTTTCTACTTCTGTGCTGATTGCACGTCCCAGACGTAGTTGCAGTGGTAACCGCTTTTAGCAATAAAGCAAGGATCTTCGTAACTGGTGACAAACAGGCATGTAGCAAAGATCACAAGCTTTTGATCCATAGACTGATATCAAGCTGGTAGCACACACTGTTATCTATAATTTGCACCACAAACTGGTATCTCCAACTTGTACCACAAACTTTAGAAGAAACAGATGTGTCTTCTAAGTATTGGTTTCCTGACACTAGTCAAGCGCCTCCCGCTGTTAATTCCACAGAACCTTTTCCTTTTTTCTCAGTAATTCTACCTTCCCTGATCATAAAACATAAACCAGTGCATTGGATGAAAAATCCATGTTATTCTCAGTTAATTTGATTAAACAATGTGACTGGAAGCGGAAACGTCTTTTTCATGGGTTACGTATATTTAAATATACATGTAAACGTATTAAAATGTTCATGTAATAAATATGTACACAATGTTGTCATCATCATCAACTTCCTGCTCCACCTGGAGCCTGGGGCTATCTTTGCTTTTGGTTCCCTGTGAGAGAACCGGTATGAACCAGTTACCAGTGCTAGCTGTAGTATTTCATGACTATCATTATCATGAGCTGAGGTTGACAGCCTATTATGGACATGTACAACCACCAGCAAGTTAAACTTGTCACATGCAAAATATAAAATGATTAGATGTTCAATTTATTCAGTATCGGGTGATAATTTACTGACGTCTGGCAAAGGAAGATTTCCGCATAACGTTGGGCCACGGGTTATGATTCCGTCTTACGTTAAGGTATTATTGTTACTTCTGTGACAGCGCCATTTTCGTCATTTTCTCCTTCGCGCTGCTGCATTTTCCTCAGCGCCATCTTCGTCATGATCTAAAAATAGAACATTAGTCATTTCTGCTGACAGAACAACAGTCAATCAGAGGTATGCTAAACGCCCCGATGTTAAACGCGCAAAGCTTAGAATTCCAATCGTCTCTGTCATTTCGATTGCAAAACGCCAGGAGAGAAGTCGCCGAACCAGAGTTGAAGTCAAGTTGTCTTGGACACGTGAGTTAATTTAGATAGAATATTATTCGTTAACATTTTAAAGTCCTGATAGTGTTAGAGAGAATATGGGACTATAAGTACACTATTAATTTGGCGTCGTGTTTAAATAATTATATGGTCCATTCAAAGTTATTTATTTCGCGTGCGGTTGGTTTTAGATCTAAATTTATTCGGACATGGCGTGACTGGAGCAGATGGTCCATGTTCAGGAACTATAACACGTGGCTGGTACTCGAACTGACATATTCAGTTATTACATTTGTGTAAATGAAACTGATGGTTAAGTATTTCCATATTGTTTGGGGTTAACTAAACTTTCAATGATGTTGTGTAAAACCGACACGTAGTCGGTTTGATTATTATATTATTGTGGCGCGATTTAGATTGTTATATTTATTAACTACGGTACTGATACCGAAATAGTTTATTTTAGTGTGGCGAGTGCTGCAATTTATTAATATATTACAGCTTACTTGAATAAATGTATGTGCTTGGTCAGTACTGTTAGACTGAAAATTTGGTGTAAATATTAATAAGATCGGCTACATCTCTTTCTCAGTTTGAAAGTCCTTTTGACAGTGTAAAATCACAATTGGTTATCTGTAGCGTTTTGATTCTCTTTGTTAAGCCATTATGTCTATAATACTTAGTATTATAATGTGAGGTTTCTATAGAATTTACAACCACGCGGCTTTAGGTGGGTTGTTAGCGTAGCTGCATGCTGTTTTTGCAAGGCATCGTAACCATGAGAGCACGTAAAATGACGGTGTACCTATGGGAGATTGATCATGGCTGACTGTGGTGAACGTATATTGTCTATGTGGTACGTGTTATTATTTATGCTATTTATGTTTCACTTAAACAATGTTTTTATATATTGTTTTTTCAGAACGTCCACGAACACTGTCTGGGTGTTTGGTAAAATTAAATGTTGTTCTGTATAAGGCTTTGTATTGCTTGAATTGCTAAATTTGCTGGTGAGAGGGTTGCAAACAAACAATAATTGCAACGATCCTCCATTAAACTTTCTTAGTGCATGGGTCTAGGGTGTGAGGTAGCCATGTCGACAAAAGTTCGCCTCCACCACACCTAGCCCTTTCACACTTTAAATCTTACTATTATCCCGTATATATGTTCCGAGGGCTTTGTGGTTTACAGTTTTGTAAAACCGAGTTTTCTTTCTGATTAATTTAAGAAGATCCTCAATACTTAGTCCAATCCATTTATTGAAACCCTACTTGTCTGAAAGTGTCATATTGAATCAATGGAACACGGTGCAGGAGTCTAACCTCGTGCTACAATATAAAAGACGTTTTCACAATTCTTCCATAATAAATCCTCCACTTTTAACGCTACCGCATTTTAGATTTCTTCAATGCATAGCAACTTTCAGCTTAATATGTTATCATAAATGCAAACAAACAGGAGCCCGACAGCAGTATTCTTGTATTTCTTTACGCCAATGTATATTTGCAGTTTATCTTATAATTACTATACATGACTTATGGGTGCCAAGCTTGGTGTGAACGAGTACGTGTAAAAGTCTGTTTGACTGGAGATGTAGAGATGTAAATGGTTGTTCAGTGTAAATGCCCAGATGTAACGTACTGTTTGGTGTGTTAAGAATATTAGTACGTTGAGCGTGTCGTGTTGTCCTGGACAGTACCAAGTTGTAGCGAGAATCGAGGTCACTAGCGTGAGGTGCCGCCAGGGTATAGTAGACACACACATCATGTCAGTATTCATGTAATTCCGACGTGTAGTACTTGTATAACAATGTGGTTGATTGTGTAGGTGAGTAAATAACAGTGCTGATAACACGAAGGCCGTATGGACTCTTGAACGACTTCACATTAACTCACACAACCACAAGTAGAAATCAGTGAAGTAGGGAATGCTGCTGACGTTTACAATATTTATTCTTGACGTACGGTAATACGATGATGATGGACGAAATAGTCAATAGTATAAGATCGAGTACATAATGTGTGTAGTTACAAAGGTCAGCTTCAGGCATCACAGATCCCAGACATGTAACAATGTCTTGACCAAAGTTTACTGTTCATGCAATAGCTCTAATCCATGACTGAGCCCCGTCAGGTAAGCCCTAGCAAATATATTGCTTAGTACGGGCGATATCAGTTATTTAAACAAAGTCAATGCCATTGTCCTACAATTAGCAAAAGACTTCAGACTGGCCTCACATGCCGGATACTTCATTCTGGTGAAGAAAATTGGCCGTAAACACGGACCAATATGATGACAACGAAATCAAGCCGCAGGTCGCGGGCCTCGATAATCAGGTCACTCTCAGTTTACACAAGCTTCTGAGATTAAATATATTTTCTGCCAAACCATATTCCGCCTGCATTGCGGATCCATAAAGATGATTCCTAGGCTTATGTATGTAACGGGTCAACTTGGACCTAGTCCTTCAAATCTGAAGCCATACTGGGGTACAGTATAATAACTCCTTGTGAGCCTCGCTCACTATGTCGCCATCAGCGATAAATGTACCTGTAAGATCTAAACGAGACAAAAAGATCGAATAAAGTTTCAGTTACCTTCTCAAAGAATCCTTACACTCTAAGGTAACACAACACAGCCAATACTGGCATAAAGAAACACTCAGGGACGGAAGAATGAAAAACAATCATTCCCAGAATTTCCAATCCCTATCCTAAACTTGGCAGAGAGAAATCTACGGATCGGTACATCCGTTCTAATCCTCAGGTACACTCTCTCTGAATCAGTCTCCCGGCTTTTGCCGCCAAGACCCGCGCATGCCCAAAGAGCATGGACCAGATCGATGCAAACCTAGACCAGGCGTTTCCGCCCAAACGGGTGATAAAGATACCCCGTATATGGTCCTATAAATAGACTTAAGACATGTCAACTATAAGACATTGCCTGAGACAGGACAACATAAGACAGGAGAAGATAATCACCAGTCAAACCTGTCACCGAAAGATAATAAACATTTATCTCTCTTTGATCACATTAAAACAAACATAAATTAGGTTGGTGTTTTTTACGCCGTCAAAAATGACGGCAACATTACCACACCTCCCGCGGAAAAAAATTGCACATGTTTTTAAAAAAAATACATCTATGAGCCAAGTGCATTAAGCTCTTAACGCATGAGTAATGCGCCGATGAAAGGATCACCCAAAAAATAACATCATAATGTCAGATCCAATCGTCGCACAGTAGAGCGTCTGGTGAGAAGAAAAAAATCTGACAAGATAGGAGAAACTATTTTCTCAAAGTAAATATATCCAGGGAGGTGTTACCAACCACCTCAAAATGCAGGTAATGTTACAACAAAAATTCATATCAATATGTGTATAAACGGTGAATGACAATTTCCATTAAGAAATTACACCAACATCGAAATCTCACGACGTATAATGCGAATATAACCATAAATTCAAATGGTCAATCATTAACAACATTGCAAATTCTTTTTACAAACATATAATTACAGATGTGTATAGAACTAATATCTGATGACGTCAGAAGAACAAGACGATGCTCTATTCCGGCGATGTCTTGTAAGCAAAATCCTCAAGGAACATCAGGACGTCTATAGAAGTCATCGTAGTTATACAGCGTTCCAACATATCACACCGGTTTGCTGAGAGCAATACAAATAGTACACTTCTTAAAATGTTATAACGTATCATAGTCACTTTATATATATCTAAACTATAAATGTGGCCGCATTAATTTTTTTGACCTTTATCTCATATGAAACAAAGCCCTCCTCTGTTTTACCGAAGACGGTAACAGAGAAAGCAAGTAATCAATACATAACCATGAGTTTAAAAAAAGTGACAACAAGTGTTATAGAAGCATGTTATCGTAAGAATAGATCATAACTTTAGATTTGTAATAGTAGATCTAGACAAAAGAGCTAAGTAGCTTCATGTGGGCTACGAGACAATATGTCTGCCATCACATTATCCGAACCACGGATAGCTCGTACCGTGAAATGAAAAGGTTGAAGAGCAATAGCATATTGAGTGGATCTCGAACTCTTCAAATCCTTATTCTGCATAGCCGTGAGAGCTTTTTGGTCGGTTTCTACTACAAAATTCGCGCCGAGAAGGAATCTTTGGAGTTTAAGAAGTGCCCAGACCATAGCTAGCAATTCTCGGTCTAGAACAGAATAATTCCTTTCTGCCGCATTCAGTTCTCTCGAGACATACATTATAGGATGCAGAGTCTGAGAATACTCTTGCATCAGTGCCGCCCCGATCCCTATTGCTGAGGCGTCACTACGAAGGACAAACGTCCTAACGGCTGTAGGTAGTCTTAAAATACGAGGAGACGAAAATAATGACTTAATCTGATCCAATGAAGATTGGCATTCTTGGGACCAACGCACCACATTAGGAGACCCTTTCTTCAATAGGGTTGAGAGTGGTGCCGTAATAGAGGAAAGATTCGGAATGAATCTTCTGTAGAACTGTATTAGGCCCAAGAGACTACGAATCTGTTTTTTAGTCTTAGGAATAGTGATGTTCAGTATCTTAGAAGTGTTGTGGTCTTCTGTTTTCAAAAGACCATGACCAACACGATGACCAAGAAAAGAAATCTCACTAAACGCAACATAGCCTTTAGAGGGTTTAGCTGTCAAATTATGCTCACGTAGAGTAGACAACAGTTCATCTAATCCCAGATAGTGATCTTCCCAAGAATCGCTAAAAAGACAGATATCGTCCAGGTATGCAATTACATCAGAACGATATGCCAGTATTCGACGCATCATGCGTACGAATGTAGCTGGGGCATTCATAAAGCCAAAAGGCATAAACTTCCATTGGAACAAACCCCTAGGTGTGGAGAAAGCAGTGAAAAGTTTGGCTCGTTCGGTTAAAGGAACATGCCATTATCCTTTAGACAAGTCCAGCTTTGTAAAGATACGAGAATTGAAAAGTCTAGTAAGTAACTCATCCAACAGAGGCATACGTTCTGCATCGAACTTCGTTACTTGATTTAGTTTACGGTAATCGACACAACATGCCTAAGAAAAATTCACCGCATCTTTTGGCCGAATACCATCACCAACCAAGATCTGCTTACTCGTAGCAAGCAAGAGGACATGCACACCATCATAGCTGGCAGACGCTGGAGCTGGGTTGGTCATGTCCTCAGAAGAGACCCCGATGCCATCACAAGAACAGCTATGCTTTGGACCCCTGAAGGAAAGCGAAAGAGAGGCCGACCAAAAACAACTTGGCGGAGGACTGTGGAGGCTGAGATGCAAAGAATGAACCAGAGTTGGGGCACTGTACGAAGGATGGCCACCGACCATGCAAAGTGGAATCAATTTGTTGTTGCCCTACAAGACGCCACTAGGCGTGATGGCCACTGACTGCTTTGACGGTCAGTGGATAAGGATCGAAGAAGAAAGAATCGACGCAAATGCGTATGTTATTGTCTTTCTTTCGGACAATAACCATAGATGACGAGTATGCCGAATTGGATGGTTCAATTATTCCTAACTTTATCATTTCATCCAACTCTTTCTCGACTTGACTTTGGAAGTGGATAGGAATAGGGTAAGGTCTGACCCTGATAGGAGTATGGTCAGTCAATACAATGTCATGTTCAATGACTGTAGTGTGTAGAGGAATGTCCGTGAGAACATCCTGAAAAGCTTGTAACATGGAAGAGATTTGTGACTGTTCCTTAGTTGATAAATTAGGTGAAATTGCAACATCCTTCCATGATTCCGTAGAATGAAGTGGAATCATCGGAAGAGGAAGATTAACATCAGAGAAAGTAGATTCCTCATCCTGTATGACAGACAGCGATGAGTAATGGCCACGAGCGACCGTAGCGTCGTCCGTCGCTTGAAAGATAGGTTGTAAGTACTCTGGACGTTCATAAAATTCCGTCAGCATATTTATGTGAAAAGTTTTATGTTTTCCGTCAATATTGACGAAATAGTCGACATCAGAAATTTTAGATACAATCTCAAAAGGACCTTTCCAACCAATAAGAAGTCTATTTTCCCTGGAAGGAAGTAATACAAATGCTTTGTCTCCAGGACAAAGTTGACGTAGGCATCTATTTTTATTTGCAAACTGTCTTGCCTTTGCTTTGGCAAATTCAGATGTGAAGGTTGCTAATTTGCAAGCTTCAATGATTTTCTGCCTGAGAGCAATGTCATACTGATAAGAAGATTGTGTGTCATAACTAATATCATCGGCAGCTATCAGATCGTGAAGCAAGGACATTGGGACTCGCGGACGCGCGCCAAAAACAAGCTCGAAAGGAGAAAACCCGGTATGTTCATTAGGAACCTCTCTATAAGCAAAGAGAGCAGCGGGTAAGACTCTGTCCCAATCCTGAGGATCATCCTCAGTTATTTTCCCAAGTAAATTTTTGAGAGTTCTATTGAGACTTTCGACTAGTCCATTAGACATAGGATGATAAATACTACTAATAGATCTCTTGATATTAAGAGTAGACATCACTTGCCACATTGTCTCAGATATCAGTTGGGTGCAATGGTCTGACAAGATTTCCCTAGGGAATCCCAACAGCGAAAATATCAGCCAAAGAGCGTCTGCAATATCGGCAGTCGAAATGCTCTTCAGATGTATGGCCTCTGGCCATCGAGTACCCATGTCAACACATGTAAGAATAAATTGATGTCCTCTGGCTGATTTTATTTTGAAAGGACCAATGATATCTATTGCCATTTTCTGAAATGGACGGATAGGAATGTCCGCAGCCTGGATAGGTGCAGCATGGCGAGGACCTTTCGATTTTACTTCTTGACATGCTCTACACGAGCGGCAATAAAGACGTATGTCTCTGTTGACGAATGGCCAAAAGAAAGCCACAAGAACTCTCGACGTCGTACGTGAAAATCCCATATGACCAGCGCATTGGGAGTCGTGAGCATGTTGCAGTATTCTAACTCTCATGTCTTTCGGAACAAGAATTTGTGAATGTATAGACATGTCAGAGTGTTGTACGATACGCAATAGTACGCCATTCTTTATAGTGACCCAAGATTTGTGATCTGTGTTCTTTTTTTGGGTCACTTTTTTTTTGCTAGATTGAAGAAATTTTTTAACAAAATGTCTTCCTGTTGACTTTTGATAAACGAGTCACGTGAAATGACATCATGATCATCTTGATCACGTATTTCAACACCTTCGGTCGATGAAGTCTGAGGCATATTCTGAGCCTGTGCTCTCGTGATAACTGCATTAGCAGCTTCTAAGTTATGTTCCTCCCAAGCAATAATCTGCTTCGGGGTACACTCTTTAATGCCGTGTATACGCCCGACGATAAGTAACGCAATAGGATTCGGAAGCAGACACGCTTGGACCTCTCCCGTAAAGAAGGGATTAGCTATACGGATGATAGCGGTAGAGTATTTTTCCACTGAGCCACCAAATGTTGCACATTTGATCACTCTTCCAGTGGCACATGAAGGATCTCTTAGAGATTGTCTAACCCCAATAGTGGTACATCCAGAATCAAAGAGGACTGAGACTGGATCATTATTCACTAGACCCCTATGTAGAATAAGAGATCCTCTCCCGTCATGCGCCGCTGCGGCAGGAAGAGCGGGCAGGGGATGACCGCAACTCAAGGTGGATATGGTAGTAGGTTCAAATAAAGTGGTGCACTGAGGGCATTGAGATGCTCTCCCAATATCAAAGGCAGAACAAGAACTAGCACTAGCGTTAGATTTACTATTGTTTTGTTCATTACTAACTCCTTGTTCAGCACATTTAGTATGATGACATGATCTGTTATTATTATGCTGCCATCTACCTCGATTACTATTTCCTTTGGAATTATGGCAATTACCCCTATTGCTATTATTATTTTGGTTTGAACCGCAGTTTTCACAATTGTGATTGTGATTTACACCTTGATGAAAATATCTATCAGACTAATACTGCTGTCTTCCTGAAGAATTATGGCGAGGATAGTTTTTATTGTGGCTACCCCTTCGAAAGTTACCAAATTTATTGGAACCATAATTATGAGGGCTATCAGATTGCCTCCAATTCCTAGAAGACGAGCCTCTTTGGGATGAATCACTTTGATCCTGTGCAAAGTTACGCTTACTTTTCTTATCGAAGTTGCGCTGAGTACCTTTAACTTTACCTCCGAAATTAGAATTATATGGAGTCGCAGAAGCCACGGGTAAACCTTCTTTAATCTTAGTGTTGCTAATCGTTTGTTGTGGATGAGCGGTGCCATATTGGCAACAATATTGTTCCATTTCTTTTATGTCCTTAGGTTTACTTTCGTGTATAAAGGCAAGAAAAGACTCATTAACAGATGACATTACTTTGTCTCTAAGCAACAAGTCCATAAGTGCTTCATAAGTATGTTCAGTCTTAGACAACTCTATCCATCTAGTGAAAGTAAGGCGTATCTTTCCTATAAAGTCTGAGAACTCAACACCAGATTCTGGTAACATAGTCTTAAAACGAAGACGGTAATCATCTTCTTTAAGCTGATATCTTTTCAATAAGGCTGCTCTGACAACTTCATAGTTAGTCCTTTCATGTTCTTCTATTGCCATTATAATACTTAATGGTTCACCTGTAAGTGAATTCAACAGTTGTCTAACATATTGTGCCTTATCTACTTTATATGTTACACAATTAAGTTCTAGTCTGTCTAGATAGAACGTTATGTCATCTTCCGTAGGATTAAAATGATGAAGTTTGAACTTATAATCATGACCTTTTGTGCTCGAAGAAGTCTCTTGAGAACTACTCATATTCGTCACTTTTAGTTTCTCTATCTCCAAAGCCATGAGTCTTTCTTCAAGTTCATGTTCCATTTTCTGTTTTTCTTTCCTCTCTTCAGCTTCCCTTATTAACTTCTTCTCCTCAAATTCTCTCTCTTGCTTTTTCTCTTCAAATTCTCTGTCTAGCTGCGCTTGAATCTTTTTCTCCTCAGCTTTTTGTGCATTGGCATATTGAGCAAGCGCAAAATCCTCCAATTTCTCATCAGTCTTGCCAAGGGCCAACCCTTGCTGGATGAAGAAATCTAATGTAGACATCCTGTCTAAAAATGTGCTGTCAATATATCGGAAATAGCAACACCAGTTATCCCAATCTCAGTGGGAGATGAGTCTTTTATAAAGACTAAGTACAATTACCTTATTTATTAAGTCACCAGTAATCAGCTCAGTATATAATTTGTATCATATAATATCAGTGCATGATCAAATATACATGAAGACTGTATATATCAACAATATAACGATAACTAAACAGAGCCAAGCATCTAAACAAACGAAAACATTCGCAGAGGTCAAAAGAAAATACAGCTTAACTAAATCAAATGTTGTGAAAAATCACAATGATAACTGCGAAAAATTCACAATAATACAATGACAACACAGTGTATAAACAAAAGGGTGTAAAGAAATTAACAATAGAAAAGAGAAGGCAGACAAATACAAACAAAACGAATCAAAAACTAAAGTACGGAGAAAAATAACGAAAACAACACTAACACATCTCGTCACAGCTAAGAAAAAAAATAAATAGCAACAAAAGTCGCTTGCAATTTCCACACTAAGAAATATGCACAATCCTTAAAGAACGCTTACAGTACCCTCGGTTGAGTCTGATATTTACTGTAAGACCCTCCAACCTGAACCCGCAAAAAAATACACACTAACTCAACAAGTAAACAAAAAACAAGTAAACAATAGCATGCATATAATGAATGTAACGAGGAAGGCTTATTTGCACATAAAATAAAGGCTAAGATTAACACGTAAACCAGGCCACTTATCTTTAAGCGCTGTCCTCTACAACCGCAAAGATGCAGTTCATTGCAATACACTTGTAAACACAAGTAGACGTTCCAACGTTGAAGGTCACCGTAACTTGACAACGGGTGTAGTAGTCTCCAAAGTGAAGCTATCAAACCAAACTCGACTTCAGTTGAGAATGTTTGTAGAATGCCATAGTAAACAACAGGTTGAACTGTTCTATTTTTACAATTCGAGCTTGCACGTAAAATCGTGACGTGAACTTTGACACATATGTCCTTCGACGACTGTCACAGTGTTAAACAACTTCGTAAGCAACTGTGGTCTATGTAGCACTATTGTAGCAGCTGTGGTCCATGTAGTAATTCTTCAGCAGCTGTGGTCCATGTAGCGATTCTGTATCATCCATAAATGTATACGTCGATCAGCAGGCGTTGACCTATTTCCTACTGTCCTGTGTAGCTGACAACTAACTGTCAATCTTGTCTTCCGGATGTAAACATCCAGATGTGGGCAGGAAAATCCGTGTCGTTGACTACAAAAACCCACGAATCTGGTCCACGTGCTGATATCGCGAATGTCGTGGGTTCGATCCCCACACTGGCCACCAGATGTAAAAGTCTGTTTGACTGGAGATGTAGAGATGTAAATAGTTGTTCAGTGTAAATGCCCAGATGTAACGTACTGTTTGGTGTGTTAAGAATATTAGTACGTTGAGCGTGTCGTGTTGTCCTGGACAGTACCAAGTTGTAGCGAGAATCTAGGTCACTAGCGTGAGGTGCCGCCAGGGTATAGTAGACACACACATCATGTCAGTATTCATATAAATTCAGACGTGTAGTACTTGTATAACAATGTGGTTGATTGTGTAGGTGAGTAAATAACAGTGCTGATAACACGAAGGCCATATAGACTCTTGAACGACTTCACATTAACTCACACAACCACAAGTAGAAGTTAGTGAAGTAGGGAATGCTGCTGACGTTTACAATATTTATTCTTGACGTACGATAATACGATGATGATGGACGAAACAGTCAATAGTATAAGATCGAGTACATAATGTGTGTAGTTACAAAGGTCAGCTTCAGGCATCACAGATCCCAGACATGTAACAATGTCTTGACCAAAGTTTACTGTTCATGCAATAGCTCTAATCCATGACTGAGCCCCGTCAGGTAAGCCCTAGCAAATATATTGCTTAGTACGGGCGATATCAGTTATTTAAACAAAGTCAATGCCATTGTCCTACAATTAGCAACAGACTTCAGACTGGCCTCACATGCCGGATACTTCATTCTGGTGAAGAAAATTGGCCGTAAACACGGACCAATATGATGACAACGAAATCAAGCCGCAGGTCGCGGGCCTCGATAATCAGGTCACTCTCAGTTTACACAAGCTTCTGAGATTAAATATATTTTCTGCCAAACCACATTCCGTCTGCATTGCGGATCCATAAAGATGATTCCTAGGCTTATGTATGTAACGGGTCAACTTGGACCTAGTCCTTCAAATCTGAAGCCATACTGGGGTACAGTATAATAACTCCTTGTGAGCCTCGCTCACTATGTCACCATCAGCGATAAATGTACCTGTAAGATCTAAACGAGACAAAAAGATCGAATAAAGTTTCAGTTACCTTCTCAAAGAATCCTTACACTCTAAGGTAACACAACACAGCAAATACTGGCATAAAGAAACACTCAGGGACGGAAGAATGAAAAATAATCATTCCCAGAATTTCCAATCCCTATCCTAAACTTGGCAGAGAGAAATCTACGGATCGGTACATCCGTTCTAATCCTCAGGTACACTCTCTCTGAATCAGTCTCCCGGCTTTTGCCGCCAAGACCCGCGCATGCCCAAAGAGCATGGACCAGATCGATGCAAACCCAGACAAGGCGTTTCCGCCCAAACGGGTGATAAAGATACCCCGTATATGGTCCTATAAATAGACGTAAGACATGTCAACTATAAGACATTGCCTGAGACAGGACAACATAAGACAGGAGAAGATAATCACCAGTCAAACCTGTCACCGAAAGATAATAAACATTTATCTCTCTTTGATCACATTAAACCAAACATAAATTAGGTTGGTGTTTTTTTCCACCGTCAAAAATGACGGCAACAGTACGTTTCAGACTTCAAGGTGTAGAATGATAGTTCCTTCTAGAATGCATTCTAGACTTTATTGTTTAGGATACCTTCTAGTGTTGGACGATTAGTTTGAATAGCAAAACATCCATTTAATTGTTCTCTTTAACTTGTGTTTATTACTTTGCAGTATGTTGAGGTGGAATCGTTTCGTGTCTTACATGTATGGGACAGGGAAAGTTTGTTTTACTTTGACTGATCTAATAATTACTGCAACTAGTGATAATTGTAACCTTGTCCGTTCTGCAAGTGATTCGCCAGGAAACGTCTGCCAGTTTACACCTCGACGACCTGCATATATTTTAAACAAATGCTATTTATTACATTAAGTTTGTAGTAGTAGAAGCCTGCTCCAATCATAACTATGAGGATAACGCGCTTACGAAGTGACAATCCTCAGCTACGTTGTGCCTGGTGTTTGGTATGGCGGCTAATTTCTTTTATACTTGTTGTAAGAGCCCAGCGCGATCTGAGGTGACAACGTAGATAACATCTCCACTTAGCGTGACATGCAGCTCCGTCCTCCCAGATTGCTGGACTTATCTCATCATGTCTCGTGAACACGTGTTCAAACTTCAGCTTGGGCACAACATTAACTCATTCCACCCTGGAGATCTGGCACATTTTTGTTCCCCATCCCTAACCAAGGGGACGTAACTCTGTTTACCACATGACGTGTAATCTTTGAAAGCATATTTGAGCATGCAAATATTCACCAATTTCAATTAAATAAAAAATGTTAGAAAGAAAAATGAACGAACTTTCAAGAAATGTATACATTTATATGGCTTTAATGGTAATTTTTTTTTAGAAAAAAAAAACGGAGTTCCAGTAGGAGTCTTTAACACCTTTAAGTTTCCTGCCGCTACTAAGCATATTTGTTTGTCTGTTCCACAAATAGTTTGATTATTGTAACTGGAAAGAAGAGGCTAGAATAGTCAAATGGTGAGCTGTTTGGGTCCTGATTATGAACAGCGCCTTGTGTTTCAGTTAATGCAACCTGCACCCATTTTGTCCCTAACTGTTCAGCGTGTCAGACCATACCAGGTCTGCTTCTGTTTCACCAATGCTGTCACTAGTTTCACTGTTAATTGTGATAGGAAACTCTTTACAGAGCGATACAACAGTAAGCAATCTGATCATCAGAAAGGGTCCCTCCATCCGACAAGTGTTTCGGCCCGATTACTCCTTTACACTCTACGGGGGGCGGGCCCACTTGGGTCATGACTCCCAAGCGTCTCAGCTTCCTTTTGTCTTGTATCGAAAATAAACCCATTTCACTTATGGTAGCAACTTTTAAATCCACAACGCCAACCGTGGAGGCTATTGTGAAAGTAACAAAGAGAAGACAAATTATTCCGTTCGTTCCGTCGCCCTTCACAACTAAGGACACACACTGAGACACTAGCGCGCAGCCGACTAGCCTTAGCCCCTGCGCGCAAGCCACTGAAATTCTATTCCTGACACCCCTTATAGTATACATCGCCTGTTGCCCCAGAGTCGCAGCCCTTTCACTAGTACACCACAAAAACTCAACGTTGTGGACTTAGAAAAATTTTGGTGTTTTCTGTACCGCAGCGTTTATTGTCACGATTTCCATTGCCCATTGCGTTTGTTCCACAGCCAGCCTGATGCCTTTTCGGCAGCTTCACTAAGTTTCTTCAGTGCGCTTGTTCTAGACTGTCCCATCAGCCCCAACAGTTTCAATAAATCGTACACTGATGCAGCCACAAGCCCTCTTGCGCCCACTTCAACCGCCATGACCCTTGCATTGAACCCATCGTGTCTCAGATCCGCGGCCAGATCGCTATTCTTGGCAGCTTTGAATGAATGTTGCTCGTCTAATCTGGATTCAAATTGCACGGTCAGTTCAATCAGTATGACCTGAAGCGTTGCTGAAGAATGAGGCACAATATCCCGCCGTCTCCGCGATTTTCTGATGCTCTCTGGATATGCCCCCCGTCAGGTAGCTCTACCGCAATCTCCCAGTCGTTTGCACCTTCAAGAAGAGATGGTAAACCGCTACCAGGTTTACTCGGTTTGGGGTGTGCTGACTTTCCTGCCCTCAGAAAGTATGTGTTTGCGGTGTCTGGCCGGACTTTGCTTTTCGCCTTCATTTTTGCCAGATCTATTGTCGCAGCAAGCTCATTTAGCACTTTGTTATGGCGCCAAGTGTATCGCCCTTGCCCTAATGCCACCTTACACGCTGAGAGCACGTGTTCAAGTGTCTGCCTCCCCTGGCACAGGGGGCACTGCTCATCATCCGACTTTCCCCATTTCACAAGGTTGGTGGCCGACGGCAGCAGGTCATACATTGATCTAACAAGAAGCTGAGCCTAAGAGGTGCCATATGCCATATATCATTCCAAGTCAAGGACCTCTGCAGGGCTCCTTCCCATGTAGTAAGGGTACAAATCTCCAAAAAATAAACACATTAGTTTTCAATATAGAAGTCTTAAAAATTTCAACCGTGAATTATTTTTGAATGATTTGCGAACTGCGCCTCTCGCCAACGTTTTTCAAATTCCTGATCCTGATGACGCCATCGCATATTGGACAATGATATTTTATAGTATTTTTAATAAGCATGCGCCTACTAAAGAAATTCGCATGAAAAGGCAAATTAAATCTCCATGGATCACACAAGAAGTTCTTGACGCTATGAGACAAAGAGATAGAGCGCATAAAAATAAGGATATCACTACATATCGGACAATAAGAAATAAAGTACAATACTTAATTCGCAGAGAAAAGAAAAACTACTTTAGAAATTTAGTTCAGAGTAAAACAAACAGTAAAGAGATATGGAAGGCAATCAACACTTTAATGAACAAACGAAATTTTCCAGACCCACATACTCCCAATACGCCACTTACTTGTACAGACTTCAGCAATCATTTTCAGGCAGACATCAACAATATAAAATCCACCATTCCGATTCCCCCTTGTGACTTAAGCAAATTATCAACGTTCTGCGAGAACAAATGTACTAACACAATTCCACCCGACATCCCTTTTATAACAGTTAACGAAGTTTATAACTATATTACTGGCCTTAAAGATAATAACTCATCGGGACTTGATGGAATCAGTAATCGAATACTGCGCTTTGCCGCACCTGCTATTAGTGATTCACTGACATACATATATAATCAATGTATCGCAAGGAGTTACTTTCCATCCGCTTTTAAAAGCGCTAAAGTATACCCACTTCTCAAACCAGGTTCATCTGATAGTAGTAATCTTAGTAACTATAGGCCCATTTCTCTTATATCGTCGCTGTCCAAACCACTGGAAAAACACATCCACAAAACAACACTACAACACCTAGTCAATAATGACCTGCTAATCGACAGTCAGTCGGGGTTTAGACCAAAGCATTCATGCCACACAGCCTTAACAAAGATGATAGACAATTGGCACCTAAACATCAATAACGATAATATATGTGGAGCAATATTTGTAGACTTCAAAAAAGCATTTTATATGATAGATCACTTTATTTTAATCAGAAAATTAGAAATAATGAAAGTAAATATTAAGCTGGTAAAGTTAATTAAATCGTTCCTTTCAGACAGACAACAAATAGTCTCTTACAATAATTCCTTGTCGAACCCAACCGTTGTCCATACAGGTGTTCCTCGGGGCTCTATTCTCGGCCCTCTTCTCTTTACCGTATACATTAATGATCTTCCTTTATACTTCAAACACTCATCATGTGACCTTTTTGCCGATGACTGTACTGTTTATACTAGTGATAAAAGTTGCACCACACTAGAACAATCTTTACAAAACGATACACATAATCTTATTACGTGGAGCAACGAGAATCGCATGCAAATAAATATTAGTAAAACAAAATGTATGTTAATATCAACCAGACAAAAACTACAAAACTTGCAGAAAACAACACTTCAGCTCTTCATTGGAACATCACTAATTGAAAACGTAAATGAACACAGAACTCTAGGTATCACTGTTGACCAACACCTAAGTTGGAACTCACATGTACATGCACTCACAAAGCAAACAGCACAAAAAGTTTACCAATTAGCAAAAATTAAACATTTCCTGGATGAAGAGGCAAGGAAAATGTTCTACATATCTCATATACAAACGCATCTAGACTATTGTTCCACAATCTGGGATGGTTGTTCTGTCTCCAACACAAAAAGGCTCCACTCGCTTCAAAAACGCGCAATGCGCCTTTTTGCTGATAAACACCAATCACATTGTATAGATTTATATAATTATCTTCAAATATTACCCCTCAGGAAGCGCTTCCTCTTTAACAAAGGGAAATTTATTCACAAAATCTTGTCACAGAATGCTCCAAAGTATCTTTGGCCGCTTTTAAAATACAATGACAGACGTAGTCAGCGCTTAAACAAATTACAGGTACCCAAGCGCAGGCTTGACCTATTTAAAACTAGTTTGGCTTACTCAGCTGCTCATCTTTGGAACAATCTTCCCAATGACCTGAAAAACATGCACAGTCCTTACTCATACAATCGTATACTGTTCAAATACTTTATGAGTGCTGATTATATGCCACCCTAACTGATTGTGTTGCACTTTTATCTAATATACTGTATGGAGGCTCTGATGATCTAGTTTTCATTACAATATACTTATTCTTAATATTATATTCTTAATAACTTCCATTCTTAATTTTATGATCAGGTACTGTTAATGTATGCAGTTATACTTCCTTGTAATGTTGCACTGCCCTTAAATTAATACTTTCAGTACGCTGGAGAATGTTTGAGTAACAGTAATAAAAGATGAGCAAGAGGAAGGAAGAATGAAAGAGGGGACTGTGTCCGATTTTCAACCCTTGGCAAATTAATTGCTTTCATATATGTCTATCTAACTATCGACCTTGTCTGATTCTGGTCTTGAGTTTGGGACGCAAAGACAGCGAGGAAAGTAACTGTTTACCCACCTCATCTTGATGAACCTAAAAAAAAAAGTCACTAATTTACAGTACGAAGAATTCGATTCTTATGTCTTGTTGTTATTGTTTTTTATTATTATTATTTTTTTTTTCAAATTCATTATTATTATTAATTTTTTTTATTTTTTGGTTTTTTTATTATTTTTATTTTATTTTAAAAAACACTTTAATTATGATGATTATTGCAAATGTAATATTACTTTTATAATGATAAATGCCTTAATAATGTTTAAAGTAAATGTGAGGATGAAAGGATATTAGTATACATGATGAGAGAGAGAGAGGAAGGGCAGAATGTCAGACGGGCCTGCGTGCCCAATTCTTAACCCTTTGAAAATAAAGTTCCTTCGTTCGTAGTCCATTGGCCTTGTTGGACCTGCTGCACTGCTTTTTGCAACCTCTTATCATTCTCAGCTCCTCGTATCTCCTGAAGTACCATGTCTCAGCGCTCCCTGCTTGATGCCTTGGACCACCAGCGGATGTCACCATGACCAAATCCCCGTCTATTCGTTTGTGTGTATGCGATTACCTCTCTCAGTTTGAGTGACTCTTGAGCAGCATCAGCAGCTTCTTCCACTCTCCACTTCCTTCCCGTTTTCAGTGTGGGCTGAATGGACTTAACCACGTCATCAGCTGACTCGCGTAGCATCATTGCAAGCCTTGCTTTTCCAACTTTGTACTCTTCAACAACTGACTTGAAGGGAAGCAGAAGTTTTGACTTTTTGCAGTACAGTGCTACAACTGACAGACCTGGTGGTACCCCTAGCCATTTTCTCATGAACTTGTTGACCTTCTGCTCTATAGCTTCCACTGTACTTGTGCTTATTTCATATATAAGCAGTGGCCACAGCAACTTCGGTATCAACATGAACTGGAGGCATCACAGTTTGAACTTTCCCAGGAGTCTGCTTTGGTCTATGATCTGTAGTCCTCTGTCTGCCATTTCTATTGTTTTGCACTGCCTTCGAGTCTTTTAATGAGGCATCGTACACCCTGCCAAGACTTTTAACGGGTTTCTCAATGACAGTAGGGATTCTTTGGCTGGAAACCGTGAATATGACCTCTGCTATCTTCCCTTTCCAGACCGAAAAGCTTCTCGACTTCTTGGGTTTGAAGCTCATTCTGCACCAGCTGACTAGTTCATCCAGGCGTGCTAACATCCTCCGGGCCTGATGTTCATCTGATGTCAGAATTGTTGTGTCATCCATGAATGCTTTGAGCGGTGGCATGTGACTTATTCCACCGAGCTTTGGACCTATAGCCATTCCTTCAGCCGCATTGAGGATTACCTGCATAGCCATGACGAATAGTATCGGAGAGATGGTACATCCCATCGCAATTCCAACTTCAAGGCCAATCCACTTCGTTGTGTACTCTCTGGTTGAAAATCTGACAGAAAACCCTGCGAAGTACAGCTTCAGCATTGCTGCAATCTCTTGTGGAACATGATACATTTCTAGGGCCTGCCACAACATCTGGTGTGGAACGGATCCATAAGCATTCGCTAGATCCAACCAGATTACATGGAGGTGTTCTGTCAGACTTTGCCTTTTGGATTGCTTCCCAGATCATTGCGGCATGCTCTAGACATCCTGGTGTACCTGGGATACCTACTTTCTGAATGGTAGTGTCAATGTACCAATTTGCCAGGAGGTATGTAGTGAGTCTTTTCGCCATCACTGAGAAGAATATCTTCCCTTCCACATTGAATAGTGAGATTGGCCTGAACTGACTGATGTCTGTGGAATTTTGTTCCTTAGGGATGTAGACTCCGTTTGCCTTTCTCCATTCCTTGCTGGGTTTTCCACGCATTCTTCAGTAAACGGAGCAGTCTTTTGAGAACCTCAGGGCATCTCTTATACACCACATATGGAATAATATTCGGACCTGGAGCTGACTTGCTCCAAGCTTTCTGGACAATGCTTTCTACCTCTTGCACCGTTGGGGGTTTGGTGTTAAATTCAGCTCCTGGCTTACTCGGCCATTTAAGGCCTGCCATGCTGCTGAGCTGCTCATCTTTGCAACCATCTGAATATGTCATTCTAAGGTGTTCTTCCAGGTCTTCTTTCCTGATGTTTTGTTATCAAATAAATCCACTGCCTCGTCATCTAAGTCAACTTCTGACTCGTCCTCTTGGTTGTTATCGTCGGAATCGTCATTATCAATCAATGACGCAATAAATTGAAAGGCCATTCTGCCGTGGATTGTTGATTAAAAAAAAAGGCCTCAACACACGTCTATATAATCCGAACGAAACCACTTAAAAACATCCGGTTTTCAAAGAATCGAAAGTGAAACTCTCCTGTTTTTTCCTGTTCTCGCCGGATATCGCTCAATACGAGAGTTCCGTTGCTGGACGCTTACAAAAAGGGCCGGTTCCTTTATGTCGCTTTATGTTGCATCAGGGCGGAATGAGTTAAGAACAATGTAGTTGAGTGATGTTTAAATATAAATAAACAAATACAAAGGTATTAGATACGTTTTACAAATTAACGGTACACAAGAAACACGGGACGTTTCGGGTTTGACCCTTCGTCAGCCACAGTTATAAATAAACAACAAGGACAAAAAATATAGACAGGTTAAAGAAATATACTATAAACACTACACAACACGTAATGTGTATATAATAATATATATTACATTTAACAATACAGATGAAGAGCAATTGCAAAGCAAGGAAAATACAAAAACTGACAAAATCAAAAGTAGAAAATAGAATAACAAAACTTCAAGCCCTGATATGACACTATCGGCAAAAGATACGGAGAAGCGGTAAATACAATGACGACAGGAATCACAAATGTTTAGTACTTTATTACGACTCATATACAACAATCTTGTAAGCTAAATAGCTTTTAACTAACTTTCTTTATTCACTACACAACCAGCTACTGACGTTGTGAACTCTTATCATGTTTCCATACAGCATCCCATCACTTTTTCCCTCAATACTAAAATGTTAAAATAATGTTATGCTATAATTCTTAGGTATGTAATTCTTATTAACAAGGGACGTAATAAGTCTGAGAGTAATAATCGTACTATTTAAAGCATTAATTTTTTTCTTGTTTAAAGTATTTCAAAATACTTATTGTAAAATTAAGACAAAACGGACAGTCTTTTGCGCCTTGCAAGGTTTTTTATGTTTTTTCTTTCTTTGAATATTAATATGCATTTATATTTATAAAGCGATAAATAAACATAGACATTGTTCAAATACAGGTTACTAACTACATATAACACGAGTTTCGCTTTAATGCAGGGTAATGACTACAGTTAATATATATTTTTGACCGGCACCTAGTGCTGCCTAAACTAACGTTCTGATGGACGAAGATGAAAAGTGCCCTTGTGAGCCCAATAATGACCAAAAGTCATCATCCCAATCCACAAAACATTATTGCATAAGATGACAAGAGAAGCTTTCATTACATTGTGATTTGTATGTAGCTAGGCGGTGTTGCCGTTTGGAAGGTCCTGGGTTCGATTCTCAGACGAGCCTATCAGTTCTGTTGATTTTATGTTGTCAAGTTTTCTATATACATTTAAAGAATATGTGATTCCTATATAAACACACTGGGATTCTCTCCGGTGCTACGTTTATAAATAAATAAATAGTATAGACATATCCTTCCATGGCGCTCGTGAGAAATAAAGAAGCAGAAAAGTAGACAACAGAAAAGCAACAGAAGTGAGTGGCTTACCGGAGAATCGAACCCAGGACCTTCTGAACGGCACCCCCATTCTTGCATAGTGCTGAGATCCTCCTTGTGTGATCTAAAGGAAGAGATCAGAGCACTGATGGAGTTGTCCGTGTACAATGAAGATAGTCCTTCAAGCCAAAAACCAAACTAGTTTTCTATTTCTTTATTTCTCACGAGTGCCTGATAACTATCTTTATGTGTGTAATATTTATTTATTGACCTAGAAATCTAGCAAATCATCCTCCGTAACATACTAGTAGACTAGGGTTCCCATAATGTTTTGTTTAAAAACCGGGACATTTCCAAATTTTTACCTAAAAAACCCGGGACATTTTGTAAAAAAACGGGACATGTTAAAAATTAAGGTAAAGCTCACATAAATCTATTATATATTATATGTTGCACTTAAAATAAGATACTGGTATAAAAATACACACATTAACTAACACAACTTCCACTCTAAAAAAGAATTCTACGAGTAAATTACAAACATACTTAATCAGAAAAATCGCACCTTTAAAAAATACACAATAGTCAAGTTTATATTTCAGATTCATCAGAATATTTATCAGATTTATGGGCCTGTTCATGAAGTTTTTTTTTTTCTTCTGATATTTGGACATAGAACTCATAACACGTTCAACAGCTGCATTGGATCCTGGCAGTGCCAAACAAAAACTAACTAGGCATTTCAGGTTCTCAGCATTTATATCCTGCTTTGTAAAATGAGCGAACATCTCACACCATTTTTCACTGACACTTTGATCCTTCAGTTCACTCCACACATCAAATTTGCTTTCACAATATTTTTTCAACATGCAAACTCATCTTCATTCACAGTAAAATTTGGTGACGCTGTCTTCATGAATATGTAGCTTTCTTGGATGTTCTTCCAAGTCACAGACTCCTTTCCCTTCAAATTGATCCAATCCATAGACTGAAGAGGCGTAAGAAATGGTGTACACTACTCCTGAATATATTCAATCCTAGAAATCATAGAAATCTACTGCATAGCTTTGAAACTTTTCAACTGTTATGTGTCCTTCTTTTTCACATTCTTGCAACTTATTTCTCACAGTAGTGGTAAGAAACTTTTCTGCCTTCCTGTAGTTTAATTTTTCCACCAGTTTGTTTACTTCATCCTTCACTTCAATTACTGTTGTCTCTTGCTTTTCAACACATTTGATGGTATCAGAAAAGGTTTTTAACTGACTGGCAATGAAATGCAGGAGTGTAATTGAAAGTGGATTTTCAAAGAAATTTTTGAGACTGGTAGGACATTTGTGAATGGAAAGGAAATATGACTTCAATGCAGAGAAAATGTCAATAACTCTCTGGACTGCAGGCAAGAGAGAGAGCCATCTTGTCTTGCTGTTACCCAAAACAGTTTTATATTCTGTATTGGTGAATTCGCAAAATGATTTGAGTTCCTCAACTCGTACACAATAAATGTGGAAATGCTGGTAAATCTTGTTAATTATTAACTTAAGATCAATAGGTAAGCAATCCGCAGCAATCTGCACAGCATTATGTATCACATGTGTAGGACAACCAATACCAATTAAATTGTTCACAGTGTTTTCTTGCATTTTGAAGTACAGATTATTCTGTCCATTTCTCTTCTTTCCACCAAAGTTTGTATTTGTATTATCTGCTGATATAGCAATAACCTTTTTAAGGAGATCTGACTTCTGTAACACTTCCAACACATAAGAAAATAACAGTTCTGAAGTTTCACCACCTAAATTAACTAACTCCAACACCTTCACACTTTTGCTGCATGATAATATCTCACGACCAGAGGCACTAACTTCTTGTCCAAGTGGTTTGATGAGTCGATTAATACTGATATGAAACGAGCTTCTTTTAGCTCTTCATCAATCTGCTTTGTCGCAAATGGCGCAATAACATTGGTGATTATTGCCTTGCATTTTGTTTGCGAACATCTGAATTTATCGTTGAATTGAAAAGTTTTTTCACGATGGCTGTTGTGCAGTCCATGGACTTAAAGCTGTGGTTATGCACCGCCGTGTGATAAGCGAAGGTTGCTTCCTGTGCTGCCAATGATAACTGTTTTTCCATTTCCTTTTCACTCTGGGTTTTCGCTTTTAAGAAATGACTTATACTGCTGTTGTTGGAAGCCTTACTTTCAACAGCACCTTTATGTTTTTTCGTTTTCACGTGGTTGACTACGTCTGACCGACCACCATGTGAAATGCAAAATTTAGAGCTGCATAAAGTACTTTCCACATTTTCATTTACACCTTTAATGAAGGGAAATTCTCTTGTAATGTTATCATTTATACTGCACTTACGTTTCGGCATTATGCGGATGAAAAACGATAAATATACTGTATAATAATGCTAATACGCATTAAATCATTTGGTAGATGCTCACTGAACACTGTTTTGGTCGACTTTCGAATTTTTATTTGAGATTCAAACCGAGGGTCCACTGTAACCGGAAATTGATAAAGTAACACTATTAAAACATGGAATAAAATCCGTTCCCAAAAATGTTTGTTTCAGGAAGGACCCTTAAAAAGCGGGACATTTGGAATAAATTCGGGACACCGGGACATTTTATTAAAAAAAAAACGGGACTGTCCCGGGAAAAACGGGACGAATGGGAACCCTTAGTAGACGCGACCGACCGGCTGTTGACCCCTGCTCTAAATGATGCCGAGCTATTGTTTCACAGGCGAGTAAGCACCATTCATCACAGGTATGTTATGTAGCATATATACAAGAACTGTGAGTCATCAAGACTATTTTTGTAAATCATAAGGGGATAAGAGATGGCTGAAACGCTAACCCCCTCGCTAAATACGCCACTGAGATATAAATGCAAAGCTTAAGTAAGTGTATTATAAGTAAATTGTAATTATAAATAGGCGTTGACGTGTAAGAAAAAGCGCGTAACAAGGTAATAGCAGCAAGCAAGAGTAAACACGTCAGATGTGCAAGAAACAAGGTGACAACTTTAGTGAACAAGTGATGCGTGTGAGAAAAAGCGCGTAAGAAGGTGATAGCAGCAACCAAAGATAACTGAACCATACATCAAAAAGTCTCTGATTACAATTCACATCAAACAAATGGAAAGAGCAGCACGTTGTTTGTCAAATGAATTCACTGTAATAATAATAGACCCTTCAGACATAACTAACTATGGGAATGCGCTCCTGAGGTGAAGGCCATAAGCTGCTTATTTTCCTGATGCTCCTTTCGACGTGTTATCTCTTCTGCTTGCAATGAGAGCTTCTTTTCGCCCAGTTTGCGGTGCCGCCATAGATGGCATTGCCCATGGTGCGATCGGCAGCTTCATCCACTCAGGTTGCTAGATTTATGTCCAGTGCCCTCATGTCTCTCTTGCACACATCTTTGAATCGCAGCCGCGGTCGCCCATCTGTTCTTTTGCCATCTTCCAGTTGTCCGTAGAAAATATCTGTCTAGATGCGACCATCTTTTGTGCGGCGGACATGGTTGGTGAAAGGTCACTACATGGCCGTTAAACACAGGCCTCTGCTTCGTGGCGACAGTGTAACGCCAGGTAGCGGCCCACCGATAATTTGTTCAATAGACATCGAGGACATTTGAAGGAGTGTCGTCGACCAGGGATTGGCGGCTCCTGAGCCGACCCAGCTGCAATGGGTACCTCCGAAATCGGAGAGTATTTGCCTGAATGGCGAGGGACACCTGTCTCTGTACAAGTAAAAAGGGATACTCACGTAAAATCAATGTCAGGTTAGACATAGTAATAACCTGAGATTTCGCCTCGAGTAATCGCAGCCATCTGTTTTTTTGTCTTCCAGCGCAGAAAAAAAAAAAAAAAAAAAAAAAAAAAGTCTGCGCTGTCTAAGCAGTGTATACATGCTTTAAAGGCAAGCTCGTGACAACATCTCGACATTTGTCACTTTGAGGAGTGATGTTTTCTGGTATTGAATGAATAAACAGATGACTTGAAATGATGTTGCTTGACTACAGGATAAAATGGGGCTGTTTTGAAATACTGTTAACTAAACTGATGCACAGATAAGTAAGCTAAACAAAGTTTCTGTTGATGTGGGGGTGGGGGGGGTGTCTGTGAGGAGGCCAGGAAAGTAATGGAGAACTGCTCTCATAGACATATTGTTAGCGACGACTAATACAAGGTGATCGAGAAGTCTATCCCACAGTGGGTTCAGTGCTTGAATACTATGAATCAAGGGAAACAATCTAAATGATTAAAATTATCATTAAAATGTCGTAATGTACAACTCTACATTTCTTTATTTTACTTATTGTTAAATGCTGTTTTGTGGGTAAGGTCATGTCGTGCCTGGACAGTGTAATGTTGTCGTGTATTTGGGTCACCAAATATTGAGGTGCTGACAGGGTGTGACAAAACAGACACTCAAACAATGTACAGTTTTTCTAGGAGTGTAATGCTCGTAATAGGATGTGGTTGACAGTGTAGGTGTGTAGGTAGACATCAGCAGATCGTGGACTCAAAGTCGTATAGCCTCTTATGTAGTTACACACCAATCTCACTCCACCACAAGTAGAAGTCATAAATGTAGTTGATACAGATGACATTTTCTTCACAAATTTATTACGGAACATACGTTGATAGACGACACAGTCAATTGAACAAGGATCATGGACATTTCATGTGTGGTAATGATCATAAATATCTAGCATCATAAATCTTGGATAGCTAATGTATAAGATGCTAGTAGAGCTGGCTTGACAATCTACGTTCTTCCATACTGTAGCTCAGGGCCCCTGATTAAACGCGTCAGGCAGTCCTTTAACAAATATACCGCACGATAAGGGCGGTTCCAGTTGCTTAACAGCAAAGTCTATGAACTTGTATAATCATAAGTCACAGACTCCATCTGGCATCACATGCCAGGTACTCCTTCTGGTGAAGACTATCGGCCGTAACAACAGGCCTCTTGTGGCGACAGTATCAGGCCGCAGGTAGCGGGCCTCGATAATCAGGTAACCTTTGTTCATATATATATATTTCTGTGTACATATCTTTCTGCCAATCATACCGCCTGCATTGCGGATTACATAAAGTTAATTCCCTGGGCTTTTACACATCCAAAAGACATCTTAGACTTGGTTTCTTCAACATGCACCCATACTGGGGTACTATATGATATAACCCTGTGAGCTTCGCTCACTATGTCGCCTTCAAGCAATAAAAGTACCTTTGTGATCTAATCGAACGAAAGATCAGAAAAATGTCTGTGTTACCTTTCATAGAATCCTCAAACCATAAGGAAACACAACACTACCATTCCTGGCATAAAGAATCACTTAGGGAAGGAAGAATGACAAATCAGTCATTCACAGAACTTCCAAATCCCCATCAAAACTTGGGAGAGAGAATCTTCGGACCGGCATGTCCGATCACAAGCCCCAAGATACACTACTAACCCGGAAGTCCCTCGGTCTTTGCGCCACAAACTTGCGCATGTGCAGACAGCACCGACCTGAGCGAAACTAATCTAAACCAGGGCGTATTCCGCCAAACGAGAGGCAAAGAGCTCCGTATATGGTCATATGAATATAAACTTAAGACCTGGCAACTATTTAAGACAGGTCAACATCTATCAATAAGACAAGGGAAG
Organism: Oreohelix idahoensis; assembly: GCA_024509875.1. Classification (NCBI taxonomy): domain Eukaryota; kingdom Metazoa; phylum Mollusca; class Gastropoda; order Stylommatophora; family Oreohelicidae; genus Oreohelix; species Oreohelix idahoensis. The sequence goes on along the minus strand of JAMPIV010001757.1, from coordinate 57,137 downwards.
ATAACCACTAATCAACTTGTCACAAACTTAAATAAATAGTTCTCTTTCTTAGACAAATATTAAACAGAGTTGATGCCTTCAAAATTAGGCAGCAACAGATTACCGCACCCCCCGGAGAAATAAATGAAACCTTTTTTTTTTTGAAAAATATCAATGAGCAAGATGCAACAAGCCCAACGCGCATAAATAATGCGCCGATGAAAGGATCAACATATATATAACACTATAATGACAGACCCAATCGACGCACAACAGAGCGTCTGGTGAGAACAATAGCTAACTCACAAGACAAGAGAAAATAAATTTTCCAAACAAAATCTATCCGAGGAGGAGCCACCAACGAAACCATAGGTACTGGTAACGCAATCAAAAATTACATACATGTCAACAGAAATGCAATATCATTATAATATTGTTGATCACAACGACATTTTTAAGTATGTAAATGCAGCTATGACAATACAAGTATGCAATCGTAACTAAAATAGCTGACATCCGAGGAACAAGTCTTTGAACTGATCCGGAATCCCTTGTAAGTGTCACGTAGGTCTTTATATCATTAAATTGCCTACATCTTCTTCCTATTCTCTCACCCGCATCCTTTATTTTATTATCTTTCCTTACTTGGTGTTTTTTCCTGTATTTTTCGCATCACTCGTTTGCGAAAAATATTTTCTTCATTATTCTCAAACTTTACCTTGTGTTTTTCTCATACTGGGATACGTAATTTTATTACTTAGATGTCAGTAGACGAAAGGTGTGATTATGTTTCATACCCAGACTAGAGCAGACGTTTGGTCTACCATTTTCACCCGACACTAGCGTGAGGTGTCAAACACGGCCTCCTCACAGTGCAGGAACGAGACAGCTGTCTACAGTTTCCCCGGGGGACAGTGTTTTCTTCGGCTGAGTTCTGGGCCTGTGGTGTGATAATTCACTCCACCGGACACGGCAGGTAGACGGAGTGTCTGCATTTTTCAGTAAACCGCGAGCGTTTCGTCAAATAGCTCCGGCGAAAGCGTGAAAATCGCCCATGCCTGGTAGACGGTTGTCTGAGATTTGCAAATGTCACGCGCATTTCTCGGTCACTGATGGCTGTTACGACATGAGGGAAGCTGACGTAGGGTGTTAGAGAAGGGGAGAGATGGGCGCTGTTTCGTGGTTTCGAAACAGTGGGATTCTTTTAAAACAGTCCATTTATTTCTCAAACAATATTTGTCTGAGTTTATTTTGCACTGTAAAAATGATGTGATCGTGTCCTCAGCCCTCGTCAGCAGTGACATTCGGCCGTAAAACTAAACCTTTCCGATAAACCTAATCCTAAAATTATACATACTAGCAATGACATTCTTCTTTCGTTTCCATCTCTGCCATCACCCATATTCTGAGAACCGATATTAGCGCTAATAAAGACAAAGATCTCCTTGTCATCGCATCGGAGTCAGAATCCATTAAAATTAGAGCGAAAATGGCCGCGTTTTCGATGCCGATTGATTGCGATTTAAAAAATTCACAGAAAATAAACGCGTTGTTGTTGTTGTTTTGATGAATTGATGGGTGGAGATCGGGCACTCAACATCTGATCATTGTTGCCTCTTCTCGTTCCATCTTGGTCTACCCTGTTCAACCTGAAAGTTGGTTATAATTGGGGTATTTAGTGTCATTTTGTTTACTAATTTTGTATTCAATTTAAATAACTGTTGTCTTTTGCAGTTGCTGATTTTTATTTATATTAGTATTTGTCAATTTTATTTTCTCTTTTGTATTGTTTCTAGATAACTATTGTCCTTTACACTTGGTTTTAATTTGTATTAGTATTTGTTCTTTTTGAGTTGTTGTCCCTTTTTTTTTTAATACCTTGTCTTTCCTTGTCCTATGAGTAGTTATTTTTTTGTTAATGCTTTGTTAGTTCTTGCTGCTTAATTTCTATTTAGTTGGATGATTTTCCTGAAGTTCTAACCTTATATTTTTTCCTTTGTTTTATGTATATATCTTTTAAGTATTGATTGGGCATCTCTTGGGGCATCTATACTTAAAACCTTATCACCTGTTAAGTCTATATTGTGATTTCTATAGTAAGTTTTTAATTCAAGCCTTTGTTGTTCATACTTTTTACAGTGGATCAGGTAGTGGTCTATGTCATTCTCTTCCTGACATTCTTGGCAGTGTGGTTCTTCTACCATGAAGTATGCTGCACCGAGTCGGAGACGCCACAGTTTTTTGTTCGATGGTATCTTTAATTCTTCTCTGACCTGGCATGTTCTCGTTGGTTCTTTCAGCAGTTTGAACGCGTTTCTGCCTTTTCTACTTTCCTTCCATGTTGTCTTCCATTCCTCGTTTATAGTTTCCTTCACTTGGCTCTTGAACGGAAGCTAACTCTCTGGCAAATAACATTAAAAATGACACAAATAACGGCTACGGTAGTGGCACAAGACGATCGATTTATATATATGTTTAATAATTAGGCAAAAAACCCCGTACAGACGTTTGTACGGGCCGTACACATCTGAAAACGCAAACATCCCGTACAGATTATGGGTAAACCATAGCGTGTGGCATGTATAGGATATAATATTATAAAAGACTACCTAGATTGGACATCCATATTGCTGAATCATGGATTACCATTGGAATACATGTACCCTCATGCCCCATAGGAATTAACTTAAATTATTATGAATTTAAGAAGGATAAATTGATCATCTGGCTGTAGCAGCAGATGTTATAAACACCATATAGTTCTGACAAACCTTCGACCTGCGAAGGCAGAGCTGGTGTTGACAATCCTGCACATAATGTACAATTTTTTTTTCTTTCATTTCATATTGTCAAAAAGTTCTGACATCTCAGTTGATTGTTCCATAAATAATTGTTTGATATGTTTTTGATAAATGTATTGCTAGATAAGGTACATAGGGAGTTACTAAGGATGAATTCTCAAGATAACAGGAAGTCTAGAAGGGATTCAATGATATTGGAGCACCATAAATGATAAATTGGAGTTACAATTGTAAACTGTATACAAGGATGCTTTGGGAATGACAACATGGATCCATATTGCTAAGAGTATAAGCAGTTTTCTTAACAGAAAAAAAAATAAAGTAATACGGAACCCAATGTAGAAAATTCATGATTATGTGAAAATATAATTTCCTTTCCCCTTGTATTTCATCAAATGATAGTAACATATTCTTCTGTTGGTTGATGAATAATTTGATGTTTGAAAAATGATGCTTGTTATATTATCGTTTGAAAATATATCCATATTATGTCTAGAGATGTTTTCCACATGTAATAATGAGCAAGTAGATCATTCATTAGAAAAAAAAAAAGAAAATGATGAGTACACATGAGAACATTGGCTATTTTATGAAAGTGGATTACCATTACCATAAGGATTTGGAGATTTTGGACATTTCTTGGAATATTGCTGAGTACTTGCAAACTAAAATAAACAAGTACGCCAGGTAGTAAAATCATATTTTTAAGTACTTGCAGACTTGGGATATGAAACCAATGACAGGAATAGAAATGATATTACACCTTGCCCCCCACAATGACTAATAATATGTTGTCAACATGCATTTAGTTTATGATTAAATTATGCAAATATGATATACTATTGCTCATATTTCCCAGTGTTGCCACTTGTCACATTTTTTTGAGTGATGACCTTATAAATGTTTTGAAGATTTTATTGGTCAGTGTTGCCAATTTGAAAATTTGATGAAAAATGTTGTAAAATGCTGGAAAGTTAAATTTTTTTTGAAGTTGATGTCCATCCCTAAGTTTTTATATAGAAGTTGATCTCATATAGACATAGGACTCCAGTGTAGGAATTAGATTACATTGTTCCGAAACATTTTTTGACTTAGAAAATTTTTTGAACTTTAAATTTTTCTGAACATAGGAAATTTTAGGGATAAATTTGTTTTTGATAGTACGCAAATGTCTCCCTATGGGATACATTTGCAGGGCCCCGGGATCTGTATGTAGCCGTGTATATCGGATTTCTTCAGAAATAGACTATACCCTACCAGTAACAGAGGAAGCACAGATTAGTAGAAACAGAGAATTTAAAAAAAATCTTGACACAGATGTTTAACTAGGCCGGCTTCGCTTCGATAACGCGAAGCATTAGTCATGCGATCCCCAACCTATGGGAGGGCTCAGTTCTTTCCCCGGGGGAATTAGAAGCGACGCCATTAGCAGTATTGAATTTGAAGCGGTCTAGTGAAGACATGTTTTTCCTGCTCAGTGTAAATTCCAGTTGAGGAGATCAACTTCACATATAATATGCAGTTGTGTATATTCAATTATTAGTGAGAAGTGTTTGTGAATTCCTTAATTCAGTAAGTACTGTCAAACTAAATGCTTAAACTGTTAGAGCTCACGGTCCTAACCCAAGCAGAGCTACGTTCGAAGATGTGCAACAATGAAAATCCAAGCGTACATTTGAATGAAATGCTTACAGAGGAAAGTCCTTAAGTTGAGAGAACATTTAGGAATACCTACGAAGGCTGAGTGGCTCAATATATGACAAAATTGAAGAGATGGAATAATGTCGTTGAGCCTAGAAAATATAATAAAATGAAGAAAACTAGAAGGAAAGAGGTGGCACGCTATGCTTTGCAAATTGAAAAGATTCAAAGATGCAAAATGGAATTGGCATCAATGAGAACATATTAACCTGTGTATACCTATGTTTATTACTGTCAACATGCCATGTTTTGCAAGAACGTTTTACAAATTGTTTTAAAACCAGTTCCTGTTGAAAGTTATTAAAAAGTCATTTCATTGAACACCAAGGCTGTTAAGAATCATTCAGTTGGAAAATTATGTTGAGCACTAAACCCAATTTAACAACGTTCGCTATACTACATCAATAAGAGAAGAATATCGAACCTGGAAACCCTAATTTAGGAGAGAAATCCAGATCTCTGGCGATTAGGCCAGTTAAACATCTACTCTCTGTTATATAAAAAGGAAATCTCTCAGTAATACATAAGAGACATTCCCCTGCCCCGGCCACACATAAAGATATATGGTGCCGTTTCAGTCCTAAGGAACACAGACACGGCTACATTAATATTTCCAAGTGCTGACGAAGTTTTAACGTGCGCTACTTGCAAATTAAACCTATTATTTAGTCCTTATTGGATATCACCACACAGGAGGTTTGGGGGAGGGGGGGGGGGGCGGGAAGAGTATGATATCATTAGGAACCCTGGTGTTAAAAAAATGACATCAGTTCTATTCCCTGTACTGGGATGGAACCCGGCCCCTTTAGAATTAGAGGTTTACTTCTTACCTCTTAGCCACTCCGACTACCACTGAATTATGAAGGTCATTGACCTCTGTTGTAATATAATTCAGCAGTGGTATGCCCAAGAATACTATCACATTAACGTGTACTGTGTCTCTAATAATCCTTAGGGCGTTTGATATATACATATTACAATTTGTGGTGCATGATATGACGTACAGAATTTCCATAAGCTAGAGATTTTATATATACATATTCATTGGTACATGCGTTGTCCATTTTTTTGGGAGCGTACACTTATATTTTGCACCAAACACAAATCCACAAATGGTTAATACGTCATACTTAGAATCGATCCTACCTTAAAACACTTTGACTCTGTGGAACACACAGATGTAATAACAAGTGGTTATGCCACACTTGGTTAGAAACACTTTCTATTCGCACAACGGCTAAACGCAGACTAACTCTATTCTACATAGTCATGGTCATACCTAGTAACGTTCATACGTCATCCTCTTGTTATTATTTTAATAATGCATGTGACCGGTTGGCCTTTCACGCTAGCTTTGTCCCTCCTACTTTAACGCTAAGCGTTTATATGCGCTAGAAGATGATACATGTAGGAATGACAGACCTTAAATGCAAAAAAGACGTTTTTACACAAAACGCAGCATTCAATAAAAGTTCAGTTGCCGTTACTGCTCTGACAGGGTAAACGTAGGTCAGTCCCAGATAATAAGGAATGGGTTTTATAAGCGCGAAAGTGGGAAATGAATGTTTGTGTGATCTGGTTTTTTTTTAAAAATCCTATTGTTAAGTTGGAAAAGATCACACATGTGAAAATAAAGTCGAAATAACAGAATGTCGTGTGCAAAAATGTCGAAAAGCTGAGAAGAGGCGTGCAAATGTTAATTATTGTGTCGTGTGAAAAAAAGGACGGGTCGTGTGAAAAAAGGCGGGAAAAAAGAAGAAATAGTATAAATAGAAGAGTTGTGGGCGATAGGTAGCGATTCCAGGACTTATGACTCCAAGGATACCATGATTTTAGACTAGAGGATTTTTACTGATAGCGTTAGGGGAACTTCGTCTTTGAGGATACCAAGACAAGTTTTTGAGTGAACAAATCAGTAAATTATTTCTTGTGGATATACATATATTATTCTATCTGGATGTACCTATATTATTCAGTTGGATTATAGATTGTTCATTTTGGATAAACAACCATCATTTTGTGAAATTTACAGTGTTTGTTTAATGACATCAATAAACTCTAATATAATTTTCTACATTTGCTGTTTGTGGAAATTTACAGTAATTTCTTTTGGATATACGTTGTTGTGCTGAAACTGTTTTGCTTATCACCAAAACTTAAAAGGGAAGAACATTCCTGGATTGAAATAAATTAACAAAAGGTCAAGTATACCATCTCTGGCGGAAGGCCAGTTATCACTTGAACCACCACAACATATGAAGGATTAACTCTGACTACATAAAATCAATATAACTACTAGTGCCGCATTCAACTGACGCGGGCACATATCTTCTAATTGATGCCGTAACCACCTCGGTTACATGTTCTAATTGGCGCCGTGATCTGCCCTTTTTTTGGTGAAGACAGACAGGCATAATCAATAAAATGGATCCAAGCCTAGAACAACAGCAGCAACAACAAGCGTTGTATACGCTACAGCAACAACAGCAACAACAACAACAGGCGTTATATGCACAGCAGCTACAACAGCAACAGGAAATGCAACAGGCAAAAGTCCATCCTGCTAACATACCCTTACCTGTAGAGGCCGAACCCACAATGACCGCGTTGCAACGGATAACAGACACGCTATCCAATGTAGATCACTATAACAAATATAACCAAATTCGCTCGGTTATAACCCCCATCACGGGCGATTCCAAGACATTTCGGAGATGGCTAATGAACACAGATATACGAGCAACAATACATATTGCAAGAGAAAAGCAGACATCAACAATACATATTGCCGTAGAGAACCAGAGATCAACAATACATATTACCAGAGAAAACCAGAGAGCCACAATACATATTGCCGGAGTGAATCAGAGAGCACTCCACATAACTACTATAGAAGATCCCAGATCAAGTATCGAGACAACAGCAACAAAACGGGTCGCATAGCCACTGTCGACAGCCACTGGAACAGTCTCAATAAAAGATATTGTAGCATAGCTGTTAGAAATTTTATCAGCGGAATCAAACAACGAAAGATATGGGAAGTAAATAATGTTACAACGACTGACCAACAAACGTGTATAATAACAACAGACGATGGACTAAGGGCACATATCAGACCTCTAAGACAATGGAGAACACCACTTAACATACATCACCAGGTCGGTTTTGTAACATCAAGTGACACACGTTGGGCCCCCATGATTGCTAGTCAACCAAGGCCAGACTTACAAGTGAAGAAAACAAAGATCAGTTGTGTTGCGACACAAACAAACGTTGACAGGTCAAGTCAGGTCAATGACCCAGAACCACAGGTGAAGAAAACAACTATGATCAGTGTAGCAACACAAACAGAGAATAGAGCTGCAGTTTCAGCAACACAAACAGAGAATAGAGCTGCAATTTCAGGCAAGGAACAGCACAAACAGATGTTCAAAACAGGTTGACAAGAAACACATGGACATCATTATGCAGGCGTACAAGAGCAGTACAGAAGACGAAACAGGGAGGTGTAAGCACAGAGGAGATGAAGAAAGCACTAAAAGACGAACTGATGGGAGCAAAACCTGACACAGTAGTACTAAAATATGTACAGAGATTTCTGGAGAGAAAGTTTGATACAGACTTATCAGAAAGGAAAGAATAAATTCGCACACTTGTGGTGAGAGTAATGGAGGAACTTAATTACTGGGGAATCAAAATAGTGGAGAGAGACGTGTTCTCAGATTCATCAAGTTACTCAGACAATGTATCGTCAGATGAAGAAGATGAGTTAGAATGCACGGAGGGGTGCGAAATGGTGGAAAAGTTGGGAAAAGAAGTGAGAGAAGAAGTGAAGGACACGAACAAGAAAATGGTTAAAGTGGATGAACCAAACATAGGGGAGGTAAAAAAGGTAATAGAAGCCATCATAGCACGGCCTGAGGTTCATTTATCAAGGAGTATAGTATGAAGACTGCTACAGGAAAAATATCATACACACTTTCCAGAAACAAGAGATAAAATAGATATGGTTCTAACGAAAATGTTAGATGACGAGAACATGAAGAGACGACAGAGAAGAATAGAGCAAGCAAATCGTGAACGAAGTCAGAAAATGAAGAAAACAAGGAGGTAAGACAGCTTGTGAACGATATGATGCAAGAGGAGTATGTGGAGGACACAGTTAAGAAGAAACACAGAAGCCCTACAGAAGAACTTATCACAAGAATGACATGAGAGTCTAGCCGCACTACACAGAAACAACACATCGGTGTTCGCAACGTTATTCACATGATCACAACCATAATTCCCTACCCCCTCATCAGCCCCAACATACTCCCTACGCGACCCCCGTCGCAACCCCAGTGATTATGTGAAGCGAACATTTGATGACAGAAGACATACCATGGAACCCAGAGGACAAGTATACTACAGATTTGAACAGCCCACGACCAGTGAACCTACTTTCCCATTAGATAATCTCCTGCAACCTCAGAGGAAGTATCAAGGTGAAAATCCCATCGAAGTCATACTACAAGAGAAGTATAGAGCACATCAGATAGCTAATCGTAATGCACAGAAAGCCTTCAAGAAATGGCAGAAACAACATGATAAAAGAGCTAAATTAGAACAATTTCAAGTTGGTGATAAATGCGTTTAAACAAGATGACGAGAAGAACATAGTCACCAAAGCTCATGCAGCATAAATTAAGACAGCTACTCATCGCCCGATAGCACCACCAGTTTTATATAATGGCAGTCCCATACATAAAGCCACATTGAACCACTATCATTCCACAGATACGTCACAAACCGCACATAGATAATCTGAGAACATAAATACATATTGCCGCAGAGAATCAGAGAGCAACAATAGAAATCGCGACGAACACACAGACAACGCTGTTTCACAAGCAGAACGGCACACATCTGAACAAGATAATAATACTCGACACACAGCACCGCCTAATGAAGACAACGCACACAGCGCTACATGCACACTTGTGGAAGATATTATTCTTCCATCACCTCCATTCCGAGACGAATCTGACCTAGATACAGTAGATCCCGAGAGTGACCACGAAAGTGTGATCAGTCCAGACAACACTGAATTTCACACGGCAACGGGGCGCCCACATTCTGGTGCAGCAGATGACTCCCCACTGTTAACGGGATTTGTCCGGTTGCCTCAGGAGCACATACGTAAGAGATTGCGAAGAAAACGCAGACAGCCCCACAACACGCAGCATGAGGTGCACCATTTCAACACTATTTCGTCCTTGCCCTCGACGGCTGCAGTCACCACCCACTCGACAGTGCGAAATACGCCATCCTCTAGCGATCAACGATTGACGAGGAAAAAAGTTATCTTGATGGAAATCGCCAACTTCCTCATGTCAAATTCGTAAACGTCCAGTTCAACGATTATTGGTTTATTGGAGAATCAATCTTCTCTAATAACAAAAAGGTACTCACCCAAGCAATAGTACCCAACGAGTACTTTCTCTACAAATAGTACTACCCCTCGTTACCCCCATCATCTAAAGTCACTAGTGTCCTTTTTTTTTTTGGTAGGAAATTTTATTTTTTCAGAAAGATATCAGCCTCAGTCAAGATCCTGCTGATGATACTGACGATATTGACAGTTACGACGTCTGCAACACCCATATATACTAACAAGTTATTATGGCGTCACACCACTGTGTTTTAATTTTATACAATTATTTCAGATTCTTCGTCGACATGGACTGTCATTAGGACTACATCTTTTACACCGCTATGTCAAGAAATTGAAGAACTTTTGCAAACATTCTATAACACTATATTATCCAGGTTAAACAGAACTTTAAATTATCTCAGTTTTCTAGTTATACAAAAATTTTTTGCAAGTGTCAGGTACGAAATCTTTATGATTAGAAGAGTACCCACTGTACAAATTACGCCACTTTTGCCTTTGAAAATCTTTATAATAGCACTTATGCTTTACAACAGTTTTTTGTTATTTTTTTTTCTCTTCTTGATGAATTTTGTGACAAAAGCAAACACACTATACGCACACACATATTTCTCCTTTGTGACACAGAGGTTTTTTTTAATGTGTTAACTCACCGCTTTTCTTTTGTGTTATGGAAAGGCCGTTTTATAATGTTCAATCGCATCGAGAATGTATTTTGGCGATTTTTTTTAATGATGCTGTTTGCAACCTGAATGATCGTATATGGCTTCTCACGACCCTTTCTCACAGATATATGACGAATCAGACGTCAAATTTATTCTTCCCTACACATCCAAAGGCTTTTTCATCTCCTGTCATCTCTATCACAGACGGAGCGTTTCTAAATCGACGCTCCTTTCCGAGCAGTCCCCAATATTCAACAGGAATTTACCTATGTTAACGTGTCTATCAAATTCTATAAATACTTCTTCGTAGTCTGGGAAACACCCCTTCTTGCATTCCTGAATCCAGTGAGACACACCAGAGGTCATGACCAGACACACTAGAGTGTCAGGACTATTGATTTTGCTTAGCATAATTAGTGTTTTGAATTTGAAGCGGTTTAGTGTATAAATACCATGTGTACAAGAAGATGAAATGTCCACAGCGGACATCGGTAAAAGATAATGAGGACATTGTTACCCCCACTGACACAGCTAACGCCCCTAAGACCCCCGAGTACATTCCCATGACTGACATTCGTCCCCCTCTGTTGAGGATTGTTTCGTGGTTTGCAAGCATGTGAATGTCTGCAGCATTCGCATGGTTGCACCACAACCACCTCAGCTGAATGAGTACTGGAAAATCGCACACAATCCCCAACACCCGCCCACGGTGATAAACCATACTCCGTCATTAATGCCGATATACACCCCACTCCACTAAATAACTGAGACATATATATTTTTTCACCTAAATTTGACTTGGTGATATGCAAGTATTTTGCAATTTGGGTAAAACTTATATGCTAATCAACACAGTTCGCGGATTGGCGAAATACTACATTGTTACATGCAAACCATGACAATTCCATGCGAAATCGCTAACATGGTAACGGATATGTTCACATGTTGATAAACCTTGAATTGAGAAATAAACATCACATATTGACGTACCTGTATTTTTCTGACCATTTGTCACGTTGTAAGCGGAACGCTACAGTATATTTTCTTGACAAATTGTTGCCCATTATTATGAACTTGCATTTGTATGCGGATTTTATAATTTATTGACGAACCTATAAACAGTTTGGTACTTGGTTCATGGTAACTGAGATAGTTCATACTCCAACACCCGATAGTTTTTTGGATCGGTATAGTGGTCCTCCCTCATAGTAACGACTATTACATAAGTTGGAGATTAGAGACATTTTTTAATAAATACTTTGTAACTCCATGTAACCATATTAATAATGCTATATTTATATTGTGTGACGAACACATAGACAGTTCACCAAACTTGTCCAGATTTTTGGTGTTTAAGACCCATATACATCCTGATAAATCACTGACCACAGAGGCAGGATTGGGGTCGCCTGTATCATATGATTGTATTATATTTACCACGTTCTATATTGACAGTTACGAGAGCGTACAGCTCCAGTTCATATTTTTTAAATAATAAATTTATAGATTAACATTGCCATGTATGTATATTCCCATGTCATAATATATATACGAGCTCGTATATTACATTTTTTTTGCGTCTTACGGTCTGATGTTTGCCTATTAGTTCTATGCTGTTAGGCTGATGTTCGTTGCAGCTACTACACTTACGATTGTTAAACACTTAATGAATATTAGTCTATTCTGTTAAATATTGCCAAAGTATTTTTTGTTTTGTTTTTATTTGTGTTGTTTGCACAACCCATGAAAATCGTATGCGATTATTTTTTTTATTATTTTATTTTTTTTTAATTTTTTTATTTAAATGTTATCATTAAATATGTTATCATTATGGTGATGACTAACGCACAGCGTTGTTCATATTGATATTGTTAAGAAGTAGTGTACATCAATACTGTTCAATGGCGAAGTGTATTAACAAATTTTATGTATCCCCCGTTTTACGCATTATAAATATAATGGGATCCCTTGTTTTTCGAACAATTTTTTTTTCTCTCTCTAAGAGACTCTACCAATAGGTTATTCGTTTATAACAGTCACTAGCATGAGGTACTTAGTTGATAGTACGCAAATGTCTCTCTCTGGGATACATTTGTGTGGCCAGGTACGTATGTGACCGCTTGGCCTTTCACGCTAGCTTTGTCCCTCCTACTTTAACGCTAAGCGTTTATATGTGCTAGAAGATGATACATGTAAGAATGACAGACCTTAAATGCAAATAAGACGTTTTTACACAAAACGCAGCATTCATTCAAAGTTCAGTTGCCGTTACTGCTCTGACAGGGTAAACGTAGGTCAGTCCCAGATAATAATGAATGGGTTTTATAAGCGCGAAAGTGGGAAATGAATGTTTGTGTGATCTGGTTTTTTTTTTATCCTATTGTTAAGTTGGAAAAGATCACACATGTGAAAATAAAGTCGAAATAACAGAATGTCGTGTGCAAAAAGGTCGAAAAGCTGAGAAGAGGAGTGCAAATGTTAATTATTGTGTCGTGTGAAAAAAAAAGACGGGTCGTGTGAAAAAAGGCGGGAAAAAAGAAGAAATAGTTTAAATAGAAGAGTTGTTGGCGATAGGTAGCGATTTCAGGACTTATGATTCCAAGGATACCATGATTTTAGACTAGAGGATTTTTACTGATAGCGTTAGGAGAACTTCGTCTTTGAGGATACCAAGACAAGTTTTTGAGTGAACAAATCAGTAAATTATTTCTTGTGGATATACATATATTATTCTATCTGGATGTACCTATATTATTCAGTTGGATGATAGATTGTTCATTTTGGATAAACAACCATCATTTTGTGAAATTTACAGTGTTTGTTTAATAACATCAATAAACTCTAATATAATTTTCTACATTTGCTGTTTGTGGAAATTTACAGTAATTTTTTCGGATATACGTTGTTGTGCTGAAACTGTTTTGCTTATCACCGGAACTCAAAAGGGAAGAACATTCCTGGGTTGAAATAAATTAACAAAAGGTCAAGTATCACCATCTCTGGCGGAAGGCCAGTTATCACTTGAACCACCACAACATATGAAGGATTAACTCTGACTACATAAAATCAATATAACTACTAGTGCCGCATTCAACTGACGCGGGCACATATCTTCTAATTGATGCCGTAACCAGATCGGTTACATGTAGTTGGGGATGAGACGTGGTACAAAAACCTCGATAAAAATCAAGCCACAAAGTTGATTCACACCACGAAACTAACCCCAACAGTCACGTCTTCGTGTTTTCTTTATTAAGTTAATGATCTCTAATATAACTGTGTATCGCTTCTTGAGTGTCCAAAATAAATATCTGTCTACACCGTCAAATGCATTTTCGTAGTAAAAAAAAAAAAAAAATCCAATGTATACTATTGCACACGCTGGTCTCTACAACTTCATAATGTTGGATCTCAGTGAGCGCCCGACATTACTAATTCATTATTCATGTCTTGATTCCACTTTACATAATCGTTTTTACCAGTTCTCTGGGAAGCTCATAAGTAAAACAAATACACTTTCGGCCCTAATGTTCTGCAAGGTATTTCCATATCGTCCTTATGTCTCCTGTAAGCTTTTTCTTGTCTTTTTCGCTGAGTCCTTCCCCCTCCCCGCCCCCATTTTATTATTCTTACTTTGAGTTTTGAGAAAGTCCTGCATTTGCACATACACATACAAACTCATATATATATACATATATGTATGGACAATCTACTCTGTGCAAGAAAGAAGGCCCTATACCTTACATCTACGGTCTCTATGCCACATCCTCGGTATTTCATGGAAGGAAAAAGAAACAAATGTCAAGGTGTTGTCACGTGCTGGCCTTCAAAGCATTTATACACTGCTTAGACAGTGCATGGAAGAAGGTCGAGTTCCAAAAGATATCTTTAACGGACAATGGCAGATGGCAAAAGAACAGTTGGGCGATCGCAGCTGAGGTTCAAATATGAGTGCAAGAGACATGAGGCTAAGGTAAAAAAAAAAAAGAATCCCGTTACACGCCCATTGAGGCATATTGGGAATATGGTGTTAGGCCCATATCTTCTTGTCCATGGGCACACTAGGGGTGATGTGTTCAACATCACGCCTGCCGCCTTAACCTTCCCAGAGTTGCTCTGTTACCCAGTTGGGGCTGGGTCGACCCAGGAGCCGTTGGCGGCCTAAACAAATCCCACCTCATCTGAGGATCGTACCATAGACAACTAAGCTAGGAAGCCAGTGCACTATGTTAACGCGGCTCCCCTGAGGGTACTGGACATACATTAAGCAACCTGGGAGGATGACGCTGCCGATCGCACAATGTGGCGATGCTCTCTACTGCGCCACTTCAGATTAGGAGAAAAGAAGCACTTATGGCAAGCAGAAAAGAAGAGCGAACGTCGAAAGGGACACCAGAGAAAGAGATGCGAGGGTTGTCAATTCACGGGCGCATCCCCGCAGTCAGTTATTACTGAAGGGGCTATTAGTATTATTATTATTATTATCATTATATTATTATAATAAAACAAAACATTGACAAAGCTCAAGATTTATTTACATGTGTTGTCAAATGTGGTTAGTTTGACAATACCCGTTATTATTTTGTTTATAAACAATACTGGTTTCCTATTTAGTTCAATGATAAACTGACATTGTACATGAATTTTAATATGTTCATTTTCTGCTCTACTTCTACGTTTATTCTACATTTAGTTTGCTTTTATTTGCAGTTGGAGTCTGTAGTATTTGATGAATAGGAGAAGATTTGTGGGATATGGCGCTCTGTATCAGGCACTATAAACGTGTTACTGTTTTCAGATCACTAGAGCTGCTTGATCACAGAAGGTAAAGGCTGAAAATCATAAAACACTTGGGATATATCACGTGACAGACGGTATATGTGTTACCTCATCAAAAATATAAACCATGAGGGTTAGAATTTCACCTTCACTGATCATCTTCTCTGTCTTACAGACTTATGCCCCAGCTGTTACAATTCGTGTCATGTTTCTTTCATCTTTCTTGTATATATCTCAAGTTCTCTTCTCCATGTATTTTTGGGATCTCCTTCTATTTTTGTGTTGTTTGATTTTTGTGTGTGTCTGGCTCTACTTTGTTTGTGTGTGTGTGTCTGTCACGGGTTGCCACCCCTTAGCTCTGCAGTAGTGGTTCAGAAGTGGCCAAAACTCAAAAGTAACTAATATGGGTCTTCAAAGGTGTTTACCTTCGCACAAAATTACTCTTGGCAGAGTTGTAGGTAGAAGGATAAAGACGCTTCTACCTCAAGGTATTTTCACACGATATTCAGAAAAGCGAAAACAATGCTGCATAACGCTGAGCAAATGTTAACTCTAGTATCTGCCGTCAACTTTTGTGAAGAATAGCATTATGTTATAATTCGTTAACTCGTTGAAGTCAGCAGCTGAGTTAATTCAGCGAAATTCCTCTTATTATTGTATAGCTCTGTTTAAGTGTATTTAAGAAAACGTCTGAGACATACGGATGTAGTACATTCAAAATGATTAAATCAACTTTAGATTTATCTTTATACAAGTAACAAATTTAATAATGAACTATGTTTTTACAGTTATAAAAATGAATAATTCTTTAACCAACACTAGTCATCATCGAGTGATATTATGGTGTTAGCAATTGAATAGTTCACTTTGTAGCTTTTATGTTTCTACCTAGCTGTCATTGAGCTTGTCTGTTCTGCTGTAGCTGATGTTTGGTTCTTTGCAGATAGATTACTTGATCACACTCGTCACTGGTCAAACTTGAAAGTTGTTGCTCGTTCCAAGTGTCAGAGAGTAACTACCAAACTTGCACCGCGTATCTAAGACCCTTCTGATGATGATGTCAACTGTTGACTTCAGGCCACTAATACCCTCACTTGTTCCAGAGATAGTACTTTCAATTGATACCAAAAAGCCAATCTTTAGGCTCACAGACTACTGGCTCAGAGAAATAGTTTAAGGCACCTTGACAATGCCTCTTAAACGTGGTGTGGGTTATTGTTATTTTAGCAATAAGTTCTTACTTTGACTTTGTGTTACAGTTTCCTCAGATTCTGGTTTTCAATGTTAAAATGGTAAAATTGTCCTGAGCGCTAAGTTCTCAGTTTACTAAAACAAGGTCCGGTCTAGTAAATAAAATATGCTGCTATTCTTAACTCTGGCAAGGTCTGGTATTCTTCTTGACGCGAGATTAATTTTAACAGGGTTGCAAACTTACTAAAGTGTCAGGTTTTATTACACTTCGCTCGCCCGCGTAGTACTTTGTTACCATTTAGGTAGTGTCAAATCACTAATTTTGTTCTTCCTTTGTTTCAAATACCCTCAAATCGTTTCAAAACCTGTGTGTTTTACCTTGGTAATTCAAATTTTTTCACGCCTTAGGTAAACTCAACACTCGGTCACAATACGAAACTGATTATCTTGGTTTTTATACTTGTGACTAATTTTAGCAAAGACGAGAAGATTAAAGCAACATGTCAAATTATCACCTAAGGGAGTGTTCAAAGATATGAAAATACCAAATATCTGGTAGATAGCGGAGAAAGAAATGTACCGACCACGGAAGTTTTACGTAATCATTACTCACAACAAATATAACTGACTACTACCGGAGAGGAGAAGAGTGTCATAAGAGGTTTTGATGTTACTACATTATAGGCTATCCTGGACAAATAGATGTATCAGAGGATACCAGGATAGTGCCAGATAAGAGACTGGTCTTATAAGTAAAATCCCCTTCTCTGAAAAGAGCAAGGGTGTATAGACATCAAAGTGGGGTCAAGCTATGTAAGTTCTCAGAAAAGATGATGATATAGTACTCTGAGTCCTTACTGCTACTTCTTAAGATCCCACAAAGATTAATGAGTTATTGTTGTGTTATTTGGCTAGTTGTCTAGGGTAATTTATTTAATATGACAGTTATTAATTTCAAAACAGAACTTTAACTTTAATAAAAATTATTAAGCAAGACTGTATGAAATTTTATGTACAATTTTATTTTCCTGAACCTCAATCTTTTAGGTCAGGAATTCTCAAAATCAAGAAAATGTTATTTACACACTAAAAAAAATATTTTGGAAAATAGGTTCCATTTTTGTAAAGTGGTCACTGGAATAACTACACACACAATTCCTGTTCATAATATTGATACTTCTGCTAGTACTACACTGTAAGGTCTCTTGATCACTATGGAAGGTTTAATACTTTTATCCTACCAAGGATTGTAAGTTTATTTTGAATACTTTTTGGTGACTGGTTTGGATGAACTGACATTGCCTTCCTAAAGTACTTAACTTTAGAATGTTGCTGCTGCTGTTCTTTCAATAGTAGTCAGTATCACCAACTTTGTGACTCCTGGCTGAGAAGATGGGGCCTGGCTCCAGGTTTATAAGGAGCTCTCAACACCCACATGCTCTTCCTCTCAATTGAATACAGCCACGAGGTAAGTTCGTGATATAACCTGGAATAGAAGGACAACCCATTTAATGTAGAAGTCTGCCTCAATCAATTCACCCCTAAAAAATATTAAAACTTACCCTTGTCAGATATTTGTGGTAACAAGTTGCACAAGACCTTGAATTCCGTTGCCTACAATCAGTGTCATGTAGTCATTCTTTCTCTGTGTTGATTCAATGTTAGTGTCCCTCGTCCATGCTTGGCTTCCATATAATAATCATGGTAAGTACAATACAGCATGTGACCTATTGATTACTTCATTTTAACCTTCCCTATATGTTTATCACATAATCTTTGAACAGTGTGTCAGTCCAGAAGAAAATACTAAATTAAACCACCCCTAACACTTACAGTTGTAAATTTGTTGCCAATTTGCAAACACTATACACATTTTTTTCTACTACACACACATTCCTACTTAGGTCAGTGTGACACAACACATCCGGCCGGCATTTTCACTTTCAAATTAATATGGAACACACAGGCTGTTTACTCACAGGTTAATAATTAACAAAATCCTTACTTACTTACTTACTTACTTAGTCGTTCCCCTTCTACCGTGAGGTGTAGAGGTTTGGAAGAGAGAGCGCCAGACCATTCTATCAGCTGTCTTCTTCCTGGCCTGGTTCCATTCTAGTCCTCGGTCCTTCAAAGATTGTCTAATGTTGTCCTCCCAGCGGACTCTGGGTCGTCCTGGAGGTCTGGATCCCTGGCTCTTTGTTTCCCATGCCTGTCGTGGTAGCCGATCTTCTCCCATTCTGCAGACATGGCCAAACCATCTCAGTTGGGACTGTTCTATTTGGGTCTGCAGCGGATGGAATTTTAGGCCTTGACAGATCGTCTGGTTGCCGACCATGTCTCTTCTTGTTACTTCAACCACCTTCCTCAGATACCTCATTTCTGACGTTTGGATCTGGCTTTTGTGGGTTGTAGTCATTGCCCACGACTCGCATCCATATGTCAAGACTGGGACATAGGTGGAGCGGTATACAGCCATCTTCGTTTTCTTACCAACCTCTTTCTTGCGAGGAATCCACGATTTATGGCCTGAAAAAGTCTCCCAGCCGCTGCTTTTCGAGTGGCCAACTCTTCTTTGATGCCTCCCTTTCGGTCTATAATAGCTCCGAGATATTTAAAGTGGTCGACCTGCTCCAGGACCTGTTCTCCCAACTTAATCTGATGTTTTCTTTCTTCTCATGATATCACCATGGATTTTGTTTTAGAGCTGCTTATGACCATCCCTCTCTTCTCCAGCTCTTCCTTCCAGGCTTGCAGGTTGGATTGGAGATGTGCCTCTGATTTAGCAATCAGGGAAACATCATCAGCAAATGCCAGCTCCGAAATATAGACCTGTCTCATCTTCCAGTACCCCACTGATTACTTTCTTGTTCTCTCCTTACATGCCTTGATGACATCGTCCCTAAGGAGTATGAAGAGGTAAGGTGATAGGATATCACCTTGTCTTACACCAGTGGTGGTCCTGAACTCTTCTGACGTATGGTTTGCTGTCCTCACATAATTTCTGCAAGACTTGTAAAAGCTCTGTATAGCATGAATCAGAGGTGCTGGAATATTCTTCCTTTCCAAACAGTCCCAAAGTTTGCTCCAGGGGACCCTGTCAAACGCCTTTTCCAGATCTATGAGACAAAGGTGGATCTCACTCTTATACTCAAGGGCCTTTTCACTCAGCTGTCTGAGTGTGAAGATTAGGTCTTGAGTACTTCGGTTTGCTCGGAATCCGCACTGGACCTTATCCAATTGTGGCTCAGCTAGGCGTCGGAGTCTCTGCTCTAGGATTCTAGAGTAGATTTTACCAGGGACACTGAGAAGGGATATGCCTCTATGGTTTCCACATTGTCGATTGTCACCCTTTTTGAAAATTGGTGCTATGATGGCAATCTCCCAATCCTTTGGTATGGTCTTGTTGCACCATGCTGCCTGTAGGACCTTTAAGAGTAATAGGTCGCCTGATGCTCCCATGTACTTAACCATTGCTGGTGTTATACCATCATGCCCTGCTGCTTTGCCCATCTTGATTTTCTCTAGTGCTGCCCTCAGTTCTTCCATCTTTATGTCATCTTCACCATCATTGGTGTTCTCTTCTGTGCTAGTGGTTATCATTTATGATGCTTCACCATGCTCACCATCCAGGAGTTCTGAGAAATATTCTTTCCATCTTTCCATTACTTCCTTCGGGGCAGTAAGCAATTTGCCTTGCTTGTCCTTTATAAATTTGAGAGGGCATTGTTTTTCCTTCCTCATGTTCTTTAGGGTCTTATAGAACAATTTCTGGTTTTCTTGTGCATCTTTTTCTAGCTTTTCTCAAAATTCTTCCCAGGACTTCTGTTTTGCTGCTAGCACTTTGTTCTTTGCTTCTGTTCTGAGTGCCACATATTGTTTTTTTTAACTCCTAAGTATTGTTTCCATGCCATTTTCTTCTCTCTTATTTTCTTTTTGACTTCCTCTGTCCACCAAGGTGTCCTCTTTCTCTGGTTCCCAAGTCGGACTTCACCGCATGCTTCTGCAGCAGCTGTCTTTATGATATCCTTGAATTTATTCCAGAGGGTTTCCAATTCATCAGGTCGTTCTTCTGTGTTGCTCACTGCTGTAGCAATAAGCCCCTGATATCTGGTCTTAATTTCTGGCTCTCTCAGCTTGTAGGTCCTAATGCTCATTTCTCCTGCTCGTTTACTTGGTTTCTTGCGTGATGTTGGGCAGTTCCTAGGCTGAGCAACTCTTTCAGTTATTCGTTTGATTGTTAGCAGGTAGTGATCACTTCCAATCTCTGGCCCCCTCCAGACTCTTGCATCTCGGACATATCCGAATGAGCTTCTCCGAACAATCGCATAGTCGATCACTGACTTCTCATTCTTGGTTGGTTCACATCTAGTGTATGCATGTATGCGCTTATGGGGGAACTTTGTGATTGTAATGATCCGATTCTGCTCACTGCAGAATCTAAGGAGTCGCTTTCCATTGTCATTGAGAGTATCTTCTCCATATCTTCCGATAACTCCACCCCATCTAGCGTGGTCATTTCGAACTCTGGAATTAAAATCTCCGAGCATGATAACTTCATCTAGGCAGTCATCCACTGTCCTTTGAAGCCGCTCAAAGAATTCATCCTTGACCTCTGCTCTCTCATCCTCATTTGGCCCATACACTATGACCAGGTTGACTATGGTTTCACCTTCTTTTAGTTTTACAACCATAATGCGCTCCGAGACAAAGTTCCATTCCTTGATACTATCTTTTAGATTTTGGGCCACAATGCAACCCACGCCCCCTTTAGCTCTTTCAGATATGGGTACACCACTGTAGAGCAACGTGTTGCCATCGAGATCCATGACTCCTTGTCCTTTTTTCTTCGTTTCCGTTATAGCCAGGATTTCTAGTTTTGCTTTCCTCATCTCCTCCACCAGCTCCTCTTCCTTCCCATTTATACTTCTTGTGTTCCAAGTTCCATGAGTCGTAGTCCGTAGTCCGTTCCAGTTCGTCGCCTTTAGAATCAGTCCGAATTTCTCTCTTGTATTGCTCGTAATCATAGTTTAAGACAAACAGGTGATTGGCCTGTTGTGCCTTTGCATGGTGGAGGGGCTGCCTCCTTACGGCCTCCATGCAGGCCGCCCTCATCCTATTTCATCCGGGCTTGGGACTGGCATAGTCGGAGTTAACAAAATCCACAAATAAAATTATCTTTCTTACCCTCAGGCAATAAACACACAAGCTGAACTGGCCTCAGTGGCAATCTAGTTCTGTTAACAGGTCAGAACGGCAAAAGACTTGGTATACACAGTCTGCTAGATTCATTCAGCTCGGTATCTTTTCAAATAATAGTGGCGGCTTCCGTAAGACCCTGCTGCTATTTATAGAACTACATCCAACCAATCGGAGGAAAAGTCTAAAAGTTAATTTTTGAGACTTGGGCCTTATGCGGATCTGAGCGTGTTTGTATAATCTGACTAATTTTAAATATAATATATATTATAGTTATTATCGGCCCGATTTTAATTATCAAAAGTGATAATTAAACGGCCCATTGTTCTCTATCGTTCTATATGGTTTTCCTTTTGTTATTTCTTTGCATTTCAATCTGGGTAATTTTTAAGTAATTAAATTTGGCATTACCCTGATGTGAAAATATCACTAAAATAAATGTTTCTACTACAATAAAATTTTATCATGCGTGAATATTTATGCTTATGTGTTAAGCAATATCAGCGCTATAATTTGAGACATTTCCTTATGTTTAATTATCTGTAGTTGTTAAGAAATAAAATATATTCGTTCGGTCAAAAACACAAAATAGGCATTGTTACCAAGTTAAAAGGTTTCTTTATCCTTACCAAAACAAAAGAAGCATTATGATTGGTTGTTAAATTTGTACTATGCTCTTAGATAAATTTTGGTGTGCGGTAAATTTGACTTGGTTCTTAGACTGCTTCAAGTACTATAGTTAGTTTTAGATTCAAATCTGTTAGTTATTTTTTTTTTTTTAGCGGGGAATTTGAGGGTGGTGTAATGCAGATTTAAAATTTTTACGACAAAGAGATCGGTCCAATAATCATGTGACTGTGTTTGCCTCTATTTCCTTTACGCAAGATAATTTAATAAAACGAATGTCACATGTGAGAGACGGTATATGAATGACGACCTCGTCAAAAATATAAACCATGATGGTGAGACTTCCACATTCACTTATCTTCATCGCTGTCTTACAGCCTTATTCCCCATTTGTTACAACGCGTATCAAATGTTCTTTATCTTTCTTGTATATATAAATTCTATTCTCCAAATGTTTTTCCGTCTGTCTAACCCTAACTCTATTTAAATAAAAATAAATTCAAACAAACGCCAGTGGAACAAGCGATGAGAAGACCACGCTGGCGATGGATTAGACACACCATTCAGGAAACCTGTTAATATATCATTACCAGGCAGTCCATGTTCTCAAATCCTAGGGTAAGAGAAGCCGCGGCAGACTTAAAACACATGGAGAAGTGATCTGGTGACAGAAATGAAAATAACGAGGAAGACACGATAAGACCTTGCCTTGATGGGGACAGAAGGACTTGGCACACACTTGCTAAAGGCCTATACTCCTTGGGTAACTAAACAGTAATGAATAAATGAAAGAATCGCGTTAATGTCCGAGATTTCAAAGACTTTGAATGGGTCATCATCTAATCATCCAATCCTTAAAGGCTTCCACAACCAAACCATGACTGTAACTCACAAGTGACAGGTATTATTTCTGGCCAGAGAGACACAGTAGAAACATCACGAGATGAAAAATCAATCACTGCATCTGCAGGAACACACGCAGCGAGATCTGGAGTAAAGAAACTAACACGAGCGATTGATGACAGCAATTTCGTTATCTCGCTTGCTTGTGGTTCAGTTTTACAGTTATTTGTGGCGTACTCCGCTGCAAAATGTCTTTCTCTTATATCACTCTACATATGCGATCTAGGGTGTAGTTACTTCAATTTGTCTAATGCCATCATTTCGCGTTCTGTCTAATAATGGCCCTTTTCATGCATTTCAGTTGAAACTATATTCAAGGCAGAAGAGTGGAGCAAGTTAGGTGAAAACTGGACGAACTACCAGCAAATCATCATCAGCCTTGGTAGAGAGTGCAGAACTTAGGCCAATGAGAGAGCAGAGCTGGAAATTGATCAGCTGATAAATGAACATGCTAGGGATGCTGATGCCATTGTGTACAATGATGGGTCTTGTACTCTGTGGTAAGAAATCTGGGTGGAGCCCATCTGTAGAGTAAAGGGCAGAATCGCTTCTGAACATAGCGGGGCTTATATGATAACAACCTCCAGCATGATAAAAGAAGTAGAGCCAGCTACTGCAGCCTTAAGGTGGCTGTCTGAAACTTCATTAACAAGGGTAGTTATTGTATCAGACTGACACTTCATTAACAAGAGTAGTTATTGTATCAGACTGAAACTTCATTAACAAAGGTAGTTATTGTATCAGACTGAAACTTCATTAACAAGAGTAGTTATTGTATCAGACTGACACTTCATTAACAAGGGTAGTTATTGTATCAGACTGAAACTTCATTAACAAGGGTAGTTATTGTATCAGACTGACACTTCATTAACAAGGGTAGTTATTGTATCAGACTGACACTTCATTAACAAGGGTAGTTATTGTATCAGACTGACACTTCATTAACAAGGGTAGTTATTGTATCAGACTGACACTTCATTAACATAGGTAGTTATTGCATCAGACTGACACTTCATTAACAAGGGTAGTTATTGTATTAGACTGAAACTTCATTAACAAGGGTAGTTATTGTATCAGACTGAAACTTCATTAACAAGGGTAGTTATTGTATCAGACTGACACTTCATTAACAAGGGTAGTTATTGTATCAGACTGAAACTTCACGCTTCGGAAGGTCCAAAGTGGATGGCTCCAGCATGAATGGAAAAAAACCTCCATAGAAGCCTCGAATCTACAGGAAATGGTGTGGGTCTACTGTCCTGGTCATGCGGAGGTACGCGGTAATGAAAGAGCTGACAGCCTCAAGAGCACACGTAGAAGGTGCATTGGATATGGAAAAGGGAGAGATACTGAGAGCAATTAATAATACAAAAGGAAGTAAAACCCGAAGGTCCTGAGTTCAAGTCCTGGGTAAACCACTCACGTCTGTTGTTTTTCTGTTGTCTAGTTTTCTACTTCCTTATCTCATACGAGTGCCCGAAAACATACCTTTATGTCTGTCTAATATTTATTTGCAATTAATGATCCCCTATTAGAGAATGACACTGCAATAGATAAATCATTAAGGCTAAGATTGATGGAGTTTGGCATCAAACAGAAGGTCAGCAGGGATGGACGTATGAGAGGATGCATCCGGTTTGTATACAACTAACGCGCAACAGGAACAATCAGCATTCATATCCTTCGACATTTGCTAAGGGAGACTGAGCACCTATGGGTTTGCCCGGAGTTCAGTGACGTCGAATCTGATCAACAATAACAAAAACAGCAATAATGTGGCAATCTTCAAGCCGAAGACTGCATCAGAACTAAATGGTTAATCTTCTACAAGTACCATGCACGTGGGCGTAGGTGATCATGTATCTGCACAACTTCCTGTCACCAGCACTGTTTATCAATACTGTTATTGACTTCTTTCCGTGACACGACATTAAACTGTACATTATCTTCTCTCTTTGTTGTTTTTTCTGTAATCTTTCTTGTTGTCACTACATGGTTTAAAGGTAGTTCTGTAGCAGATACTGCAGTAGGGCAGTCAAGTGTTAGAGACCTTCATTATACTGATTTAGCCTCAAGAGACAAGCCCACTAACCACTCGGACACTCCACGAATTGTGGAGTTGAAAGAAAATGAGCAGAGAACAAAGAGAAATAACTGTGAACTAAAAAAAATCTCATGTAAGACTTTCCTGTTTACGTCCCCTTTCCAATAAATGAGGCGGTTTTCTAATTAACAAGATAAAAGGTCAGGGTAGTCCCGATGTAGATACTGCCACAGGAGAGTGAAATGTTAGAGACTTCACTATACTCGGTCCAGTATCGAGAGGTGGGGTGACCAGTTCCCTTCCTCTCTTCCTTTTCCTTCCCTAACACAAGAGCAAAATCAGCTACCAATTTACAGCTGGGTAGACTGAAACATGTCGATACCGTAAATCGAACCTGACATCTTTGCCGGGATAGACTAGCGCCCTCACCACTTTGTCAAGCGGACACTCAGTTCACAAGATATACAATAAATTAAACCAAAAAGTCAACTTTTTTATTTGGTCGTGCGCCCTAATATAACTGAAGGACCCTGTGTTTAGGTTGAACGGTGCGCTCCTCGTCAAAACGAGGCAGAATTTTTTTTTTTTTGTATTGTACAAAATGCATTGTTGTAGATAAGAGCATATCATGTACTAGTCAAGGTCAAAACAAATGAAACACAAAGTTAATTGTATGATGGGGTCTGGTAATACATCGTGCTAATCAATGACAAACAACGCAGCAGGAGTTCATGGACACAGTAACGGTTTTCGGCGTAGGCAATTTAAGCGTTTGCCTAGATCATGGGTCGGGAACCTGCGGCTGTTTGAGCCATCTCGTGCGGCTCTTGATAAATTATGTTTATTATTTCAATTATAAATTAAATATATATATATAAAGAAAAAAAGGAAACGAAACAAAGCCATTTTTACAACTCGTCGAGCACAAACCAAATATACAACAACAACAAAAAAAAACACTTTTCAATCTCGTTTTATTGTTCTCCCCCTTTCCTTTCAAGCCAGTGGAATAAGAGATGAAAAGAGGACGTACGGGATGGACACAGTCTGCTGTCTGCTGACAAACAAGGCAGTGTTTTCTGGAATACCCAGGGTAAGAGAGGAAGAAAGAGAGAGATGGAAGAATACATGGCAATGAAAACTGGAGACAGACATGTAAAGGCCTACCTTTGATAAAACCAGGTCTGTTATCATGTTTCAAAGTATCTGGAATAAGTGCATATAACTTTAATCTCTGTCGGGCGATCCTTCAAGTACATCGACAGAGAGGGTGGAACATTCAAACTAAATAATATTTTACAGAATGAAATGATAGCTTGTCCTTATTATGCAGTTCTTGAATAAAGAGAATTTTAATAAGCTAGGTCGGCAAGTTTTCATAGGGAACGCAGAAAAAAGTATTTTAATCCCATGCTTTCAAATGCCCGGCTGGAGAGGCGTAGTCGGAAATTTCCCCTACTTAGCAATTGATTTCTTTCCCCCTTCCGTCACCTAGTTGACAGGGAGGTTAGTAGTGTCATTCACGTTCGTAGCTAGGCAATGTTGCCGTTCGGAAGGTCCTGGGTTCGATTCTCAGACGAGCCTATCACTTCTGTGGTTTTTATGTTGTCAAGTTTTCTATATACATTTAAAGAATATGTGATTCCTGGGATTCTCTCCGGTGCTACGTTCATAAATAAATAAATAGTATAGACATATCCTTCCATGGCGCTCGTGAGAAATAAAGAAGCAGAAAACTAGACAACAGAAAAACAACAGAAGTGAGTGACTTACCGGAGAATCGAACCCAGAACCTTCCGAACGGCACCCCCGTTCTTGCACTGTGCTGAGATCCTCCTTGTGTGATCTAAAGGAAGAGATCAGAACACTGATGGAGTTGTCCGTGTACAATGAAGATAGTCCTTCAAGCCAAAAACCAAACTAGTTTTCTATTTCTTTATTTCTCACGAGTTCCTGATAACTTTCTTTATGTGTGTAATATTTATTTATTGACCTAGAAATCTAGCCAATCATCCTCCGTAACATACTGGTAGACGTGACCGACCGGCTGTTGACCCCTGCTCTAAATGATGCCGAGCTATTGTTTCACAGGCCAATAAGCACCATTCAAAGCAGGTATGTTATGTAGCGTATATACAAGAACTGTATGAGTCATCAAGACTATATTTGGAAAACAAAAGGGGAAAAGAGAGGGCGAAAAGCTAACCCCCTCGCTAAATACGCCACTGAGATATAAATGCTAAGCTTAAGTAAGTGTATTATAAAAAGTTAGTTGCTTATCCTTTACAGGACGTGGCAATCAACCCCAGCTTTTATTGGCTGTTTGTGATTTTTCTAGGCAATTTTTTTCATTCAGTAGTTTGCCATTGCTTTCTGAACGGTACGGCGCTTATACCATTGTTAAAAATCCACACAAAGCGATATGCTACCAAACCGCCTGCAGCAGGTTTCGAACCTGGTATATCTGGATTATGAAACTGCGTTCATATCCATTAGGCCACAGACGCCGACAAGTGTATTATAAGTAAATTAATTATAAATAGGCGTTGCCGTATAAGAAAAAGCGCGTAACAAGGTAATAGCAGCAAGCCAGAGTAAACACGTCAGACGTGCAAGAAACAAGATGACAACTTTAGTGAACAAGTGATGCATGTGAGAAAAAACGCGTAAGAAGGTGATAGCAGCAACCATAGATAATTGGACCGTACATCAAAAAGTCTCCGATTAAAATTCACGTCAAACAAATCGAGAGATCAGCATGTTGTTTGTTAAATGAATTCACTGTAAAAATAATAGACCCTTCAGACATAACTGACTATGGGAATGTGCCCCTGAGGTGAAGGCCATAAGCTGTTTATTTTCCTGGTGTTCCTTTCGACGTGTTATCTCTTTTGCTTGCTATGAGTGCTTGTTTTCGCCCAGTTTGTGGTGGCGCCATAGATATCCGTAGAAGATATCTGTCTGGATTCGACCATCTTTCATGCGACGGACATGGCCAAGCCAGGGTAGTCTGCGCTGTCTAAGCAGTGTATACATGCTTTAAAGGCCAGCTCGTGACAACACCTCGACAATTGTCACTTTGAGGAGTGAGGTTTTCTGGTATTGAATGAATAAACAGATGACTTGAAATGATGTTGCTTGACTACAGGATAAAATGGGGCTGTTTTGAAATACTGTTAACTAAACTGATGCACAGATAAGTAAGCTAAACAAAGTTTCTGCTGAGGTGGGGGGAGGGGGGTGTCTGTGAGGAGGCCAGGAAAGAAATGGAGTACTACTCTAATAGGCATATTGTTAGCGACGACTAATACAGGGTGATCGAGAAGTCTATCCCGCAGCGGGTTCAGTGCTTGAATACTATGAATCAAGGGAAAAAATCCAAATGATAAAATTATTATTAAAAGGTCGTAATTTACAACTCTACATCTCTTTATTTTACATAACAATTTAAATTATATAAACAGATTTGACTTGACTTTGATCTACTGTCACTGAGCGGAAGCTCTTGGTGACCTTGATGCCATTATATGGTACTGCGCTGTGCGTATAAGCTGTTCTGAGCTGCATTACAGTGTATTGTCTATGGATGGGTTGTGTGGTAGCAGTTTTTGTCTCAGTCCCTGAAGTGCAGGGCACTGTAGTAGGTGGTGTTCTACTGTCTCCAACGGGTTTGGGCAGTGTCTACATTTTGCTATGTTCTGTGAACATATTCCGTTTCTGTGGCCATTTAGTGTAGAGTGACTTCTTCTCAATCTGAAAATTTTTGTTTGGTATCTTCGTTCGATATGGTTCATAGCATCTTCTTTATTTGGGGCTGTTTGGTGTATGAAGAGTCTTCTTCCTGTTTTAACCTGTGCCCACGTGTTCAGCCAAACTTCTTTACAGTTGTTTTTGACTATTTGTTTCATTGTTGACATATTCAATGGTTGGTCAATCTGTGGCATTTTTGCTCTCTTCTTTGCCTTAAACAGACACTAATGCTTTATGCGAAAATAAAAATACTACTTTTATATAGTAGTAAAGTAAACCTAATTAAAGTCAATTAAAATAATACTGTTTGCTGTATCATAAAATGTTACAGTCATATTATTAAAGCACTGAACCCACGGCATAGAGACATCTTGATCACCCTGTATGTGGTTGTGTTAAGGGACTGCCAGTCATATTATTAAAGCACTGAACCCACTGAGGAGAGACATCTTGATCACCCTGTATGTGGTTGTGTTAAGGGACTGGCAGTCATATTATTAAAGCACTGAACCCACTGCGGAGAGACATCTTGATCACCCTGTATGTGGTTTTGTTAAGGGACTGCCAGTCATATTATTAAAGCACTGAACCCACGGCGGAGAGACATCTTGATCACCCTGTATGTGGTTGTGTTAAGGGACTGCCAGTCATATTATTAAAGCACTGAACCCACGGCGGAGAGACATCTTGATCACCCTGTATGTGGTTTTGTTAAGGGACTGCCAGTCATATTATTAAAGCACTGAACCCACTGCGGAGAGACATCTTGATCACCCTGTATGTGGTTGTGTTAAGGGACTGCCAGTCATATCATACAAATCAAATAGCTACAGAAACCACTGCTGTAAGAGTAGATGAATGATTCTATGCAGGTTTATTATACGAGACCAGCTGTAATGGCTGCCTCATACTCCATCATCAATATATATATATATATATATATATATATATATATATATATATATAATTATATATAATATATATATAATATATATATAAAATCCCAGCTTTTTCTTGTCACTAACGCAAAAGGGATGCAACTTTGGTGGACAATTAGACATTAATTGTATTGTTTCCCTTATATGTACTCTCCCGAAAATAGTAACACTCGACAAAGAAAAGTGCACAAATGACGGTGTGTACAAAAAATGTTCTAGAATGTGTGATCCCGTGTACACACATTGGGATCCTCGCTGCTGCTACGTAGTGTGTGTACTGTGGTGATGCACAGTGATTTCATGCATAGGACCCCTATGTTTCACTTTGACCTCGGATACTTCTCCGAACAATATATAATTATTATAGACGGCACGCATCAACCGTCTTTCTCTCTCAGCATTTTTGTTTGATGATTGAAGGTAGCTGTCAAAAACATAGTCAACACGACTGAATTTGCAGACATTATTCACATTACTGTCAAGGATTGTAAACAGGTCTTCAAATGTGTCGTTTCCCTTAACTGGCAACCTTCGCACCTGATTCATGACATCAACAACAACACTGGTTTTCGGGGTATGCTCTTTTAGGAAATTTCTGTCTGTGATATCTAATTTTTTTTTCAACTCCGACATGAGCTGAGACTTCATGGGTTAGGTAGTAGTACCATTCTCATCTAATAAGGATAAAGGTGAAAAATCGTAGGTAAGAATTTCTGCCATTGTTATTCCTCTCTCCTTGACATTATCAACTTTTCTCTGAACCAACAAATGATCTTTGATGGCATTTTTGTGATGGGCAGGTTTCCGAATTTTTAAATTTTTATATGACAGCGGCCCTACGGCCTTCTCTAAATGATTTCCAACTGACGACGGAGTTTTAACGTGCGCTACTTGCATATTGAACCTATTATTTAGTCCTTATTCGATATCACCACCCAGGAGGTCGAGGGGAGGAGGAGGGTAGGGGGGAATATGATATTATTAGGAACCCTGGTTTTAAAAAAAAAAAAAAAAAAAAAAAAAAAAAAAAAGAAGAAAAGGAAATAATGATAAGATAAAAGAAAGAAAAAAAAAAAAAAAAAAAGGAAAAAACAAAGTAATTATTTAAAAAATTTTTCAAAAGACTATTAAAAAAAACAAAAAAAAAAAAAAAAAAAAAAAAAAAAAAAAAAAAAAAAAAAAAAAAAAAAAAAAAAAAAAAAAAAAACACCCATAAAAAAAAAAACAGTGAAAAAAAAAAAAAAAAAAAAAAAAAAAAAAAAAAAAAAAAAAAAAAAGAAAAAAAAGAAAAAAAAAAAAAAAAAGAAAAAAAATCCATCAGTTATATTCCCTGTCCTGGGAGCGAACCCGGTACCTTTAGAACTAGAGGTTTACTTCTTATCTCTTAACCACTCCGACTGCCACTGAATTATGAAGAACATTGACCTCTGTTGTAATATAATTCAGCCGTGGTATGCCCAAGAATACTGTCACAATAACGTTTACTGTGTCTCTAATAATCCTTAGGGCATTTGATATATAAATATTACAATTTCTGGTGTATGATATGACGTACAGTATTTCCATAAGCTAGATATTTTATATATAAATATTCATTGGTACAAGCGCTGTCCATTTTTTGCGTACACTTATATTTTGCTCCAAGCACAAATCCAGAAATGGTTAAAACGCCATACTTAGAATTGATCCTACCTTAAACCACTTTGACTCTGTGGAACTGTAGCGAAATGGTTTGTTTTGAGGGAGAAAGTGTAAGTATGACAGACTTGATGGAAGAATAAAAGATAATATCTAAAGTAAAATCTTCCAGACTGCAGGTTGAATGCAATGTCTCTCCTCGGGAATTAGTCCACTAGAAAACTTTCTTAAAAAAAGAGAATTCTGGTGAAACTAACAGGATATTCTCTAGGCGATAAATTCTTGATCCGAGATCCTACAAAGGAATATGTATAGTACATATATTTGGATAAGAGATTTTGTGCCCAGTCACATTAAAAATATCCCGACCCAATAGTGTTTATTAATTATGGCTCTGCCCCCAGGGTGTAGATTTATGTTACTAAAACTATACAACCCAATTAAATATTACAAGAAAAAATAACAACAGACTCGGTTATGTAAAGTTTACAAAACTGAAGACAGAATCTCACATTATATTCAAATGTACAACTATATGTTCCCTAATCTATGAATGGTTCTGAACCATGTCAGAATTAATTTATCATAATAGGACTATTCTGTAGTGGTTCTGCTGGCATGTTCAGATACTCATCTCAGATGCTAAATTGATGTAGTCTTGTTGCCAGGGGTTATATATGTCCCAGCACTCTAGGTCCCACAAGTTCTTTTTAGGGTTTTAGAGGATGGCAAGTTGCTTTCTTCGTCTTCAACTGGGCTCATCCCCAACTGGGATGGAGTATGTCTGCCCTTGAGAACACTGCATATGCTTAGGTCTCCTGGTATGACTTGATTGACAAACAATTGAAGCTAATCGTCCATCAGAAATCTAACGAACATTCATAGTTAACATCACTAACAAGGTGCTATTTATTATCTATGAAATATTATAGCATAACTGACATTATAAGCATACAGGTGGGTCTCAACCTATATCTGGCTTCCAGCGTGTTTACCACAGTGATTTTCAACATATGGGCTGTTAGCTTCATCAACTGTGAAGTTTGGGGCAGCAGTCATCAAAAGTTTGAGAACCACTGGTCTACCTTGTGCCCATAGAGCAGTCAAATCAATCTGGGGTCACTGTCAATTATGGTTTGAGAACCACTGGGTAATAGTTTTCTATTCTGCTGTAACATGTTGGGGTGTCATTGCTGCCTAGGTTTGAGAACCACTGAATTACATTCTTGCTTACTCGAGCAGTAAATCATTTGGAGGGTAGTCATGGTCTCAAGGCTTGAGAACTGCTGACTTACATTTTGTCAGTCAAGTGTTAAATTCATTAAATAGCCATATACCCTGATAATACCATCATAACACATACACATAAACACATTTAAACATAATAAGGATAGTTCAGACATTATCAGCAGGGTATTTGTATAGAAAGAATATTCCATGCTGAAAACACTTATATCCCAATCAAACAAAGGGATAAGAAATGGAAACAAGAACATACTTATCAAGTTTGTATGATTGTGACTAAAGAACCATGGAACATTATAAGAAATAGGAAGTATAAGGACTCCTAGTATGTTCCTGTTCTGCTTAGTTCAGTAAGACACATCACCACAGTAACAATAAGGATATATATCAACAATTTAACCCTGTCTTATTTCTTCCATGCTGTGAGATAAAGATCAGTGGTTAATTAGGTCTATAACCTCAGCAAACTCATACATTAGTTTGAGTGATCTGTAAATATGCAAATACGAGTAATTATTGTCACTGAAAATGCCTTAAACAGACACTAATGCTTTATGCGAAAATAGAAATACTACTGTTATGTAGTAGTAAAGTAAATCTAATTAAAGTCAATTAAAATAATACTGTTTGCTGTATCATAAAATGTTACATTCATATTATTAAAGCACTGAACCCACTGCGGAGAGACATCTTGATCACCCTGTATGTGGTTGTGTTAAGGGACTGGCAGTCATATTATTAAAGCACTGAACCCACGGCGGAGAGACATCTTGATCACCCTGTATGTGGTTGTGTTAAGGGACTGGCAGTCATATCATACAAATCAAATAGCTACAGAAACCACTGCTGTAAGAGTAGATTAATGATTCTATGCAGGTTTATTATAAGGGGACCAGCTGTAATGGCTGCCTCATACTCCATCATCACTATATATATATATATATATATATATATATATATATATATATATATATATATATATATATATATATATATATATATATATTTTCAATATATAATAATCCCAAGCTTTTTCCTGTCACTAAACGCAAAGGGATGCAACTTTGGTTGACCCAATTAGACATTAATTGTATTGTTTCCCTTATATGTACTCTCCCGAAAATAGTAACACTTCGACAAAAGAAAAGTGCGCAAATGGCACGGTGTGCACAACCATTTTTTCTATAGTCGCGTTTCACAATGTTTGCCGTGTTTAATATTCAATATCATCTGCAACCACTTGATCGTCCCCATTGTTGCAACTTTGGGGCATATGACCCCCGCTCGACGCTGATCGCTATGTCCCGAGGTGTACATTTTTTACTGGGTCACTCGTTAACAAACTTATGGTTTTAAAAAAATTTCTTTATTTAAAGTACTACAAAATCGACCACAATACTAGTCCATACCGTTGTATTGAGAGGGCTTACCCCTTCATATTTGTGAAGCTATTTCGATTTAACATCTTGAAAGCGCATTTCACGTCATTTTCCCAGTGTTTCAGCTCACTATCGCACTGTTTTGAACATTACATTTGATCCTTCCGGTGCGTTCAGTTACCGTTCTACTGATTAGTGTATTTCAGTGCATAGGCGTATCTTGCGGTATCTCTAGGTCTGTAATACAATGGGTTTGAAAGTCAAGTTCCTATACACTAGCATTACCAATGGCAGTGAAGATGTATAAAATATTTCTGCTGAGAGTTAAGCGTGGGTAAACTGTATCGGAGTTTCTCAATCCTGAAAAAGAGAACTATTCACGCTTTGGGTTTAAATGCAAACGCTCATTTTCATCAATTGGTTACTCTCATGCAAGATAATGGAATTTTCAGTAGCTTCAATCAATACCAGGACGCAAGGAAGAAAGGAAGTAGTAGATAGTTTTTTTGGACAGGGAGAGTGATTAGAAGAGAGATTTTGAAGAAAGTTCAATGTCCAAAGACATGGTGACACTAAGAAAACTGAAAATTCGGCTGAGAACACACAATGAACATTGATGTGTCGAAATCAACATTATGGAGAACTGTTAGAAGCATTGACTTTACGTTTTAGGAAGTACGCTTGTGGAAGAAACGTCAGCTGCGAGAAGCCGCATCAACTTAGTATCTATGAGAAGTAAATATTTACGTGAAGTACGGAAAATGCGTAATCAAGATTATTATATTGTCTATGTGGATGAAACTTCGATCAATGCACACACCACACAAGTGAAAAGGAGTGGCAGTTATCAGATGGAACGATTAAAAGATGTGTACCCAGTGAAAAGGACAACGTCTGATAATGGCACATGCAGCAGCAGACATAAATGGGCTAGTGAAAAATGCTGAACTTATTTTCACTTCCAATTATACGGACAACCGGGACTATCATAACGAGATGAAACGGTAACATAATTTAGAGAGTGGATTGAAAAATACTCATCTTCGTCGTCTCTAGACAGACTCATCCTGTTCCCTGATAATGGACAACGCATCATACCATAATCGCTGTGGCAGAAGGAAGACAAAATCCCGACATCTTCGAGTACAAAAGATGCTATAAAGATTTTGGCCCAGAAAAGAAGACATATCATTTAACGAACTGAGGGGTTTTCTGAAACCTGAATTACTGACCTTTGTTAAGAAATCAAACAAAAGACCAAGATATTCCCATATAGACATTGTTGATTCCAACAGCATGGTCATATGTGTTTGAGACTGCCACCTTATCATTCACAATTTAAACCCCAATTGAACTCGTTTGGGCAAAAGTTAAAGGACAGGTGGCATCCCTGAAAAATAAAACTTTCAAACTATGCAATATGAAAGAACTAACATATGCCGCCCTCTCGCAGATAGACAAAGATTATTGGTGTAAATGTGAAGACCGATGTCGCTTAAAAGAGGAAAATGACTATTGGAAAAAAGATGGACTGGTGACATGTTCGTTCGGCAGCCGAGAAATAGTCATCAATATGTTAGACCTCGGATTGACTGACTCAGAATAAGTGTGTAAATACCTTATATATGTTTTATATGTTTTTTTTTCCTTCCATCAATGTGTGATATGTAAAAACCAATACATTTCCTTTTTGTAACTCTCCAACGATTTCACTCACTATTTTTTTAACATACACAGTATCTGAGATCACCTCTTCATGCATCCATTCACGTTTTAGTATAAAAAGTAACATTTACAACGATTAGGGCGTTATTATTCTCTCAAATATTTCGAAGAAATAAAAAAGTGACCTCAACGTAGTAAAAAGTTTTAACAAAAACCCCTCTAAATTGCATTCGAATCGTTAAATAGACGCCTATGCCAGTGCAATAATGCAAACTTCCGTCATTTACAGTAGGTTTATGGTTTCTTCCAGGACAAAATAACCATTACTTCGTTAAAAAAGATCAAAGGAATTAGCCGTTTGCAAAGAAAAAATGGAACACTAACTGCAACATTGAATTTTATAAAAAAATTTGGGACATTGAAAATATAAGACCACATGCAAAAAAATCATGTTTATCAGTGCAAGGAATATGGAGATATTTGAAGTCAATCGTCGACCGATCTTTTTGAAACGCACTATAGAATGTGTGATCCCGTGTACACACATTGGGATCCTCGTGATGCCTGCAGCGACGTTTGTGTACCTGTGGTGATGCCATCGTGTATTTCCAAACCATAGGAACCCCTAATGTTATACTTTGGCCTGGGATACTTCTCCGAACAATATATAATTATTATAGACGGCACGCATCAACCTCCTTTCTCTCTCAGCCTTTTTGATTGATGATTGAAGGTAGCTGTCAAAAACATAGTCAACACGACTGAATTTGCAGACATTATTCACATTACTGTCAAGGATTGTAAACAGGTCTTCAAATGTGTCGTTTCCCTTAACTGGCAACCTTCGCAACTGATTCATGACATCAACACCAACACTGTTTTCAGGGTATGCTCTTTTAAAAAAATTATGTCTGTGATATCTAATTTTTTTCAACTCCGACATGAGTTGAGACTTCATGGGTTAGGTAGTAGTATTATTCTCCTCTAATAAGGATGAAGGTGAAAAATCGTAGGTAAGAATTTCTGCCATTGTTATTCCTCTCTCCTTGGCAATATCAACTTTTCTCTGAACCATAACCCTTAAACCAAGGAAATGAATGATCTTTGGTGGCGTATACCAGTGTGCGTTTTTTGGGGGGGGGGGGGGGGGGGGGGGGTAGGGGGGGGGGGGGAGGAGAAAGGGCGGGGGGGGGGGGGGGAAGAGGGGGCTAGGAGTATGATATCATTAGGAAACCCTTGGTTTTAAAAAGAAATTCCATCAGTTATATTCCCGAGTACTGGGAGCGAACCCCGTACGTTTTCATGGAATTAGAGGTTTACTTCTACCATCTTAATATACCACTCCGACTGCCACTCTGAATTATGAAAGAACATTTACCTCCATGTTGTAATATAATTATCACTATCACCGCCGTGGTATGCTCCAAGAAACATACTGTCACAATTAAAAACGTGTAATGTGTCTCTCACATAATCCTTAAGGGCAAGCAGTGTTATATGTACATATTACAATTATTGTGGTGTTTATTGATATGACGTACAGTATTGGTGAGTTGAAACCATAATGCTAGACAAACCCACTTTATATATAAATATTCATTGGTAAAAGCGCTGTCCATTTTTTGGAGCGAACACTTATATTTTACGCCAAGCACAAATCCACAAATGGTTAATACGCCATACTTAGAATCGATCCTACCTTAAAACATTTTGACTCTGTGGAACACACAGAAGTAATAACAGGCGGTTATGCCACACTTCTGCCATCAATGGTACCTATACCTTGTAGCGGTATGGCAGCTTTTGTGCCCTGACAATCCCCAGAGCTATGCCAGTGGGAGTTTTATTCCTGGTAGGTTTAACCAAGCTGGACTGGTCTGCGTGGGTTAGGAGTCAGACAAAAGCTGGTACCCTGGTCCTCCAGGTTGGGGGTTTTAGCACAGGGCCGACACCCCTGTATATGTAAAAAATCGCACATGTTACGGAAACGGCAATAAATGAAAAATCTTTGATGCGGGACGGACATCCGGAGTCTCAGACTCGTATGACTGACAGTGGTGAAAGCCGAAATGAAGCCACTGGCATGAAAACGGATGCCCAGACCGCAAAACACGAAACCAGAATTTGTTTTTGGAATGTCAGAACCATGAATGAGGCAGGAAAGCTGAGACAGATCACAGCAGAGATGAGGAATTACAAACTACATATCCTGGGAATACGCGAGAGCAGATGGACAGGGATGGGGAGAATAAAAACAGCTACAGGGGAAACAGTACTTTATTCTGGTAGAGAGGATGGTCAGCACAACGAAGGTGTAGCCATTTTCCTGAAGAAAGGAATGGAAAGGTCTTTAGCCAAACAGAAAAGATACAACATCACGAAACTTAAGGACCCCCTCACCAGAAAAGCGTTCGTGGTTGACGTAAAGAGACGATATCTGATTACCAAAAGCCAGGAAAGAACAGAGACCGACGATGTCGACCAGAAATTCAACACCATCTCAACAATATACAAAGAAAGCAGCAAGTCATGCTTGGAATTCCAAGAAAGAAAGAACAAAGACTGGATAACACCAGAAACACTAAACACCATAGCGAAGAGAAGGGAAATGAAAAAAAAGAAAACAGAAGCTAAGTCCCCAGGTTAAAGGCAATATATAGTGAACAGTACAGTCAGCTGGACAAGGAAGTAAAACGTCAAACCCGTGCTAACAAAACGACATTTCAGGATGACCTTGCAAGACAGGCAGAAGATGCAGCACTGAGAAATGAACAAAGCACAGTCTATAAAATAACTAAAACTATCAGTGGAAAACGAGGTGCAAATAACATAACGTTAGTAAGAGACAAGCAAGGAAATCTCATCACCACAGCACAGGGGCAGGAAACAAGATGGGCAGAGCACTTCAGAGAAACACTGAATAAGGAACCACCAGAGACTCAGCTGAATGTTCATGAGGCTGAAAGTGACTTATATGTAAATACAGACATTCCACGAAAAGAAGAAATCATCACAGCCATCAAAGGGCTAAAAAATGGAAAAGCGCCTGGTCAAGACAATCTAAATGCTGAGCTATTCAAGACAGACCCTGAACTAGCAGCAGAACTATTAGAACCACTGTTTGCACAAATCTGGGAAACTGAGACAACACCAACAGAGTGGAGTAAAGGAATAAATGTCAAATTGCCCAAGAAGGGCGACCTTGCAGACTGCAACAACTGGAGAGGAATTACCCTCCTATCAGTTCCCAGCAAAATACTAGGCAGGATAATCCTTCAGAGAATTTCAAAAGCAGTTGACCATAAACTCGGGAAACAGCAAGCGGGCTTCAGAAAGAACAGAAGATATGCAGATCATATATTTACCCTTAGGAACATTTTAGAGCAGTGCTCAGAATGGCAGAGACAGCTGTACATTAATTTCGTTGATTTTGAAAAGGCCTTCGACAGCATACACAGGGACAGCCTATGGAAAATTCTGAGGGCTTATGGAATTCCTAGCCGCATTGTTCCCATCATAAAAAGCCTCTATTCAAATTTCACGTGCAGTGTTGGATCGAGTAATGTAACTTTCGAAGTGAAAACAGGAGTACGACCGGGATGCCCCTTATCAACAACATTATTTTTGACAGTAATAGATTGGGTGATGTGCCAGACAACAGAAGGCAGTCCAAGAGGAATTAGATTGACAACGTTTTCTACACTGGAAGACCTGGAATATGCAGATGACATTGCACTACTCGCGCATTCACATCAACACATTCAAGACAAAACCGATAGACTGAATAAGTATGGCCAGCAGGTTGGCCTGAACATCAATTTGAAGAAGACAGAGGTCATGACACTAAATGTGGGCAATCCTGAGCCAATAATAGTAAGGAACCAGAAGTTAGAACAGACAGACACATTTACTTACTTAGGATGCGTAGTAACACCTGACGGCAGAATAAGCAAGGACATTAACAACAGAATGAATAAAGCGAGAACAGCCTTTGCTGTTCTCAACAACATTTGGAAGTCTTCCCAGTACAGCACAAACACCAAATTAAGACTGTATGAGAGCTGTGTACTTTCTGTGCTTCTCTATGGCGTGGAATGTTGGAGAGTAACAGAGAAGGAAATGTCGAAACTGTCCTCGTTCCACATAATCTGCCTAAGGAAAATTCTCCGAATCTTTTGGCCAAACACCATCAGCAACCAAGAACTACTTTTTCGGAGTAACCAGGAGGACATGCACACCATCATAGCTGGCAGACGCTGGAGTTGGGTTGGCCACGTCCTCAAAAGGGACCATGATACCATCACAAGAACAGCTATGCTATGGACGCCCGAGGGAAAGCGAAAGAGAGGCCGAACAAAAACAACTTGGCGGAGAACTGTGGAAGCTGAGATGCAAAGAATGAACCACAGTTGGGGCACTGTACGAAGGATGGTCGCCGACCGAGCAAAGTGGAATCAATTTGTTGCTGCCCTACAAGACGCCATCAGGCGTGATGGCCGCTGACTGCTTTGACGGTTGGCGGCTATGGATCAAAGAAGAATATGCCACACTTGGTTAGAAACACTTTCTATTCGCATAACGGCTAAACGCAGACTAACTCTATTCTACATAGTCCTCGTCATACCCAGTAACGTTCATACGTCATTCTCTCGTGCTTCTGTTATTATTTTAATAATGCAGTTGGGGATGCATTTTCGTAGTAAAAAAAAAATGCAATGTGTTCTATTGCACACGTTGGTCTCTACAACTTCATAATGTTGGCTCTCAGTGAGCGCCTGATATTACCTATTCATTATTCATGTCTTGATTCCACTTTATAGAATCGTTTTTACCAGTTCTCTGGGAAGCTCACAAGTAAAACAAATACACTTTCGGCCCTAATGTCCTGCAAGGTATTTCCATATCGTCCTTATGTCTCCTGTAAGCTTCTTCTTGTCTTTTTCGCACCCATTTTATTAGTCTTACTGTGGGTTTTGAGAAAAAGTCCTATATTTGCACACACAAAGACACACTCATATATATACATATATGTATGAACAATCTACTCTGTGCAAGAAAGAAGGCCCTATACCTTACATCTACGGTCTCTATGCCACATCTTCTGTATTTCATGGAAGGACATAAACAATTGTCAAGGTGTTGTCACGTGCTTGCCTTCAAAGCATTTATACACTGCTTAGACAGTGCATGGAAGAAGGTCGCGTTCCAAAAGATATCTTTAACGGACAACTGGCAGATGGCGAAAGAACAGTTGGATGATCGCAGCTGAGGTTAAAAGAACAGCACTTATGGCAAGCTCTGATTTGAAGCACTTATGCAAGCAGAAAAGAAGCGCCCTTATTGCAAGTATGGCGTGATGGGAAACAATGGCAAAGCAGAAGGAACCTATCCTGCTGTTGCAAGACTAAAAGAAGCCTTATGCGTAATGGCCACTGACTGCTTTGACGGTCGGTGGCTAAGGACGCAGAAGAAGAAGAAGCACTTTAGGCAACTCTCAAAAGAAGAACTCATGACAAGCTATAAGTTTTATGACCTTCAAAAAGCACTTATTTAACATTGTTTAAGAACAGCACTTCTCATGACAAGCAGGTAAAGCACTATATCATAGCAGAAAAGAAGCACTTATGTCAAGCAATTAGTGCTTATGCAGGTCAGAAAATCGCACTTATGACAAGAGCAAAAGATATCATTTTATCATTGGTAAAAGAAGCATGCAATGGCAAGCTCTGTATCCTTGGGTATATGCATAATCTTCACTTAAGGCTTCATTCTCTTCATCTTTAACTTACTGACAAGCAGAAAAAAAAATCTTAATGGCTTTGGCCAGTGGGTTTGAGAAGCTGATTTCCTCATCAGAAAAAAGACTCACTCATTAAAAGTGCAGTCTTCTTTGACTAACCTAGTCACTTAAAAGCTGCATGAACTTAAGCTATTCCTGAAAACAAGCATGCAAAAGAATACACTTATGACAATGCTTTCCCGAAATAAGTTACAATATGGCAAGAGAAAAGCAAGCAGTTATGGTTAAACAGAAAAGTCGACTTTCCCAGTCGCTTACAGAAAAGTAAGCTATTTGACAAGCATTAAAAGAAGCACTTATCGTGCAACTCCAAATGATAAACTTATGGCAAGCTTGATTCATCAGCACTTATGACATTTTTGCGAATGTAGAACTTTACCCAGCTTAAAGCATCTTATGGCAAGCCATTCATCTCACGTTTTTGTTACAAGCAGTTAAAAAAGTTCTCAAGCATAATTTGAAGCACTGTATGGAATGCTTGAAAAGAATCACTTATGTACAAGCAAAAAATACCTTTCCTGTAAAGCAGAAAACTAAACTCATATGCATAATAAGTTTAAAGAATTTTTACAAGTCTGATCACTGAATCTCTCATGAAATTAAGCTTCTTAAAGGCTACCTTAAAAAACCTAACACGGAACATCATATTCATAGAATACAGTTACTGTCATACTAAAGCTGAACATCTTCTAAAACTTTTCTAGATAACTTCATGAAAAGAAGGTATATCTTATGGCAAGCATGTTATAAACACAGAATCCGTTAAATCTTCTGAATCTCCCGTTTCTAGAAGCACTTAGGCGCAGAAAAGAAACGTCTTATGAACACTTCTAAAAGAAGCATTACTACTTCTGTCTAAAAACCACAGAAGGCGTTTATCTGGCAAGCAGAAAAGAAGCTTACTGGCAAAAAAAAAAAAAAAGCAAAAAAGAAGCACTTATTGGCCTCTTCAAAAGAAGGAAACTTATGGCAAGCTGAGAAAAGCACACCTTTCTGACCTGGCATGCAGAAAGAAGCACTGTTTCCTCGCCTGAAAAGCGCACTTTCTTTCGCTACCTAGAAGCACTGATTCAAGCTCTAAAAGAAGCACCTACAATGGCAGGCTGGCCGAGCCTTTTATTTACAAATACTCACGACGAAAAACAATTTATGGCACGTTTTACAAAACGACGCAAAGCCA
The DNA here is from genome assembly GCA_024509875.1 of Oreohelix idahoensis. NCBI lineage: Eukaryota > Metazoa > Mollusca > Gastropoda > Stylommatophora > Oreohelicidae > Oreohelix > Oreohelix idahoensis. The sequence continues at coordinate 14,219 of JAMPIV010001757.1, read as the reverse complement.
AGTTAGTGAAAACGAAACGTTGTCTGGCATAATTTCATAAAAGATTTTCTTCTCCGTGCAAAGCTGAAAAGCGTTACTATGCACTTTGCCAATAGCATGAAAAGAAGCACTTTGGGCACACCCCAAAAGAAGAGGGAACGTCGAAAGGGACACCAGGGAAAGAGCAGCAAGGGCTGTCACCTCACGGGCGCATTCCCAGTCAGTTATAACTGAAGGGGCTATTGTTATTATTATTATTATCATTATATTATTATAATAAAACAAAACATTGACAAAGCTCAAGATTTATTTACATGTGTTGTCAAATGTGGTAAGTTTGACAATACCTGTTGATTATTTTGTTTATAAACAATACTGGTTTCCTATTTAGTTCAATGATAAACTGACATTGTACATGAATTTTAAAATGTTCATTTTCTGCTCCACTTCTACGTTTATTCTACATTTAGTTTGCGTTTATTTTCATTTGTGTCACACGATATTCAAAAAGAGAAAACAATGCTGCATAAGACTGAGCAAATATTAACTCTAGTATATGCCGTAAACGTTTGTGAAGGATAGCATTATCTTATAATTCGTTAGCTCGTTCAAGCCAACAGCTGAGTTAATTTAGCGAAATTCCTCTTATTATTGTATAGCTCTGTTTAAGTGTATTTAAGAAAGGGTCTGATAAATACGGGTGTAGTACATTCAAATGTATTAAAACAACTTTAAATTTGTCTTTATACAAGTAACAAATTTAATAATCAATTATGTTTTTACAGTTACAAAAATAAATAATTCTTTAACAAACAAACTTTGTTTGATGCGTCATCATCGAGTGATATTATGGTGTTAAAAATTGGATAGTTCACTTGGTAGCTTTTATGTTTCTACTTTGCTGTCACTCAGCTTGTCTGTTCTGCTCCAACTGATGTTTGGTTCTTTGCAGATAGATGACTTGATCGCACTCGTCACTGGTCAAATTTGAAAGTTATATCACGTTCCAAGAAGTGTCAGAGAGTAACTACCAAGCTTGTCCCGCGTATCTAAGGCCCGTCTGATGATGGTGTCAAGCGTTGATTTCAGGCCACTTATACCCTCACTTGTTCCAGAGATAGTACCCTCAATTGATACCACAATGCCAATCTTTAGGCTCACAGACTGCTGGCTCAGAGAAATAGTTTAAGGCACTTTGACAATGCCTCTTCACGTGGTCAGGGGTATTGTTATTTTAGCAATAAGTTTCCACTTTGACTTTGTGTTACAGTTTCCTCAAGATTCCGGTTTTCCATGTTAAATAGGTAGAATTGTGCTGGACGCAAAGTCCTCAATTTACTAAAACAAGGTCCGGTCTGGTAAATGAAATCTGCTGCTATTCTTAACTCTGGCAAGGTCTGGTTGTCTTCTTGGCGCGATATTAATTTCCGCAGTGTTGCAACCTTACTAAAGTGTCAGGTTTTATTACAATTCGTTCCCCCCCCCCCCCCCCCGTAGTATTTTGTTACGATTTAGGTAGGGTCAAATCACTAATTTTGTTCTTCCTATGTTTCGAATGTCCTCCAATCGTTTCAAAACCTGTCTGTTTTGGCTGGGTGATTCAAAATAGTTCATCTAGGAAATTTATGTGCGTTAATGCAAAGGCCATGTCTTCCAAATATGGAAGTGAGATTTCCGAATATTCTCGTCAGTGATTACCAATAACTTCTCATTTCTATCTCAAGTAATATTTTCGTAATAATTCTGTTGGAAGCTTATTAAAACATTCCAACTTCCAGGTGCATGTCTGTAATAGGTCCGCAGACGGATGATTTATCGCCCTGCAAGCCTTCGGTAAACTCAACACTCAGTCACAAAACAAAACTGACCATCTTGGTTTTTTTACTTGTGCCTAATCTTAGCAAACCCGAGAAGATTAAAGCAACATGGCAAATTATCACTGAAGGGGGAGCCGCGCTAGCGTAGTGGTTACAACACCGCTCTGGCGACCGGGTAATACAGGATCAAACCCGGGCGACGGCATTTGAGGATTTTTCGTCGACCGGGATTTGTACTGGATTAACTCGAGATCTGGCGAGGACATTTGAAGGAGTGTCGTCGACCAGGGACTGGCGGCTCCTGAGCCGACCCAGCTGCAATGGGTACCTCCGAAATCGGCGAGTATTTGCCTGAATGGCGAGGGACACCTGTCTCTGTACAAGAAATAAAGGGATACTCACGTAAAATCAATGTCAGGTTAGACATAAATAATAACCTGAGATTTCGCCTCGAGTATTAGCGGGCGTACGAACAAAAAAAAAAAAAAACAAAAAAAAAAATCACTGAAGATATGAATATACCAAATATCTGCTTGATAGCAGAGAAAGAAATGTGAGGAAATTTCACGCAATCAGTACTCACAACAAATGTAACTGATTACTTCCGGAGAGGAGAAGAGATCGATCCAATAATTATGTGACTGTGTCTGCCTCTATTTCCTTTACGCAAGATAATTGCATAAACCGAATATAACATGTGAGAGACGGTATGTGTATGTCGACCTCGTCAAAAATATAAACCATGATGGTGAGACTTCCACATTCACTTATCTTCTTCTCTGTCTTACAGCCTTATGCCCCAGCTGTTAAAACTCGTATCAAATTTTCCTTATCTTTCTTGTATATATAAATTCTATTCTCCAAATGTTTTTCGTCTGTCTCTATCGTGTGTGTCTCCCTCTGTTGTTTTGAGTCTGCATCTATTTGTATTTTGGTCTGCCACTATTTTTTATATCTGCCTCTATTTTTTATATCTGCCTCTATTTTTGTGTCTGCCTCTGTTTTTTGTTGGTCTGCCTATTTGTTATATCTACCTCTATTTTTTTTTGTCTGCCTCTGTTTTTTTTTTGGTCTGCCTTTTTTTGTCTGCCTCTATTTTTTTTGTCTGCCTCTGTTCTTTTTGGTCTGAATCTATTTTTGTGTCTGCCCTTATTTTATTTTGGTCTGCCTCTATTTTTGTGTCTGCCTTTGTTTTTTATCTGCCTCTATTTTTGTGTCAGCCTCTGTTTTTTTTTTTTGGTCTGCCTATATTTTTGTGTCTGCCTCTGTTTTTTTTGGTCTGACTATATTTTTGTGTCTGCCTCTGTTTTTTTTTTTTTGGTCTGAATTTTTTTTGGTTTCTGCCTCTATTTTTGTATGTCTCTCTTTTTTGTGTCTGCCTTTATTTTTTATATCTTCTTCTTCTTCGATCCTTAGCCACCGACCGTCAAAGCAGTCCGTGGCCATTACGCCTGATATCGTCTTGTAGGGCAACAACAAATTGATTCCACTTTGCTCGGTCGGCGGCCATCCTTCGTACAGTGCCCCAACTCTGGTTCATTCTTTGCATCTCAGCCTCCACAGTTTTCCGCAAGGTTGTTTTTGGTCGGCCTCTCTTTCGTTTTCCTTCAGGGTCCATAGCATAGCTGTTCTTGTGATGGCATCGGGGTCTCTTCTGATGACATGGCCAACCCAACTCCAACGTCTGCCAGTTATGAGGATGTGCATGTCCTCTTGCTTGTTCCGAGTAGGCAGATCTTGGTTGGTGATGGTATTCGGCCAAAAGATTCGGTGAATTTTTCTTAGGCATGTTGTGTGAAAAGAGGACAATTTCGACATTTCCTTCTCTGTAACTCTCCAGCATTCCGCGCCATAGAGAAGCACAGAAAGCACACAGCTCTGATATAATCCTAAATTTGTGCTTGTGCTCTACTGAGAAGACTTCCAGATGTTGTTTAGCTTAAAAAAGGATTTTCTTGCTTTGTTCATTCTGATGTTGATTGTCTTTGCTTGCTCCTCCGTCTGGTGTTTCTGTGCATCCTAGGTATGTGAAGGTGTCTGTCTGTTCCAGTTGCTGATTCCTTACTGATATGGGCTCAGGGTTACTCACATTGAGCGTCATGACCTCTGACTTCTTTAGATTGATGTTCAAGCCCACCTGCTGGCTATACTTATTAAGTCTATCCGTTTTTTCCAGGTTGTGTTGATGTGAATGTGCTAGTAGTGCAATGTCATCTGCATATTCCAGATCTTCCAATGTAGAAAATGTAATCCATCGTATTCTTCTTGGACTGCCCTCTGTTGTCTGGCGCATCACCCAGTTTATGCCTGTTAAAAATAGGGTGGCTGATAAGGGGCATTCCTGTCGTACTCCTGTCTTCACCTCAAAGGTTAGGTTGCTCTGCCCAACGCTACACCTAAAGTTGGCATAGAGGATTTTTATGATTGACACTATGCAGCTTGGAATTCCATAAGCTGTCAGTATTTTCCATAAACTGTCCCTATGTATACTGTCAAAAGCCTTTTCAAAATCAACGAAATTAATGTACAGCTGTCTTTGCCTTTCTGAGAACTTCTCTATAATGTTCCTGAGGGTACATATATGATCTACACATCTTCTATTTTTTCTAAATCCTGCTCGTTCTTTCCTCAGTTTGGGATCGTCTGCTTTTGAAATTCGCTGTATAATTATCCTGACTAGTATTTTGTTGGGAACTGAGAGAAGAGTGATTCATCTCTGTCACAGATGGAAATAGTGCAGCAGTGATCATCCACTTTTGCCCCTCCCCATGGCGTAATAGATTCTATGATCAGGGGCGATGTTAAATCTGAGACGGACCTTGGATTGTAAAACTTTCAGGAGAATTAATTGCGTAGCTGATATTCGGCAAGGCGGAGAAGATGAATGTCAAACCAGAGAGGTTGTTATCGGCAGAGGTGGTAAAATTACCTTTGATTTAAGAATCTAACGGCAAATGGGCTCGGGTCTGGCAGTAGGTGTGACCTTCGCATTAAAGAGCGATAGAACGGAATTTACGGATATATACCATGTCTCTCCGATAGCCATTATCAGTTGTTTAGAAATCTGTCTGAAATTAACAAGCTCGATATCTTAGATTTTTCGTACAGAGTTGAAATTATTCGATTTTCGTGGAGTGTTTCATTTTTCTGATTGCGGTAATTTATATAGTAGCTTTTAAGTGATTTAGTGTGTTTAAAGTTTTCATTATATTTCACTGAGATTTTCTGTGCTAATTAAATAACCTATAGCTAAATATTTTTCAGCCGTAAAGTGAATTTGATTACTCGCTATTTCCCAGTAAGAGATGTTTTAAAGTGACTAGTACATACATTAAATAACTGTCTACTGACGGTATATATTATTTACTTCTATCCATTTTATGTAATTTTTGTATATGACTCAGTGTTCATATCACGCGTTAAAAACGATAGGATAAGCTAAACACGTGTGTTTTAAATCTAATTATAACGGAGTTGCGAAAAGGTCCTATTTTAACACGTGTTAGATATGATATTGACAATTTGGTTAAATGTTTATATTTTCTTTCCTAAAATCTATTTTGATCCACCAGAGTACTAGCGGTTTTTTACGGCCATATGATTTTATGATTATACGAACTTGTAATATTATAAGCATCCAGGGGTATTTAATATTGATGAGCTTCTTGCTGTGACCTGTGTGGTCCAGTTTTCCTCATTTTCATGAGAGAAACCAAAACAGAAAGATTAAATTATAATATTAACTGGACCTGAACTATTACCAGATTTACTTATATCAATCTCATCAGCCAGCTGAAGCGAAATATATTGTCAGCAACATTGGTGTAACTTAATCTAGCGTCTCAACCACCTGAGGCTAAACCACATAAGAACTATATATATATGTCCTATTCATCCTACGTCAGCGATCACCACACATGAACCTTACTCATAAGGAAGGGAAACCCGAGGCCGGGAGGATAGTGTGATTCGCTTGTATAGCTAGGCGGTGTTGTCGTACGGAAGGTACGGGGTTCGAACCCTGGGTAAGCCACTCACGTCTGTTGTTTTTCTGTTGTCTGGTGTTCTACTTCTTTATTTCTTACGAGTGCCTGAAAACATACCTTTATGTTTGTCTAATATTAATGAACCTTACTCCAACCAACTGAAGGCATAGATAACTTATTGTATCCAGGACAAATTAAATCACCGACTCTAACGACTCCCGTGAAATTTGCAGTCAGCAAGTACGGCGAGTCTGGGGCTGGATTTGGCAAAACTTAAATTTAACACTAAATAGTCTTATTACTTATTAGTAGGGGGTCAAAATGGGGCAGTGATGCGCAATACAAGACTCAACATGTCTCTTAGCCTCTCCTGCCCAAGTCTACCTCACCTACTCGTGGTGGACCCCGTTATACCCAGTAATCTTGCCGAAGGTTGGGTATCAACCCCAGCGGGAGGCAAGATGGGACAGCAAACGAGGTAAAGGCAAAATCAAATCCCCCAGCCAGAGGGGGGCTAGTGAAGTCCCTCCAGGCAGGAGCAGTGCCGGATTCTGAGCCTCGACAGAATCCACCCTCAGCTACTGGAGGTCTCCATAGTCCGCCAAATGGAGCCAGGAGGCAGAAGGAGAAAGTAACTGGCCAACCAGATAAGACGACGACCCCTCTGAATGTCATGCATTGGAATGCAGAGGGAGTCAACAACAAAAAGACTGAACTAGAGAATACCCTATTTCGGAAAGAAATTAGCATATGCTGCATACAAGAAACCCACCTACAGGAAGGAAAACATTTTAAGATACGCGGCTATCAATGCTTCAGAGTTGACAGAAAAGATCGGAAGAAGGGTGGCATACTAACACTGATAAGGAATAACCTCAACGCTATAGAATCCAAGACATATAAAGAAGGTGCAGAATACCAAGTAATCCTTCTTAAACATAACACTCTGGAACTGGATCTCCTAAACTTCTACTGCCCCAATGACATACCACTGAACATGGCTAGCATAGATGTCCCCATTGGCAACTTCCTAGCGGTGGGAGACTTCAACAACCATTCCCAAAGCTGGGGATATAACCAGCTAGATAGAAGGGGCCGAAGAGATAGAAAAACCTGGCAAGACGACAATAACAGCTAACCCTTCTAAACAACCCTAATGATCCTCCAACCTTTTACTCCAGAAGATGGCATAGCACCTCTACCCCAGACCTGACATTCTGTACACCTGATTTGGCTGGGATAGTGGAAAGGGAAATAGGAGAACAACTCGGTGGAAGTGATCATCGCCCTGTATTCATCAAAATTAATAGAACAATTAATACAAGTCCAAGTCAGCCAAGATGGAATTATAAAAAAGCAAATTGGTCCATTTATCAACACAGAGCAAATCTGCTTACTAAAGATATTAGGGTACTAGACAGAGACATTAACAGAGTCATCTGGGATTTTAATAATGGAGTACTCAAAGCGGCAAAGGAGACAGTACTGAGAGGAGCGAGGAAGAACTATGTACCATATTGGTCCAACACACTACAAAACCTACAAGAAGAAATGAATGAAGCAAGGCACACGGCAGAAGTACAACCATCCCAACAGAACCATATCATGCTACAAAAGGCAAAAGCAAAATTCATCAAAGGAAAGCTAGATGCCCAGAGGAGAAGCTGGAGGGAAAAAACATATAAACTAAACCTTGAAAAGGAAGGGAGAAAGTTGTGGAAACTTACTAAACAATTGAATGACGATAACAATTCTCAACGACAAACCATTACACTAGACGATGCAGGGAAACTATATACCGGCAAACAAGCAGCAGACATATTTGCGGAATCCTACAGAAATGAAAGTAACATCTCCGTCAATTTACGCAGACAACGAGACATTCGTCAAGAAATAATCCAACTAGAACTAATGGAAACAGTCCGGACGGTATGTCCAAACCATTCAATATGGAAGAGTTAAAAAACAGCCCTTGTGAAACTTAAAGACAGGAAATCACCAGCCCGGATGGTATACACCAACGAAACTGCTAAAACACCTAGGATATACAGCAATGAGCAAACTGTTGCAAAATATACAACTACAGTATGGATGACAGGCAGTGTGCCACAGATATGGAGAGAGGTGCTCATGTGTCCCTATCATAAAGAAGGAAAAGACAAACAGGAAGGCCACCAGCTACAGACCAATAAGCCTAACAAGCTGTGTATGTAAGACAATGGAGAGGATGATCACACAGAAGATTGAAATGGTACTTGGAATCCGAGAGAAAATTATAAGTGCCGAACAAGCAGGGTTTAGAGAGTGCGCAGCACAGAAGACCAAATCACATACCTGTCCCAAGGATCGTTTAAGATGCCTTCCAAGAAAAGAAAAAAAGTCCTTTACCCTATGGATAGATCTCCAAAAAGCTTTTTTGACAAAGTATGGAAAGACGGGTTAATAGTAAAAAACTGCAAAGGAACGGAATCAAGGGTAATATGAGAAAATGGATCCAGTCCGTTCCTACACAATCGGAAAGCAAGAGTCACTATGGAAGGCCACAACAGCAAGAAAATCCTCCTAAAACATGGAGTTCCCACAAGGCTCAGTATTGTCTCCCACCTGTTCCTTGTGTTTCATCAATGACCTCATCCACGATCTGCCACAAGGTGTGAGAGCTGCCCTATACGCTGACGAACTTGGTGGTGTGGTGTGTAGAAGAATATTAACTATCGCTAATAAGCGAATACAAAGGACAGCAGACAATATAGCAGCATGGGCAGAGAAATGGATGGTGCAGATCAACGCTGAAAAATCATCAACAACACTTTTCCACGTCCTCAACCACAAAGACAAAGCAGGAGAGATACTACTTGGAAATATTACCATGTCCAGAACAGACGAGGAACCGGTGTTACTTGGGCATTAAATTAGATAAGAGAATGACACCTGGAGGCACACATCGAGAGACACAGAGGCCAAAACGAGAAGAAAACTTTCCATAAGAGGAAAAATAGCATGGATCAATGTTGGGGAGCTAACGAAACAACACTAAAGAATGTGTATACAGGTTGGCAATATACGACCTATATTAGAAGTACGGATCAGCAGCAATGGTTACAGCAGCCAAATTCTCACATCTAAAGCCTTAGATAAAGTACAAAATCAAGCGCTTCGGTTGATGCACGGGTGCCATGAAGACCACAACCAATAAATGAAAATGGAAAAAAATCACAGGCATTCCACCTTTATTATACAGACGAGACACTAAGACCTGATGCTAAAGCCAGAAAAGTACAAGAACATGTTGCCCGCACATCCAATTGAAAACTAGAATTATTTGAGATTTTAGCCAGTGGGAGGTTAGAAGAGAAGGCAGCAGTTTTGTGCATCGGTCCAAAAAATAAATTCGAACATACTAAGGATGAACTACCAGGACATCACTAAGGAAATAACTCCCCAACATTCCTCCCATACCATGGAACAAACATACAAAATTTCAGCATTAAGACCATCCATAACTACGACCTGCCCCATGGGGAGAGCTAAATACTCTCCAAAGGAAAATAGCGCAGCATGTGACATGATTGAAGAACTTTACCCTATAGAGAAGCATGGTATCCAAGTATATACTGGATGGAATCTGCAACCAGATCAGAGCGCGCAGTCTCTAGATAACGGAGGGTAGCATGACTTTATGTGGTCTATCCAGACAAAGAAAATGAATCCACCTGTTCACCTACTGGAATAGTCTGCTGTTCAAAAACTACGCTGCTGAAGTAACAGGCCATAAGCATTGCTGCATGGTCAATAATAAATAACACTAATAAGCCTAATGTCAGCAGGTTGTATTCCTTACCGATGCAATGTCAGTTCTGCAAGCCCTCAACAGTGATAAACTGCCAGAATTAAACAAAGTCCTATGCGAAGTAAATATCAAAAGAAGAGTAGTGCTTACAGTGGATACCATCACAACACTGTGGCATACCAGGAAATGAGAGAGCGTCGCAGATACGTTAGCAAAAAGAGCGGAGCAACACAGGAACAAAAAGAAAACAAACAATCACATTCCAGGAAAAGAAAAGACCCTTATCATCAGGCCCCATCCCCCAGGAAAATTGATTCATACAAAAACGAGATAACTATCACTATCTTTGCATACGAGCAAAAACATCGGTGATTCTGTTCCGTATTAGATGAACAGGACATAACAGACTAAACAGTCATACTGAAACTTACCCACATACAGACTGAGATTGGTCCCATCACCCCTATGTACTTGTGGACAGGCAGCACAGACAGCCGAACACATCCTGCAAGACTGCCACATGTTTAATCAATTGCGAACTGAACATTGGCCCACGGAGACGCACATCCACACAAAGCTGTTTGGGAGTCTTGAAGAACTTTCAACCACAGCAACATACATCCAGAGAACCGGACTTCTTGTGTAGACATTTCTAAACAACAGCGAACGAGAAGAAGAAGAAGAAGATTACTTATTAGTGAACCTGGTCATAGTGTATGGGCCAAATGAGGATGAGAGAGCAGAGGTCCAGGAAGAATTCTTCAAGCTGCTTCAAAGGACAGTGGATGACTGCCTAGATGAAATTATCATGCTCAGAGATTTCAATGCCAGAGTTGGAAATGACCATGCTAGATGGGGTGGAGTCATCGGAAGATATGGAGAAGATACTCTCAATGACAACGGAAAGCGACTCCTCAGATTCTGCAGTGAGCAGAATCTGATCATTACCAACACAAAGTTCCCCCATAAGCGCATACATGAATACACTAGGTGTGAACCAATAGTGTATTTCCTTGGAATGCCTGCGACAACTACTGGGGTAAGCAAAAGTCTGAAAGTGGCCACTGAATGGGTGTGAATTGAATGAACGGAGAAAGAAACTTATGTTTTTTGTTAACATCATATACTTATGTGGTTTCTTCTTTCTTTTTTTTTGAACTCATTAATCTGAGTAGTCACGGGATAGATTACATTAGGAACCTCTTATTTTTTTCCATACTGACTATTTCCCAACTTAATGTTAACTTTTGATCTTTTGGGTTAATTAACCTCTGTTGGGATAGTCTTTTCTTTTCCCTTTACCAGAGGGGGAGAATCTATTTTGATTAATGTGTTTCTTATTTTTTGCAATTTTGTCAGTAAAAGCCATGAATCTAGTGATGTATATGATTATTGTTAGTGTTCTTCTATTGATAATAAAATTTTTTTTAAACGTTTAAGTTATCGTGTCGGTTAACCCCTATCCAATTAGATATCTTATTTTCATAGGTTTTGTGTTTCTTTCACGTCCCGTGGCATATTTGATCACAATGATTGTGTGCATGGTGAGTGCAGTGTAACATTTATATTTTCGTACAAGGAGAGAAAGTGCGTCTGATTTAAATATCGTTCGTTCAGATAGCCTGGATAAGTATAAATTTACTCTATCCGCATGACTGCTGTCCTTTCTCTTACTCGTATCCCCATCTGTTGGTTTAAAAATACATCTTACTTTAGCCCTTAATACTTTCATCATTGTCATGCCACTATCCCCAACCTCTGATCAGACAGGACTATAAACATCTATTACATATATCGATAAAATCTCACGACACTCTCCAAAATTACTGTGCATTCTGCTAAGATCTCCCCTTCTTGGGCATTTGAAATTTGAAAATTATTCCCTTTGTTCCAACTCTGTTGGGTGTATGTCCCATTTTTTCCAGACTTGTTGCAAAATAGTGGGTTCTAATAGTTTGCTGTGCTAGCTCAGGGTCCTGATCATAAATAAGCTCTGCATTTAATTTATAATCATGGCCATGGAGCTTTTTCCATTTTCCATCTTTAACCCTTTGATTGAGGCTGTGATAGATTTCTTCTTTTCGTGGAATGTTTATTTTTAACATCTAGATCCGTTTTTCATCCTCCAGGAACATTCAATTGTGTCTCTTCGGTGGTTCCCTTGTTCATAGTTTTTTCCTAGATATGCTCTGCCCATCTTGTTTTCCTCCTGTCCTCTTGCTGAGTCATGATGATGATATCTGTTTGCCTTATCTATTACTAATGTACTATAGTTTGCATCTCGTTTTTCCGCGAGATGAATTTTAGTTATTTTGTAATACTGTTGCATTTGTTCATTTCGCTAGTGCCAGCCTCTTCTGCTCTGTCTTGCAAGATCGTCTAAGGAAATTACACCTTTTTGTTGGCTCGGTTTTGTGCGTGTTAAGCTTTCCTTGTCCAGCTGACTGTACTGTTCGCTAAATAGTTCCTTTAACCTGCGGGACTTCGCTTCTGTTTTCTTTCTTTTCATTTCCGTTCTCATCGTTATGGTGATTAAATGTTCTGGTGTTATCCAGTCTTGCTTCTTCCTTTCCTTGAATCCCAAGCATGATTTGCTGCTTTCCTTATATATTGTTGAAATGGTGTTGAAATTCTGGTCTATATCATCAGTCAAAGTCTTTTCCTGACTTTTGGCAAATTAATAACGTTTCTTTTTTATATCTACCCTTTTGGTGCCTAACCTTAAGACAAAAGCCGGAGAAGATTAAAGCAAAACATTGCAAGTTAATTACACCGAAGGGAGTGTTTCAAATGATATGTAAAATACCAAATAAACTGCTTGAATAGCATAGAAAGAAAATCTGCCGACCTTGGAAATTTTTACTAAATCAGTACTCCACAACAAAATTGTGATTGACTACTATACCTGGAGGATAAGAACAGATCGATAACAATATTATTGTGACTGTGAATGCCTCGTTTTTCCTTAAACGCAAGATTAATTTTTCATATAACGAATTATTACATGTTTGAGAGAGAGGTGTATGAATGGACGACTCATCATACAATATAAACCTACGATGATGTGACTTCTACATTCACCTCATGTAATCTTCTTCTCTGTCTTAACAGCCTTATGCACCCAGCTGTTTACACACCCCTAATCAATTTTTTTTTTTCTTTCTTGTGTTATGTAAATTATAATTCTCCAAATGTTTCTTCGTCTCCGTCTGGTCTCTATCGTGTGTTATTCTGAAAGAATGATAAGGTAAAATTGATCCTTCGATTTCATATTTCTCTCTATTAATCAGAATCACCTTATAAACCATTTCTTTACCAGCTTCAGTGACTTTTTCCCTGGGCGGGACAGAGTCCATCGAGGATTTACGAGAGTTGAGCGCAATGTATTGTCTGCTGACATTATTTGCCTTAGGGCCTGTGACATGTGCCCAAAGAAACATTATATTTTAATACATATTGGGACAGGGTGTACTGGACCTCTCCCTTCTTGCGCTAAAGACATACTCTCAGATGGCCATTGTAACCTAGAGCCCTGCCATATTTTTTGCGGCTCATGCTGTAATGCTAGACCCCCCAAAATTGTATCTGACACTGTGCTGGTATCATGAATAGAGGTTGTGTTTTAAAATCCATATATATAAGACCCGCTTGTGTGCAAATTGCGGGGTATTCTGTGCTGGGCTTGTAGGAAGAAGAGCGTTATTGAAGTCCAGCAATCATATATGCCACAGCTCTACTAGAATTGATCTGTTGATGCAAACTGTGATTGTACTGTTTCCGTTCACTGATTACAAATTTTCATGTGTTTTGTGGAATGACCGTAATGTCTGCATGATCGACCACGTACTCTTGTATGCGTATCTACATTTGAAAGTATTTGTAAAGTCGCCAGCTGCTTGTTTATACAACCTTCTCTGACTTGCTACATGTGGTTATGGAGTGGGTGGATCGTGCCATTGTCCAAGAGCCTATACACATTCGCGTCCATCATCTTATCTGATGTCGACTCACCCACACATCACGTCAACCACACATTTCTACGATCACTACATCTCAGAGAGCCTGTACGTTTGAAAGAGAGAGTCTTCATTACACCATGTCAGTCCCTCAACGCCTGGTGACCTATATTCACCTCATTGTACTGCCTGGGTTGACCTGACCCCTACTCACATCTGCAGCACTGTAACATTATGGTGGCCATTCTACACACCTCCACATTATAGGGGTCAGAAACAGACACCCCAACATTACGTAACATCTCCCTCTGTTGTTTTGAGTCTGCGTCTATTTTTATTTGAGCCTGCGTCTATTTTTATTTGGGTCTGCCTCTATTGTTTTATATCTGCCTCTATTGTTTTATATCTGCTTCTATTTTTGTGTCTGCCTCTGTTTTTTTTTGTTTGGTCTGCCTATTTGATATAGTCATGCCTTGTTCTTTTTTGGGTCTGACCTCTGGTGAATTTTTGGTGCTGTGTAGATGACCTCTATTTTTTTGTGCTGCACTGTGTAGTTTTCTGTGTGCTGTCTCTCTTGTTTGTGTCTGCCTCTATTTTTTATATCTGCCTCTATTTTTGTGTCTGCCTCTATTGTTTGGGTCTAGCTCTATCTCAGTCTACTCTTTTTTTTTGGGTAGGGTCATCTTATTTT
>JAMPIV010001756.1:0-30831 GCA_024509875.1 Oreohelix idahoensis | reverse complement strand
AAGATTGACATATTTGATATCTTTTTGATGAAAATTGAATGTAAATTGATAATTTATGTCTGTATATGTGTGTGGTTCAGTAGCAAACATGAGGCAAAGCCTAGATATTGCTCCAACCTGAACAAAACTTGTCGGAGAGAAGTATATCTGCATGGGATCGCCAAATAGTACACTGACACCTATTTTATTGACTAGAAGGAACTAATGCAGGAATTGCAGAGGCGTAGTAACCATTAGGAAGAAGAATACTGGTGTAAATTGTTTCAGATGAAGCTAGCAGTTGGCCTACCGCTCTGAACTCAGTGTTTGTTATGTTTTGTGTTTCAGTGTGGAAATAGATTATAAATTAGTTCTGAAGTAGGAGGTACAACCTTCTTGTTTCAGGGACCGTGGTACTGAAGTATTAGAGCAGCACCTGGTCTGAGTTTTGCTGGATCCAGAGGGCTGGCAGCAGACTCCTTGGCCAAGATATTGACCAGTGGTGTATTTCAAGATAGCTGAGAAGCAAGCGAGCAGAGGAGACAGTTTTCCTGCCGCAGATACCTGAGATAAGATTGTGTCAGCCAGAGCAGCTCACCCTTGTATAACCCACCTTAAAATTGACTGTAAGACTAAAGCAAGAGGGACAGTTACTGTTTTACAAATAAAAAGAACTGTGAACCCTTCCATAGTATTTCCACCATTAACAAACACATGAAGTCGTGATGACAAACAACAACCTAGCTTCAAAAGCCAGTATTACCTCTTAATACTAGAGCAAAACACTACACACATATTGTAATAATATTCTATGTCAGGACAAAGGTCCTTTGTATAAATTTTGTACATAAACATTGTGTTTACATTTGATTGTGATTCCTGATTCACTCTGTAGTTGGATCAGGATATCTATTATTGAAAGAAACTAATACATAATTTAAAAGTTAACACTTGACTTTCTTAAGCTAGTCTTCTAGAGTGTTATATGTATGTGCCTGTCATATTGTTGTAAAGTGGTGTGGGTCTTAATAAAAGTGTTTATATGTCTGTTAGTTGTTGTAAAATTACACTTCATCACTATCATAACCCTAGACATTCAACGTAGTCATCACAATATTCCAGAATAAGTCTGATTGAGGTCTAAATGTGGTAGCAAAGTAAGGTCATCTGTAACACACCACACTTATTAGATACAGATACCTTCACAGCTGATCTCAGTCAGTACACTAAGTCCCCTATAATTATTTATATTATCCCAACTTACCACACCCCTCCACCTTGCAAAGGCACAACAGGCCAATCAACTGTTTGCTTTAAACTTTTGATTATGAGAACTACAAGAGAGAAAACCGGATTGATTCTAAAGGCGACGAACTAGAACGGACTACGGACTACGACTTATGGAACTTGGAACACAAGAAGTATAAATGGGAAAGAAGAGGAGCTGGTGGAAGAGATGAGGAAAGCAAACCCAGAAATCCTGGCTATAACGGAAACAAAGAAAAAAGGACAAGGAGTCATGGATCTCGATGGCAACATGCTGCTCTACAGTGGTGTACCCACATCTGAAAGAGCTAAAGGGGGCGTAGGTTGCATTGTGGCCAAAAACCAAAAAGGTAGTATCAAATGATGGATCTTTGTCTCGGAGCGCATTATGGTTGTAAAACTAAAAGAAGGAGAAACCATAGTCAACCTGGTCATAGTGTATGGGCCAAATGAGGATGAGAGAGCAGAGGTCAAGGAGGAATTCTTCGAGCTACTTCAAAGGACAGTGGATGACTGCCTAGATGAAATTATCATGCTCGGAGATTTCAATGCCAGTGTTCGAAATGACCATGCTAGATGGGGTGGTGTTATCGGAAGATATGGAGAAGATACTCTCAATGACAATGGAAAGCGACTCCTTAGATTCTGCAGTGAGCAGAATCTGATCACCTAAGGGTCTTTTGTGTTTGGACATGCGCCCTAATATAACCGACTAGGTTGAACGGGACGCGCCTTGCCAAAACTTAAAAAAAAAATAAAATCATTACAAATACAAAGTTCCCCCATAAGCGCATACATGCATACATTAGATGTGAATCAACAAAGAATGAGAAGTCAGTGATCGACTATGCCATTGTTAGGAGCTCATTCAAATATGTCCGGAATGCTAGAGTCTGGAGGGGGCCAGAGATTGGAAGTGATCACAACCTGCTTACAATCAAAAGAACAATTGAGAGAGTTGCTCAGCCTAGGAACTGCTCAACATCACGCAAGAAACTAAGTAAACGAACGGGAGGAAAGAGCATTAAGACCTACATCATATCATCATAACCCTCCACTCCCAAAGGAGCATAGGCCTTCAACAAACACATGCCAAGTCCTCCTGTCACGTGCCATCATCTCAAGTTCTTTCCACGTTCTCCTTATCATTTTCATCTCTGTTTCCAGCTCTCTTCTCCATGTGCTTCTTGATCTACCTCTGCCTCTCTTGCCCTGGGGGTTCCAGAACAAGGACTGCCTTGTAATGCTATCAACAGGCTTCCTCAGTGTGTGTCCTATCCATCGCCATCGTCTTCTTCTCATCTCTTGTTCCACTGGCACTTGTCTAGTTCTTGTCATCAGTTCCACGTTGGTAACCTTGTCATACCATTTTAATCCCTCTATTCTACGCAAGCACCCATTTATGAAAGTCTAGCTTTTTGGTTGTTGTCTTTGTTGTTCTCCATGTCTCAGAGCCATACAATAGGACTGACTTGACATTTGAGTTGAAGATTCTTATTTTCGTGTTGGATCCGATTTCTCTTGATCTCCATATATTTCCCAATGCTATGTAAGCTCCTCTTGCTTTTTGTATTCTTATTTTGATATCACTGTCTGTCCCTCCAACTTTGTCTATATTGCTGCCAAGATATGTGTACGATTCTACATCTTGTATTGGTGCTTCTTCAAGTTCAACCCTGTTTTTATTACCTGCATTTATTCTCTAAAGAACAAGGTGCTAGCAGCAAACAGAAGCCTTGGGAAGAATTTGGAGAAAAGCTAGAAAAAGATGCGCAAGAAAACCAGAAATTGTTATATAAGACCCTAAAGAACATGAGCAAGGAAAACAATGCCCTCTCAAATTTATAAAAGACAAGCAAGGCAAATTGTTTACTGCCCCGAAGGAAGTAATGGACAGATGGAAAGAATATTTCTCAGAACTCCTGGATGGTGAGCATGGTGAAGCATCAGAATTGATAACCACTAGCACAGAAGAGAAAACCAATGATGGTGAAGATGACATTAAGATGGAAGAACTGAAGGCAGCACTGGAGAAAATCAAGATGTGCAAAGCAGCAGGGCATGATGGTATAACACCAGAAATGGTTAAGTACATGGGAGCATCAGGCGACCTATTACTCTTAAAGGTCCTACAGGCAGCATGGTGCAACAAGACCATACCAAAGGATTGGGAGATCGCCATCATAACACCAATTTTCAAAAAGGGTGACAACCGACAATGTGGTGACAATCGACAATGTGGAAACCATAGAGGCATATCCCTTCTCAGTGTCCCTGGTAAAATCTACTCTAGAATCCTAGAGCAGAGACTCCGACGCTTAGCTTAGCCACAGTTGGATGAGGTGCAGTGTGGATTCCGAGCAAACCGAAGTACTCAAGACCTAATCTTCCCACTCTGAGTGAAAAGGCCCTTGAGTATAAGAGTGAGATCCATCTTTGTTTCATAGATCTGGAAAAGGCGTTTGACAGGGTCCCCTGGAGCAAACTTTGGGACTGTTTGGCAAGGAAGAATATTCCAGCACCTCTGATTCATGCTATACAGAGCTTCTACAAGTCTTGCATAAATTATGTGAGGACAGCAAACCATAAGTCAGAAGAGTTCAGGACCACCACTGGTGTAAGACAAGGTGATATCCTATCACCTTATCTTTTCATACTCCTCATGGACGATGTCATCAAGGCATGCAAGGAGAGAACAAGAAAGTATTCAGTAGGGTACTAGAAGATGAGACAGGTCTGTATTTCAGAGCTGGCATTTGCTGATGATTTTGCACTGATTGCTAAATCAGAGGCACATCTGCAATCCAACCTGCAAGTCTGGAAGGAAGAGCTGGAGAAGAGAGGGATGGTCATAAGCAGCTCTAAAACAAAATCCATGGTGATATCACGAGAAGAAAGAAGACATCAGATTAAGCTGGGAGAATAGGTCCTGGAGCAGGTCGACCACTTTAAATACATCGGAGCTATTATAGACCGAAAGGGAGGCATCAAAGAAGAGTTGACCACTCGAAAAGCAGCAGCTTGGAGACTTTTTCAGGCCATAAGTCGAGGATTCCTCAGCAAGAGAGAGGTTGGTAAGAAAACGATGATGGCTGTATACCGATCCACCTATGTCCCAGTCTTGACATATGGATACGAGTCATGGATACAACCCACACAAGCCAGATCCAAACCTCAGAAATGAGGTATCTGAGGAAGGTGGTTGAAGTAACAAGAAGAGACATGGTCTGCAACCAGACGATACGTCTGTCTATTGTTAACACCTCTTGTATATTTATAAGTAACCAAATACAATAAATACAAAAAAGAAAATGATAGGAAAATCTATAGACAGCGTTACAACAGGAAGCAATCTGATGATCTGATCCCGTCTTTCAGCCCTTTTAGCACCTTTACACTCTAAAAAGGGGGGGGGGGGGAATGGCAGACCCACTTGGATCATGACTCCCAAAAGTGTCAACCACGTGTCGAAGGGTATTACTATCACTTCTACTTCTTGGATCCTGTTCGCCCTGACTGACAAAGCAGTCAGTGGCCATCACGCTTAGTGGAGTTTTGTAGGGCAGCAACAAACTGTCCCTATTTTGCTCAGTCGGTGGCCATCCTTCGTGCCGTGCCTCAACTCTGGTTTTGCATCTCATGACTATCACTTAGAAAAGAGATAAAACACGCAAATTAAAAAACACAACAACAAACAAACAAACAGAAAAAGAAGAGAGAACGAGTGATAGAGCAAGTGAGAAAACCAAGTCTGCGAATGTGAGCGAAAGCGCCAGTGAGCCTCAACTCTCTATTTGTGTGTGTATGCCTTAATTCACATTCTCTTTTGTTGTCTAAGTGTTCTTGTTGCATGTCTTGAGCGCTTTGACTGACAGCTTACATGTCATAGCAAATATAGGGTTCAGCATTTTTGTCTTGTCCTTTTATTGACACAGCCAATGAAATGATTTTGTTTTAGGACTGATATCCGCCAGCAGAAGGGCGGTCACAATGACAATTTGGGCCTCGGCTCTAGATTTGGAAACACTGCTTTTTTATTTTTTAAATAAAATTTTAATTTTGCCACATTTTGGCGAGGCCCGTACCGTTCAACCTAGTCGGTTACATTAGGGCGCATGTCCAAATATAAAAGAACTTCAGGTATGGATTAGGCATAATAAATTTGGAAACACTGCTACAACTATAAGTTATCTTCCTTCTACTTAAACGCACTGCTGCTCATCTTACTTCCCCTTAACAAAGTCATATAGTCGGTTAACCACTTTATGTAAATTTCTTAAACCCTTTTTTGTACCCTCAATGTTTCTTTCTTATACTGTCTAGTACTGTCTATTACACAGTACATCCTTCTACACTCTCTTCAATCAACTTACACAGTACATCCTTCTACACTCTCTTCAATCAACTTACACATGTAACAGGGAAGACTATTAAGTAGCTACAACTGTTAGCCTTATAGTAAAGTATTTTATGAATGACTAGTTAGATAAATAAACCACTAGTCAAGAATCAATGACATCATCAGTCATGACACACATTAACCCATGATGTCATCAAACCTTGTGTGGCCTCCATACAAGTCAGACCGGAAAAACATTTAGATTAGAGAGAACTTTAAACAATGGTTAGTCATCATCACATAGAAACAATAATTTTAGACTAGAGGATTTGTAGATGGTTAGGTTAAAGATTATTTCAACAGTCCACTAGCCCCCAAGACCAATCATTAGAAGGTTTTCCGGTCTTAACTCCAATAAGAAATACTTTCCTCTGGCGAGCCAAAGCACCAGACAAGTATAAAGACTGATGCATCTTGGTAACCAGTCAGAGCTTGAGACAGTTATCTCAAAGCTAGTGTCCAACCGAAGGTGTTATCTTTACCCCTTTGAGACGTGAAGACGTGTTTTTTACCTCCTGCTGTAACTTCTCAGGTTTGTGGTGTTAGCCTTAGCTGTTAGCTTAGGCTAGCCTTGTGACTTTGTTTAATCCAATTTGGTTTTAGTACCAAGAAAGATAGAAATAAGAATGTCCGCACCTATCGTGCCCGTGATTTTAATTGATCTAAACGAAGACTTAGAGGGAGGCATGCTACATAGACCAGGGACACTGGTAATTACGATCTCAGGGCCGCAGGCCAACAAGGCATCGTATTCTTTAATAGCCAGCATATTAGCTGGACCAGCCGGCGTCGGCCTGAGTGGCATCGCCACATTGTACCGCTTCGCGGGCCCTTATAAGTGGTATGCCACGTTAACAGCAGCAGCTCAGCTGAAGCACTACAAGGGCCTGCACGGAAAAAGATTGGAGTGGACCAACCCTCAGATGAGCATTCAGATTGAGCATCATGACAAGGAAAGTTCCAAAGGCGTGCTGCATTGGATGCCGCCCACGATGAAACCCGAGGCAGTAAAAAGAATAGCGGCGGAAGTGTCGGGAGATAAAGACGTAGAAGTGTACAGGATCAAAAATGCCCACGACATGTGGAATTTCCAATACCGACCATCCGAACATAGGATACCGCACTTTGTGCACTTGAAAGCAGCCGAGGACAAAGTACTAAGAATATGGGTGTCCTTGCCCGGAAGAAGAATACAGTGTGCGGTGTGTGGGCAGGATGACCACTGGGTCAGCCAATGCCCTAGGAAGCGGGCGCCACCCCGCCAGGTCAAGAAAATGAGGGAGGAAGAAACAGCTGTCGAAAAAACACCAGCAGAGCAGAGCAGAGCAGACGAGCTCCATACCCCAGATAGCCCAGATGCCAGTGAAGTTGATGGATATACAAAAGTTATAAATAACAAGAAAGAAAAAAAAAGAAATCAATAGAAAAAGATTCCTGCTCCAGGCAACAGAGCCTGTGAGGTCAAAAGAAGTAAAACGTAGTGACAGCAAGTCGCCGAGCAAGCGCTCCCCTAGCCGAAGAGACTTGCCACCATCACCCAGAGCGCCTACGCCAGAGCCCTCCCCGAGAGAGAACTTGTCGACACCTGTCGCCGACGAGCATGTGATGTCAGCACCTAACAGCAGAAGATCATCACCAACAAGACATGAGGTTCTAGAGGCGCCGACGCCGTTCAATACGCAAGCCCCCTCCTGTTGGGCGGCAACTACAGAAGAGGACGACATGGAGGCCATGTTGTCCCAAGCAGATATCTTCATAGATGGACAAGCCTTTTGAACATGTGAGTGAATGAGTTTACTACTAGAAGTTCTTTCCCGGGCAATGAGGCCCAGTGCAGACAGACCTGTCCAGTTCCCAAGTATAGGAAAGCCTTGGTTGCACCTACAACAAGAATAGACAGTGAGCTGCCAGTGTCCGGAGAAATGAACTTTTTTCCTTTATTTCATAGTGATGTAATTTTAAAAGTAAAACGTATAAACACCTATAGTTTAGGGAGTGTGTATTATTAATATTATTATTATTTAAGAGTTGTGCTTAATGTAAGTAGTTTTTGATGTTTTTGCTTTTACACCCAAACACACACTGCACTCACCCTTAAATGCGCACAGTTGTAATTAAGCAGCCAACCCTCCCCCCCCCGTCAAGGCGGGAAGGTCTGACGGTGCGGCTTTGCATGCACCTGGCCCGAACTATCAGGGCAATTTGACGAATAGCCAGTCCTCAGTCACTATCCAGTCTAGCAACCAAGAATTTAGGTTAATCGGTCAGCCCTCATGCACTGAGTGGTCTAACAATGTAAACACGAATGTGTCGAGCGGCCTAGTTAAGACAGAAGGCGGTCAGCCCACAGTCACACCTCTGGTGTGTAAACCATGTGCAAAAAGTGACCAGCCTATCACTTTGCCTATTACAACCCCTAAAACACATGATAAACCATCAACTAGCGCTTTGTTGAATATTTCACCTGTAGCGGGTAGCCAGCCTCAGACCACTACTCTGCTTTGTAATTCAAAAAAGACGAACGGTCCAGTCCCCGTTTTGTCAAATATTTTAGATATGGCAAGTGCCCACTCTGCCACTTTGCCAGGTAGACAGTTTGCAACAAGTGGCCAACCCTCAGATACCACTTTGTCAAGCAGCCTAGTTCTAATATCCCTCAATATCAACGGTTTGAGGAATAAGCTAGAGCACATTATCAAACTGATTAAAAAAGATAAACCTGATTTTTTGTTCTTGCAACAGGCAGGTATTACGTCCGACCTTTCTGCCAGTCGGATTGTAACTAGGTTAGGACTTAAACACGGCTGGTTCGCCCTAGGCCCCAGGCATAGCAGTGTCGCCATCTTACAAATTAACGAAGATTGGGACACAGTACATTATAGGACAGACGGTTGTGGCAGAACCGTCATAATTCAAATACAGAGCAAACACAATAAACATGACACGCACACGCTCATTAATATATACGCACCCGCAGTAGACACTGACCAACCCAAATTTTACGACGGACTGTATGACACTATAGATAAGCACTACAAAGGAACTAGAATAGTGTTAGGGGGAGATTTTAACTGTTTTTTGCCAATTTAGACAGTAGTTCCTTAGGCCCCGTATCTCAGAGAAAGAAAATTCAAATACCCCTATCAATACGACATTTACAACCCATTCTTGACAAACATGACCTAGTAGACGTTTACAGAAAACTACAACCGAACACACAAGCTTTCACATTTCACGACAAGACAAACCCATATTTTAGACAGGCCTCAAGACTGGACAGGTTCTACGCATCCAATAATTACAATATACACAAAACTTACCATATAAAAAACACGCTTAAATTTACAGATCACCAAGCAGTATACACAGTTCTAAGTACGGGACACACATATACAAAATTAAAGAGATCCCCGCATTGGAAATTCAACAATAACTTGCTAACAAATACCTTCTTCACAGATACAATAACACAACTCATTCAGGGTTACACACAGGATATCCCCAATAACAACATTGCAGAATATTGGGACCTGCTAAAAAAACACAATAAGGGACAGAACACAGACTTTAACAACAACAATACACAGGGCTTTTAAGAGGGAACAAAATATATTGGAAGACGCAATAAGTTTAACTAAACAGATAGACAAATCTAACCCACACATTCATACTTTAGAAGAGAAATTAGACCTGTACAAACAACACACATACCAAGGGGCTCTCCTTAGGTCAAAATTAAATACTATTACACAAGAAACACCCAGTAGACAATATTTAGCGATTGAACAAAATGTACAACACAGTAGGCAGATCCAGGAAATATTTGACATGAATGGGAAACAACAGACAGAAGACATTAATATTAGACACGCTTTTTTTTGAATATTACACAAAATTATACGCTAAAGAACCAACTAACGTAAACATACAGGATAAATTTCTACACTACACAAAACGTTTAAGTGATGATGAGAGCAAGAAATTAGACGAAACTTTAACTTTAGAAAACTTAAGGGAAGCGATCAGTACTTTCCAGAAAAATAAATCACCCGGCCCAGATGGCTTAACGGCAGAATTTTACTTTTTCTTTTTTCCCAATTTTAGGCCCCCTTTTAATTAAAGTATTTGAGGAAGCCTTCCAGAAAGGAGAGCTTCCGAATAGTTTAAATGAATCCTTTATTACTTTAATACCTAAAGATAATGCTGACAGAAAGTCAATAAAAAATTACAGGCCTATTTCGCTTTTAAATACTGATTATAAAATCTTGGCCAAAGCTCTTACTCTGAAACTTAAATTATTCATGAAGAATTTGATACACGCTGACCAACAATGTAGTGTACATGGTAGGAACATTTGTAGACATACACACTTCATAAGGGATTTCATTACATACACGCATGATAGACAGTGTCAAAGTGCAATACTATCACTAGATCAGGAAAAAGCCTTTGACAGGGTATCACATTCCTTCCTACACAAAACTTTACAAGCAAACAACATGGGTACTTATTTTAGAACATGGATAGAAATCTTATATAAAAAAAAACCCCATAGTAAAATATTAATTAATCACAGTTTAAGTGACCCAGTTAGGCTGACACGATCAGTGAGACAGGGTTGCCCTTTGTCTCCCCTGTTATACGTTTTAACACTAGAACCAGTGCTGGAAAAAATAAGACAAGATGTAAACATCGCGGGGACTTTTATACCCGGGCAAGGGGAAAGGAAATCATTAGCGTATGCTGATGATACTTTATTCCTTCCAGCAACTGTAGATTCCATAAGAAAGATATTAGAAACCTTTACAGAGTTTGGATACGCTAACGAATCCAAACTAAATATTCAAAAATCTAGTTTAATGGGATTAGGTAAATGGGCAAATAAGACAGATTTCCCCTTTCAGTTAACGCAAGTTAACAGAATCAAAATTTATGGGATAAACTATTCTTGTAGCCCCCACGACCCTAATACAGAGACATGGGTAAAGTTAGTAGATAAAATTCAAAACATGTTAGAGAAATATAAATACAAGACAGCTACTATTTTTGGGAGAAGTATCATAGTGAACTGTTTCATTATGCCTAAAATAATATATACAGCAAATATCCAGATTATGCCAAAGTCAGTGGTAACTAAAATAAATGTACTAATTAGGAATTTCATTTTTAAGGGCACCTTTAAAAGCATTAAACATTTAACCCTAATACAGCCCAAACATAAAGGGGGGATAGCTTTACAAGATATCAACACTAAAATTAAAGCTTTAAGGATTAAATATATAGGGGAGATAATTAAAAACCCAAGCTTGTACCCCCTAGCACATTACTATATCGGACTTAGGCTAATTAAGTTACACAAACTAGAAAACAACCAACCACATTCCTTTGACACCCCACCACCTTTTTATAGGATATGCATAGAAAATCTAAAACGGAATGAACAGTTAATAAAACAAGGCACTAAACTCATATACAAATTTTTAGTAGGAGCACAGGAACCCCACTTAGGTACTCGAATAAAACGAGGGTACAACCTTTTCATAACAGACTACACACAAAGCTTCACAAACATCCATGCAATAGACGTCAAGCCACAAGCCAAACAAGTTACTTTTAGGTTACTGTACGGTTTAACACCTATCATGAGTAAGCATTCAGCAATGAAAGCAGGCAAGGCGCCACCAAGGTGTAAACTGTGCAGTAACAACACAATAGAAACAGAGGACCACTTGTTTTTACACATGTAAAAACAGTGGCCCCCACATTAAATAAACTAAGAACACTGATAGCTTCCAAAACACCGCAATCACTCAACATGTATCAAGCGGTCATGTTGAATACTTTACCGACTTTACCGAGACAGACGGAGCTTAAACTCTTAACTTTATTAGCAGAATGTAGATACTTAGTGTGGATATGTAGAAATAGGGCAGTACATGACGGCATACATTACGACAGTAGAATATTTTCACAGATATACGAACAAATAACAAAAAACATAACAGAACAACTCTAAAAATATTTTCGTTGTTTAAACTATACATTGTGAAGCAAGTAGCTTTATTTATAAATACTTCTGTAAATATCAAGCAATATAAATATCATTTATCATTTATGTCTTCACTAATCACCTCATGGTAGAGTGTCATCATCATTTAGTCAATGTACCATCAATCATTTCACCTCCATTCATCATCCATGTGAACATTGACTTGAATAAAAGTTATTTGGGGGGGGGGGGGGGGAGGGGGGGGGGGAGGGTTTATCGTTAATATGGTTTATTATGTGATATTGTTTATAATTTGGTATATTGTTTTGCTATTGATATTGACTTGTTGCAATGCTAGGCTGGGGGAGGGAAGGGTGGGGGGGGGGGGGGGGTTTTTAGTCTTTGTCTTTTATAACATGTGATAATGTAAAAATTCTTTGTAAATTGATATATTGACCTGAATAAAGGTTTTTTTTTTTTTAAAAAAAAAAAAAAAAAAAAAGTTCTTTAGTTTAGGTTTGGAGCAACTTGGCGCTACGAGTACTATTGAACGAAAGCCCTTGACTCCTACGTTTTGTCTAGAGATCTCCTACCGACCAGGAAAGTTAGTGAACCGGCACTAACCCCTGCCACGATTATGTGTGTGGTTCATTCCACTTGAAGTAAGTTCGATCTAGTTTTGATTGAAGTCTCGAATCGTATTTTATTTCGCTAGGATTTCCACAGATCATAAAACGACTAGAGTATTGATGTGCCGTAAGCCTTTCGCCTTGGAGGCTAAAGCTGGCATATTAAATCCGTAAAGGCACTTACGAGTTCCCTTAATTACCTGGGTTCTCCTCTCTTCTGGAAGCAACACCTCTGGTGTATAACCAGTCTTCCCCAGAAGAACCCCTACAAAGAAAGTCCTGGGATTGTTTCCCCTATCTCAAGTGATAGGCGAATTTACATCCCCTCCACAAAATCCACGGTCACACAGTAACCCAATTTTGGTGCCGTGACCTTTCACACACCAGAGATATCAATTTTTGGTGCCGTGACCTTTCACACACCAGAGATATCAATCATTTTTGGTGTCGTTAAACAGCTCTTAACTGCCTTTTTTACGATGGATTCGGCTACTCAACAGCTTGAGCATCAGGTACTTTTGTTGCAACAGCAAAATCAAATGCTTCAAGAACAACTACCACTACAACAAGCAGCGAGTCAAAATTTGCCTGATTCTTTTGAAAATTCTTCAAGCACGTTGCAGTCGATCGCTAGTACTCTTAGCTCCATAACACAGAGCGCCAACTTTCAAAATATTAATAACATTATCAAGCCGTTTCATGGTGATGCTACTCATTTTCGCCAATGGCTTATTGACATTGACAAATTTGTATCTTTGATCCCCACGGCAACCGATGAGGACCGAAAGCGTGTTGCATTCCTCTCTTCACAGTCATTAGTGACTGATTTTCTGCGCCGTCGTGCACAACACTTTCCTTAATGAAACTTTCGCTTCACTAAAGAAGGCACTGGTCAGCCGTTATTCTTCCATAACTGACTGTCAACACGCGTGGTCTTTACTTCGTGGAATACGCCAGGATAGGCAGGAACCTGTCCAATTCTATGCGGACAGACTATTGAACTTGGCTGAAGATGCCTTCATTGACTCTTCGTCCACATCTGCGGATATTGATCGGCAGCGTGTCGGTATTTTTATTGATGGGTTATCATCCGACACATTAAAATTGCATTTGATCCGCAAGGATCCTCAGACTGTCACGGATGCGATTCAACGGGCCATCACAGAGGACAATGTAAAGAAACGCTTTACCAACCGTCTCGGTCGTGAGCCTCGCCTTGATCACAGAATTGACGAGGAACCGATGGACGTTAGCCATTGCCGCCACTCTTGGCAGCAATCTTCGAGATTACCACAGCCCCCCTCTAATGATTGCCACCATCAAAGCCAACATCGACGCCTTCATCATCCACCAGCGCCACAGGTCCACCAAGTATCTTCAGTAAAATGTTACACTTGTGGACAAAGGGGACACGTCTCGCGCAACTGTTTTCAAAGGCAACAATACAGCCCACCACAGACACAAAGTAATACCGTGCCACAAAGACAACATTACCAGAACAGGCAACAACGACCTCGCCAAACTTCATGGCTCCCTAACGCTCCTGTGCCCTCCCCCCAAGGTCACCCGCTTTCCTTCTCACGTACAGTCCCGTCCTCCAACCTTAATAAATCAGGAAAACTCTTGGGTTGCCCAGTAGCCAGGACCATACCTGGTAACCTGAAACCATCTTCACATCGGTCCTTCCGTAATAACTGTTTTCTGTCCTCCCAACCTACGGTGTCTTCCGCCTCTCTTTCTTATGTTTCTCCTCCTTCTGTCACTCCGGATCCTTCATCGTGCCTTATCTCCATCAACATGAAAAGCTACCGTGCTCTTGTTGATACTGGAGCAACTGTTAGCCTAATCCGTGAACAGTTGTTTCGTCAGATTCGTAGGCACGTAAAATTTATTCCTTCATCTACTCATTTAGCCTCCGTTACTGGCCAACCTTTGCGTTCCATTGGAACTGCGATGATAAGCCTCAAGATTGGTTCACAATCTGTTGTCCATCCATTTATCATCACAAGAGGCATGTCCCGTAACTTTATTATTGGTCGTGATTTTCTTCTTCGTCATCACGCCCGAATCTATTTTGACTTGCGACAGATTCGCGTCAATGGTGAATTCATCCCTCTTCAGGATGATATCCACATTGCGTCCCTTGTCCGCCTCATTGCTCATGTAACCTTAAAGCCTCACTCTTTGACTATAGCCACTGGTCGGGTCAAACGATCTGACTACGTCTCTTCTGGCCATTCTGTCATGGTGGAACCATTGCCTGATGTAGACATCATTGATGACCCCTGCATCAATGTTGTTGATGGCATTGTTCAGATTTCCACTAAGCGCGATTTTCCTGTCATGCTGTTAAATACTTCTGGGAAACCTGTAACTATTAAACGTGGTACAGTGATTGCTCACTTAGCATCACATTCCCTACCTTCTCGTGCCTCTGTTCATCCCTCCACAGTGTGTAATACCCGCCCCTCCACTACTCCTTCACATTTTATTCCTCAACCTCCCTCCTCATATCCCAACACCATTGGTGCTGTTACTAATGCGCGTGTATCGTTTAGTAACTACCCTCCTCAGCGCCGTCCACTTTCCTCGCCTACCTTTACTTCCGGGTATCGTACTTCTCCTCCTCAGCCTCTTTTCCCGCAACTTTCTCCTTCTCCCTCCTCCTCCTTGAATGTGCCACCCACACGCCTTGCTCAATTAATGGAGCAAGTGACAACTGACTCCCCACATGCCAGTCGCATTCGTCAGTTCGTCATGAAAAATCATGATATTTTTGCTCTCTCAGACATGGAACTGAAGAGAACCAATACTGTAACAATGGAAATCCATACCACCACTGAAGTGCCTGTCTCACTTAAGCCGTACCACACTCCACTTAAGAATAGGGAGATTGTGGAGAAATCGATTACGGATATGTTAGCAGCAGGCATCATTGAGAGATCCCGATCCTCCTGGTCTTCCCCCATTGTAATAGTCACTAAGAAGGATGGTACTAATCGCTTCTGTTGCGATTATCGGGCCTTAAATGCCATCACAAAAGTTATCTCATACCCCCTTCCTCGGGTTGATGATATCTTGGCAACCGTTGGAAAATCTAAGTGGTTTACTTCCCTAGATGCCCGTTCTGGATTCTGGTGCATTCCGATGTCACCGGAAGCCAAAATGAAGTCATCTTTTTCTACACATATTGGGAGTTACCAATGGAATGTCATGCCATTCGGTCTAAAGACCAGCCCTGCCACGTATATGTCCCTCATGGACGAAGTACTGAAGGGCATGCAATCTTACGCCTTGGCTTATGTTGATGACATCCTGATTCACACTCCAGGAACCCTTGAGGATCATTTACTCCATGTGGAGAAAGTTTTCAATCGATTGAGAGCACATAATGTTATGCTCAAGTTAAGCAAATGTGCCTTCTTACAGACCGAAGCTAAATATCTTGGCTTCATAATCAACCAAGATGGTGTCCGTCCGGATGATGCTAAAGTGCAGGCCATCAGTGATATGCCTCCTCCTACTTCTGTTCGCCACGTTCGCGATTCCTCGTTTAGCATATCCAGACATTAGACGTCCTATGATTTTGTATACGGACGCTTCTTTTCGGGCCGTTGGTGCTTGCCTTGTCCAGGCCAATGTTTCGGACTCCCCTCCGATTATTGCCTAAGTCCCAAACGAGATGCCTATTGCGTTCCTCCCTCACGCACTTAGTCGGTCTCAACAAAAATGGACCGTTACTGAGAAGGAAGCTTTTGCCATACACTATGCGTTGCAAAAGTTAGACTTCTATCTACGTGGTACAAAGGTTTTAATCCGTACCGACCACAAGCCCTTGCTCACTTGGCTATCCAAGACGTCTGAGCAACCCCGTAAGCTACAAACCTGGGCTCTGAATTTACAGAGTTATGATGCTACAATTGAGCATATCCCAGGAGAACACTGTAGCTGACCTTTTGTCTAGGATTCCATATGATACTTGTACGGATCCCTCCTATTCTTCTCGACCAGATCCTAAGGCGTCATCAGACCTTGACGATAACGCTAAAGAAATACTTGTCATTAATGCTGACTGGCCTCCTCCTGTCATTTCTACTCCTGACATTCCTTCTAGCTCCCCTGATGAGCTCCTTTTTCCTTCTTTTACCGCGAAGGAACAACTTCGAGATCCTGCACTCCTGCAGATTCGCTCTCAGTTTCAGCGTGACCCCAAATCCGTTTCATATTACACTATTCAGTCCTCAGATAACGTTCTTTACTGGATTAACCCTAAATGTCCAGATAAACTTCTCATCTGTCTTCCAAAGCATCTTATCCCTCGTGTTCTCCATGATTTCCATGATTCTAATGGACACATGGGGCGAGATAAAACACGAGACATTATTTCTAAGCGATATTACTGGTCTTCTCTCTATAAAGACATTGCTGAGTATGTTGACTCTTGTAGAACTTGCAAGCAGCGCAACATGCGGCCTCTGCGTATTCCTACCCAACTGATGTCTCTGACACATTTTCCTATGGAATGCGTCAGCGTTGATCTCTCTGGTCCCTATCCTCTTTCTCAGTCGGGTAATACCCACGTCTTGCATTTTGTAGACCAGTATTCTGTCTGGTCCGAATGTTTTCCACTTCGTGGCTCTTCCTCTGAAGAGGTAACTGAAATCTTCCTTAATGATTTTGTGCCTCGCCACGGCTATCCTAAGACTACTCTTTCCGATAATGGGAAGCAATTTACTGGTCGACCTTTCCATTCTACTCTAGCAGCCCTTAATATAAGACATAAGATGACCAGCTTCTATAGGCCCCAGTCAAATGGTCGCAATGAACGAATGCATAAGACTCTTCATGATATCCTCTCCAAATTCACAGCTGACAATCCGCAGTATTGGGATTTTTATTTACCCCAAGCTCTTGCGGCTCTGCGTGTCAATGTGAATGATACGACTGGTTTCTCCCCATTCTACCTTTTGTATGGCAGGGAACCACGCCTACCTTTGGATAATCTCCTTACTCCTCAGCGGAAATATATGGGTGAATAAAATCCAATTGAGGATTATCCTCCGACAAAAACGTTTTCGCCCACCAGCAAGTTCACCATAACGCTCTCAAGGCGTTTAAGAAGCGACAGCGTTTGCTTGATAAGGGCACTAACCTACCCTCCTCCCAGGTTGGTGACTTGGTCGGTTTAAGAAGCATGTCCGTAGCGATAAATTTGATCATCGTTGGCTTTCCGGTACAAGAAGTTGAACAGGACATCCCCTGTTACCTTCGTGATTTGGAATGAAGAGCGACACCCACGAAACCAAAGCTTCATATGCCACCCAATTGCGACTAGATGAGCAACGCCCCTACACTGTCCCTCCTCCCGCTCTTCCCGTCTGGCCGCCCCATGCGAAATGCTACCCTCCAATATAACCATTCAAACTCTCCGTCCATGTCTGAACTTTTCATTTAGCCCCTCCATCAGACAACATCAGATCTGCCCCGTCTCACTTAACACTACTCACCCTGCTTACCGCTTACACACTGTTCAGCCCCATGATTATGATGCTTCCTCATCAGATAGTGATAGTCCTACCAGAGATAATGCTTTACACAGACTCCGGTCTAGAGTAGTCCGTCGAGCTGCTGTTCCCTCCACCTCCAAGGTACCTTCTCCTTCTTCACCCTCCCATATGGTTGATCGTAACGAGGTGGGGGGGGGGGGACGTTACCGTTCTTGTTTCCACCTCTGAAGGTCCTATCCCTCCTCCTGAACTGTACTCCCGTATCTACGCCCGTGACGCGCGTTTAGCTGAGTTACCCTCCATTATTCCGGGCCCATCTCATGCTTCGCCTCAGCAGGATGTTATTATACCTCCAGTTACATCAACTCCTGTCGTTTCCTCCCCTCCTCCCTCTGTTCATATCTCATCTAACCCCGCTCTTCCTCCCACTGATTATCTTCATCCACCTTCCTCCGACCTTGATACCGCCCTTGATTCCGACTTTTTGGATGTAGAACCTACTTGTTACGTGCAGTCTTTGATATCTTACAATATTATACATAGGTAATTTTTTAGTGCTTAAGGGAAAGTCATTATTGAGTTACTTCCCTTGAAAGTTGTGCCATCTCTTCGATCAAACTCCGCGGATGAATCCATTTTACTGCAATTTATTCGTTGTTTGGGTAATAATAGATTGTTCTTGCTTCAGAATATCTATGGCCTGAATTTATGTGTATTGTTTGTCTGAGTAGGACGAGTCTGTCTTATATCTGTATATCTTTACATATCTAAGTCGAACTATATGTTCTGTTGTCTCTAGAGAGGTCAAAGGCTATTCGGCGGATGTGTCGCTAGAGAGTGGTGTGATTTGGCTTCGTCCTGATAGGGACTGTGTTTCCTATGTCGGCCTGTCGCCGGGGAAAAAGTGATCTCAGTATTTGTGGGGAAAGTGATAGTCGTCTAGACCTATCGTGTATGCTTTACCCCAGTGTTTAGTCGTATTGCCAAGGAATGGCAGTTCCATATTTCCTATACCAAGGTAATCAAAGATACTCTTATGAACTCTCGATCGAAGCCACCATTTTCGATAGTTACGATTTGAATGTCTAAGAGAATATATTTGACTCGATGAAAACGACTTCGATTCCTAGCAGCACTATATTCTGTAGAATGCAGTCAATTGTTCATGATCAAATCTACAGAGCAATGCAATGTTTTATGAATGACTAACTTTAGGACAGATTCATTATCTGTATCCAAACGTGAGTGACAGCTCACGAGTGAAGCCATCTTGGATCCAAACATGTAGTGACTTTCAAGAAGAGAAAAGGGGGATGCCCGTATTATCGCTTGTTTAGTCCAGAGATCACTGCTACACATGAGAACCCTTTATCAGCGGTTCAATATTATTATATGAAAAAAATATGTGCTGAACATTATGTGGGAGAATCGTCGCTAAACGAGATTAGGTTTAGAAGCCATCTGAAATATTGTTTATAAGCTGACGTGCTCAGTCAGTGAAGTCAGATGATTTATATGTATGGGCGATGCTGAGGGCTTGGCTACTGACAGTCCATTATAATATTAATCTACATGAGTGCCCATGTAACATAACATTGCAAGACCAGTTATCCACTGTACTATGATGTATTATGCCAACCTGTGATTTGTCACTATCTGTGCTGTCGAGTGTGTACGTCCAATTAAACTTTAGAAAAGGTACACAGTCGTTGGTGTCGATGACTTCCAGTCATACATGAGTGTGAGAAAAGAACATTTGTCAACAACACGAACCCTTATCATCATTCGCACATTGTACACTCAATCCATGTCTACACACCACTGCGTAGGTCAAGTTGACATTCCATACACTACAGTGGAGCAAACAACACCATAGAGATCTTATCAACTGATGATGATGATGATGTCTGCTTCCATCCACTTATATCTATCTTTTGGTGGATATCATTAACGGGAATAAAAATCCAACATTATCAACTTTATCAACTGGTGGACCAGCTTTCTGGGTTTGACCTCGCAGAAGTTCAGAAGTCAACGGATTACCGATACCAGACCGTTTCCTGTGGCTGATACGACACACTTGCAGTATTGGTTTGCTCTTTGTCAACACTTCGTCACGTGACCTGTCAGGTGAATGCAGTATGTAGGTCAGCGTTGTTGACATTTTTTACATTAGACATTACAGAGTTTCACAGAACAGTTGGATCAATTCTTGTCAATGTTAACAGGAAGACAGTATTTGTGAACTAAGAAGTCCTATTTTCATCGATGGATCTTCTTGTTTTCCATATATGAACTTTAATATTTAAGGCCAGAATGTTTAATTGAATAAAGTGGCAGTTTGTTTATTTTCATAAAAATAACTTTGCCATTACTGTAAAACTGAGCCTATTTTGCAACACATACTATCATACACATAATTTATATATATTTATGTTACATGTTATTTGTTTGTATAGTATGTTAGTTTCTATGTCAGCGGGTTGTGTTTAAGGTTGGGCGGCGTCCTCACAACAGAATATCCCACGTCATAGAGGGTCCGTTGTGGGCGTTTTCTATAGGTGCAATTTTCTTGATTGAAAATTTGCTGCGACAACTGTTGCTTTTGTGTTAGCTGTGAGACTGTAATTATTGTTATTTTTGTAATATTTCTTTGTTCTTTAGTTTTGTTTTGATTTGTTTGTAATTTGTTGGTCTAACCTTTTCTATCTTTCAGTTCTATTCACAATTTATATTCATATATTGTGACGTCATTTGTGTTGTTATTCTTTGCAGATTCAGTGATTATTTTCATTGATTTCCCTATTTGATTTATTTTGATTTCTGCAAACGTTCTTGTATTGTCAGTCCTATTTGTACTTTATGTATTCTGTTGGTTGACATATGTTTTATATAGGTATATTTCATAAGACACAATTGCCTGTGCACTGCACTTGGATTATGGTATAAACCAGTACCTGATTATTATTACTATTATACAAGACCTTATTAAAGGCTTGTGACCCACAGATATTGGGATAGTATACTGATTAATCAAGTCATTGAGAACTTGTGGTATTATTATTGGTTCAGGTGATTAGTATTATTGTTAGACATCATGTCTACTTTAGAATACTTCATTACACAAGGGAAAGCCCTTGATAAGACTGGTCAACAATTAGAACAATGGGCAGTTGCTCAATATGACAAAGCATTAGCTGCAGAAGAGAGAAGAGCTATGGCAGAAGAGAAAAGATTAGCTGCAGAAGAAAGAAAAGCTATGGCGGAAGAGAAAAGATTAGAAAGAGAAGCTGAGGCTGCTGCTGAACAAAAGAAATTGCAGATGCAGGTGGAGGAAAGGAGATTTGAAGCTGAACAAAAAAAATTAGAAAGAGAAGCTGCGGCTGAACAAAAAAGATTAGACAGGGAAGCTGAACAAAAAAGATTAGACAGTGAAGCTGAACAAAAAAGATTAGACAGGGAAGCTGAACAAAAAAGATTAGACAGGGAAGCTGAACAAAAAAGATTAGACAGGGAGGCTGAACAAAAAAGATTAGATGCTGAAGAGAAAAAAAGCAATAAGAGAACATGAATTTGAGTTGGAGAAATTGAGATTGACAAGTATGAGTAATGTTAATCAGGCATCTAGTGGTAATGGTAAACCTTCTACTTACAAGGTTAAGGTTCCACCGTTCAATCAGTCCAGTGACGATATTACATTCTGGCTGGATAGATTTGAACGTTCTTGTCGTACACATAATGTGGATAAATCACAATACGCTAATCAATTATCAGAAAACTTGAAAGGTGAATCTTTGACTAGATTATGCCTTGTAGGAGAAGCAGATAAGGATAATTATGATGTCATTAGGGCGGCTTTGATAAAAAAATATCAGCTAAGTGAGGAAGGCTATCGCCTTTTATTTAAAACGATGGTACCTGAGACGGGTGTAGAATTCTCAGAATTCACTGCAAAGGCACGTCTCACAGTTGATCGTTGGATTGAGCTTTCCAAAACAGAAAAAAACGTATGAAGGACTTATGGATTTGTTGCTCAGAGATAAGATTATGTCATGTGTGAACAAACCTTTCCTTGAATTTATACATGAGCGTAAACCCAAATCTCTAAAAGAAATGGAAGAATATTGTTCCCAATATGTCACTGCACACCCCGACGTGACTTTTGGCAACACTAAGATTAAGGAGAGTATGCCAGTTGCTTCAGCAACACCATACAATCCCAATTATTCACACAGATTTCAGGGACCTCAAAACAGATTTGATAAAAAAGGTAACCCTAATAGTTATCAAAACCAAGGTAACCAATCATTTCAGGGTTCTTCTTCAAAGAACTGGAGACGACCTGATAGCTCTCGACACAGGGGTGGTCATAATTATAGGAATTTCCGTAGAGGAAGTAATTATAGAAACTATCAGGGTTATCCGTCTTGGAGTCAACAAGATCATAATTACAGAGATACTCATTATAATGAATATGATAATGGTAACCAAGGGAACTATGACTCAAACCCAAATAGGGGTTACAATAGAGGTAACAATAACTACAGAGGTGATAATAACCGAGGTAGATCTCAAAACAAAAAGACATAAACCACATTTTCAGGCAAACTCTGTACAACAAGAGTCCAATGAAGCCTATAAACAGAGTAAAGATAATAATGATGCTAGTAATATGGCATGTGCCGCTTTTGATTTTGGGAGAGCATCTCAGTGCCCCCAATGCAAAACGTTATTTGAGCCAACCACAGTGTCTACTTTAAGCTGTGGCCATCCTCTTCCTGCTCTTCCAGCATCAGTCGCGCATGATGGAAGAGGTTCTCTTGTCTTACATAAGGGTTTAGTGAATAACAATCCAGTCTCTGTGCTATTTGATTCTGGATGCACCACAATTGGTGTTAGGCAGTCACTCGTAGATCCTTCCCGTGCCACTGGACAAGTAGTCAAATGTGTAACATTTGCGGCACATTAGAGAAATACTCTACTGCTATCATTAGGATTGCTACTCCTTTCTTTACAGGAGATGTACACGCATGTCTTCTTCCGAATCCGATCGCTGACCTCATCATCGGTCGCATTCATGGAGTCAAGGAATGCACTCCGCAACAAATTTCCACGTGGGAAAGGCAAAACATGCAGATTGCTAACGCTGTAGTCACTAGAGCTCAGGCTCTTAATATGCCTCAAACTTCATCTATTGAAGATAATGAAGTGCATAACCAGGATAATCCCTTGGTAATTTCTCGTGACTCGTTTATAAAACAGCAAGAAGATGATCCCACTCTGAAGAAATTCTTCATTCTTGCAACTAAAGGTGATCCGAATAAGGACACAAGTCGTAAATCGTGGATTACAAAGAAGAATGGCGTACTTGTACGTATGGTTCAAGACTCCATTACGTCAAGTCATTCTCAAATCCTGGTTCCCAAGAATTTGAGAGTTAAAATTTTGCAGCACGCTCACGACTCTCAGTGTGCTGGACACATGGGTTTTTCCCGTACTAAGTCAAGAGTCCTTGCGGCTTTCTTTTGGCCATTGGTAAACAAGGACATACGTATTTATTGTCGATCTTGTAAAGTATGTCAGGAAGTTAAATCCAAAGGTCCACGGCATGCTGCACCCATTCAGGCGGCGGACATTCCTATTCGGCAGTTCCAAAAAATGGCTATAGACATTATTGGTCCATTTAAGATCAAGTCTGCCAGAGGACATCAGTTTATCTTGACGTGTGTTGATATGTGCACACGTTGGCCAGAGGCTATTCCTCTGAAGAGCATTACTACTGCTGATATTGCAGATGCTCTTTTAGGCTTATATTTTCTCGTCTGGGGTTCCCCGGAGAGATATTGTCAGACCATGGCACCCAACTAATATCAGATACCATGTCTCAAGTAATGTCTACTCTGCAGATAGATAGATCTTTAAGTAGTATCTACCATCCAATGTCTAATGGTATGGTCGAACGCCTTAATAGAACACTTAAAAACTTACTGGGGAAGATAACTGAGGATCATCCTCAAGACTGGGACAGAGTTTTACCTGCAGCCCTCTTCGCTTACAGAGAGGTACCCAATGAACATACGGGATTTTCTCCCTTTGAACTCGTCTTTGGCGCGCGTCCGCGTGGCCCTATGTCGTTGCTTCACGATCTCATAACATCTGATAATATTGACGATGACACAAAGTCATCCTACGAATATGTCATCGCGTTGAGACAAAAAATTATCGAAGCATGCAAATTAGCAACTTCTTCTTCTGAATTTGCGAAACAGAAGGCAAGGCAATTTGCCAATAAGAAGAGATGCTTACGACAACTTTGTCCTGGTGACAAAGCATTTGTATTACTACCTTGTAGGGAAAACAGATTACTTATTTCTTGGAAAGGTCCGTACGATATAATATCGAAAATTTCCGATGTCGACTATATTGTCGATATTGATGGGAAGCATAAAACCTTCCACATCAATATGCTTACTGAATTCCATGAACGTCCGGATTATTTGCAACCCATTTTCCAAGCAACGGACAATTCTCCAGTACAACATGGTCATTACTCATCACTGTCCGTGATACAGGATGAGGAAACAAGTTTTTCAGATGTAAATCTTCCTCTTCCAATGATCCCACTTCATTCCAGTGAATCATGGAAAAACGTTACTGTCTCTCCTGATTTGTCTCTAGGAGAACAGCGACAAGTTTCAACTATGTTGCAAACATTTCAGGATGTACTCACTGACATCCCTGGACAAACGAATGTCATTCAACATGACATTGTTCTAACTGACCATACTCCTATTAGGGTTAGACCTTATCCTATACCTATACATTTTCAAGCACAGGTCGAGAAAGAGTTGGATGAGATGATAGATTTGAAAATAATCGAACCATCCACCTCTGCATATTCTTCGCCGATGGTTATTGTGCGTAAAAAAGACAATAACATACGTCTTTGCGTTGACTATCGAAAATTGAATCAAGTAACGAAGTTCGATGCCGAACCTATGCCTTTACTGGAAGAGCTACTTACTCGACTCTCCAAATCTCATTTTTTCACTAAACTTGATTTGTCTAAAGGATATTGGCAAGTTCCTTTATCTGAACGCGCCAAACCTCTCACGGCTTTTTCAACACCTAGAGGTTTGTTCCAATGGAATTTTATGCATTCGGTCTTATGAACGCACCAGCTACGTTCGTACGCATGATGCGCCGAATCCTATCTTATCGGTCAGATGTCATTGCATATCTAGACGACATCTGTCTTTTCAGCGATACTTGGGAAGATCACTATTCAGGGTTAGATGAATTGCTGTCTACTTTGCGTGAGCACAACCTGACAGCGAAACCCTCTAAAGCCTATATTGGTTTTAGCGAAATTTCTTTCCTAGGCCACCGAGTTGGTCATGGTTTCCTAAAGACAGAGGACCATAATACTAGTAAGATACTTAACATCTCAATCCCTAAGACTAAAAAACAGGTGAGAAGTCTGTTAGGTCTTATTCAATTTTATGGCAGATTCATTCAGAATCTATCCTCTATCATGGCACCTCTCTCAACACTTCTAAAGAAAGGTTCGCCTAATGTGGTCCACTGGTCTCAGGAATGCCAATGCTCTCTGGATAAGATTAAAACACTGTTTTCAACACCCCCTATTTTGGTGCTACCCACTAAAGATAAGACATTCGTTCTTCGTAGTGACGCTTCATCCACTGGGATTGGAGCGGCACTAATGCAAGAGTACTCTGGAACTCTGCATCCTGTAATGTATATTTCCAGAAAACTTAATGCGGCAGAAAAGGAATTATTCGGTTTTAGACCGTGAGCTATTAGCTTATGGTTTGGTCGATCCTCAAACTACAGAGATTCCTTCTAGGCGCACATTTCATAGTAGAAACCGACCAAAAAGCTCTTACTGCTATACAGAGTAAGAATTTGAAGAGCTCGAGGTCTACTCGATATGCAATTGCTCTTCAACCTTTTCATTTCTCTGTGCGAGCTATTCGTGGATCAGATAATGTGATGGCAGACATTCTGTCAAGATGCCCACATGATTCCACATAACTATTAGGGCTTAGACTTCTTGATATGTCTAGTTCTATAGTAGTTCCTTTTCTATATCATGATAGATACACATTTGTAATTTAATAATATAATGATTGTATCACTACATAGCGGTTCATGGATGTTTATTCACCGCTGTGCTTTGATGATTTTTTCTTCATAAATCATAAATTTAAGATATCTAATACGAAATGATGATATGAATTTTTTAGGCATTGTGTAATTGCCAGAATTGTATTATACTTTGATGACACCTTCCTGGAAAAATATACTTGTAGAGAAATAATTTCTCTCAGTTTATGAGACACATTCTCACCAGTCGCTCCATAAGTCGACTTAGCCTCATATTAGGCTTTATAGGTATTCCTGATATTTTCATCTGCGCATTATTCATGCGTTGTGAGCCTATTGTACGTTGCTCCTAGATGTATTTCAAAAAAAAAAAAAATGTTCCATTTTTTTTTTTTCCTGGGAGGTGTGGTAAGACTGTTACGTGCAGTCTTTGATATCTTACAATATTATACATAGGTAATTTTTTAGTGCTTAAGGGAAAGTCATTATTGAGTTACTTCCCTTGAAAGTTGTGCCATCTCTTCGATCAAACTCCGCGGATGAATCCATTTTACTGCGATTTATTCGTTGTTTGGGTAATAATAGATTGTTCTTGCTTCAGAATATCTATGGCCTGAATTTATGTGTATTGTTTGTCTGAGTAGGACGAGTCTGTCTTATATCTGTATATCTTTACATATCTAGTCGAACTATATGTTCTGTTGTCTCTAGAGAGGTCAAAGGCTATTCGGCGGATGTGTCGCTAGAGTGTGGTGTGATTTGGCTTCGTCCTGATAGGGACTGTGTTTCCTATGTCGGCCTGTCGCCGGGGAAAAAGTGATCTCAGTATTTGTGGGGAAAGTGATAGTCGTCTAGACCTATCGTGTATGCTTTACCCCAGTGTTTATGCGTATTGCCAAGGAATGGCAGTTTCATATTTCCTATACCAAGGTAATCAAAGATACTCTTATGAACTCTCGATCGAAGCCACCATTTTCGATAGTTACGATGTGAATGTCTAAGAGAATATATTTGACTCGATGAAAACGACTTCGATTCCTAGCAGCACTATATTCTGTAGAATGCAGTCAATTGTTCATGATCAAATCTACAGAGCAATGCAATGTTTTATGAATGACTAACTTTAGGACAGATTCATTATCTGTATCCAAACGTGAGTGACAGCTCACGAGTGAAGCCATCTTGGATCCAAACATGTAGTGACTTTCAAGAAGAGAAAAGGGGATGCCCGTATTATCGCTTGTTTAGTCCAGAGATCACTGCTACACATGAGAACCCTTTATCAGCGGTTCAATATTATTATATGAAAAAAATATGTGCTGAACATTATGTGGGAGAATCGTCGCTAAACGAGATTAGGTTTAGAAGCCATCTGAAATGTTGTTTATAAGCTGACGTGCTCAGTCAGTGAAGTCAGATGATTTATATGTATGGGCGATGCTGAGGGCTTGGCTACTGACAGTCCATTATAATATTAATCTACATGAGTGCCCATGTAACATAACATTGCAAGACCAGTTATCCACTGTACTATGAAGTATTATGCCAACCTGTGATTTGTCACTATCTGTGCTGTCGAGTGTGTACGTCCAATTAAACTTTAGAAAAGGTACACAGTCGTTGGTGTCGATGACTTCCAGTCATACATGAGTGTGAGAAAAGAACATTTGTCAACAACACGAACCCTTATCATCATTCGCACATTGTACACTCAATCCATGTCTACACACCACTGCGTAGGTCAAGTTGACATTCCATACACTACAGTGGAGCAAACAACACCATAGAGATCTTATCAACTGATGATGATGATGATGTCTGCTTTCAACATCATCTACTCTTATATCTATCTTTTGGTGAAACCTTATCTTCCGTCCTCCCCCATATCATTAACGGCGATTCCTGCTGCCCCTTCGCTAATAAAAATCCCCCGTAACATTATGGTTCAACCCGTAAGTCCCTCTCCTTCCCCCCGCCGCTCCTCCGCCTCCGCACCCTCCCGCCTTTCACATCCCCTCCGTCCCGTAAGATTACGCATACCCCGCCGTAGTTCTACCCATTTTTCCACAGCCTCCACCAACTAAAGCTCCTGATTTTCCAAGCCATTGTCCCTACCCCCAACCTCAGCACGATCCGCCTGTCCCCACCCCATTCTGCTTTTCTTCCGATACTGAACCTGATCTTCCTTCTTCCCCCAGCTCGTTTTCCTTCGCTAAGACGTTCGTCATTCGACATCATCTGGCGATGCTCCCTTTCCTAAAATACCTTCTCCAGTCGTATTTCGTCAATTCTCCTCAACGATTCCCTCTCCTGCGCCTCCGCTCCCGCGTCACACCTCCGTCCCGAAGATTACGCATTTCCCCGCCGTAGTCACCTACTTCCACAGCCCTCCACCACGGAAGCTGTCCGTCCTCCTGTTGTCCATTGCCATTGTCCCTACACCCCAACCTATACCAGCACCGTTCCTCGCCATCGCAAGACCATCGTAAGATTGGACTGCGATGAATATTGTCAAGCGTACTGATGTTCATCTTCCAGATGCCGTCTCCTGTTCATGGTTGACATTTTCCTGCCTGATGGTTCGTTTTCGCACGATGTAAAAACCCTGTTTCTCGTGTATTACGAAGCAAGTCTCTTGCCCAATGCTTCCGCTGCTGAATTGTTTGATCCTGATGTTGCGGTGAAGTCCAACTGTTGTGCATCCCTGGACATCTCGGTTGCGAACTTTTATCAGGTTTGCAAGTTATGCTATGAAGTCCAGGAATTTCTATTTATGGAGAACTATTACATTTTAGTCCGCAAGAAAAACATTGATGAATCTCCCAGTACATGAACAGTTACCCTTGCGGCCTCCTTTCAAACATTGATGATGGAGATATCCCGATTCAAAAGAACAGTGTACTCCTCATATATTGCTGATGTATTTCCTTTTACACGCGTAGTGTCATGAAGTCACGTTAGTTTTGACTAATTTAATGTTTGACTCTCTTTTATCTCCCTTTGTTTTTTTTCCTATGCTTTTGACCATCCTTTAATCTCGCTTTGTTTTTTTTCCTGTACTTTTGACCATCTTTTATGTCCCTTTGTTTTTTTTTGCTATAAGATTTTGCTCAGAATTGAGTGTGCTGTTGTCCTGTTGTACCTAATAAAAGTGTTTAACTAAAGTACATTTTCACCCGCCACTAATGTTGGCATCATCCATGACTTATTATAATATTGACTCCATTTTTGCTTCATGATTGTTGAAGTTCCAGTTATTGTTCCATTAACACATGTGATTTAACTAATTGCCATTTCTCCATTGAGTACCTTAGTCCGTTGATTGCCATGTTTCCAATCCTTGCATTATTTCCGGTTACTGTTATACCGGTGTAGTCATTTTTATTATTGAGACTTACCCATGTTTCCCATACCTTACCACCAAGTTTTGTGGTTCCATTTTCATTTTGTTCCATTAATTTTATTTCATCACCCACTTCAGTTGAAGTGTAGGGTGATAGCCATTTTGTAAATCCGCCATTTTGGGCGTCCGCCATATTTTATGGGCACCCGCCATTTTCGTTCCCAGTTCCCTTTTGCGACGTTAACTCGCTTGTCACGTTGTATTATGTTTCATAATGTATTTGAGAGATATTTGATAACTATCGACCCATAAAAGCAGTTTGCTAGTTGGTTGATGATTGTTCAGTTCCATTACTGTTAATTTTTTTGCCATTATTATTGCTAATGGTTCCTACCATGTCATCCCCTGTCATTACATATGTGCATTAACTATGTCCATCAGTCCCTACTTATGTCCCTTGATTATGTCCATCAGTCCCTACTTATGTCCCTTGATTATGTCCATCAGTCCCTACTTATGTCCCTTGATTATGTCCATCAGTCCCTACTTAAGTACATTAACTATGTCC
Source organism: Oreohelix idahoensis (assembly GCA_024509875.1). Lineage (NCBI taxonomy): Eukaryota > Metazoa > Mollusca > Gastropoda > Stylommatophora > Oreohelicidae > Oreohelix > Oreohelix idahoensis. Next base: position 1,024 of record JAMPIV010001756.1, on the reverse strand, counting down.
ATCAGTCCCCACCACTTACAATTAATTCTTGAAATGTTAATTGAGTCATCCATCATTCCCATATATTGATTGTTGTATTCCATCCGACATGATTTCTGGTGGGATATCTGAACCCCGATATATTTTTTTAGGGATTAACCATTTTTTAAGGACTAAAGTGTCTCCCTACGGGATACACTTTGGCGGCCCCCGGGCGTATGTAACAGGGTAGACTATTAAGTAGCTACAACTGTTAGCCTTATAGTAAAGTATTTTATGAATGACTAGTTAGATAAATAAACCACTAGTCAAGAATCAATGACATCATCAGTCATGACACACATGAACCCATGATGTCATCAAACCTTGTGTGGCCTCCATACAAGTCAGACCGGAAAAACATTTAGATTAGAGAGAACTTTAAACAATGGTTGGTCATCATCACATAGAAACAATAATTTTAGACTAGAGGATTTGTAGATGGTTAGGTTAAAGATTATTTCAACAGTCCACTAGCCCCCAAGAATATCATTAGAAGGTTTCCGGTCTTAACTCCAATAAGAAATACTTCCTCTGGCGAGCCATAGCACCAGACAAGTATAAAGACTGATGCATCTTGGTAACCAGTCAGAGCTTGAGACAGTTATCTCAAAGCTAGAGTCAAACCATCATAGGGCGTTATTTAGTTTAGGTTTGGAGCAACTTGGCGCTACGACTACTATTGAACAAAAGCCCTTGACTCCTACGTTTTGTCTAGAGATCTCCTACCGACCAGGAAAGTTAGTGAACCAGCACTAACCCCTGCCACGATTATGTGTGTGGTTCATTCCACTTGAAGTAAGTTCGATCTAGTTTTGATTGAATCTCGTATCGATTTAAATTTCGTAAAGGATTTCCACAGATCCTAAACGACAATAGTATTGATGTGCCGATAAGCCTTCGCCTTGGAGGCTAAAGCTGGCAGATTGCATTTCCCCCCCTCCCCCCCCCAGAAATTTATCTCGAGCAGCCACAAATTACTTGAAATACGAAACGCAAATAAAGA